>PITA01000924.1:0-154593 GCA_004023965.1 Spilogale gracilis
TGTCTGGAAGATTAGCTCTCTGTCCCCTGATAAAGCCAAAAGAGAGATTTTCCAAAAAGTAAACACTGGGTGGCAAAGTAAGGCAGTAATTAGGATACACTGGGACACAAAGACTTCTTTCATTCCTCCTTTCTCCTCTCCAGTGAGAGATGAACAAGAAGCTTGCTTGGTTTGTGCCTGTTCATGTAACCTGTCTGTACAGACCTCATCACATTAAGTAAAAGAACAAGGTACAATATTAGATGCATAATATTTGTTATGACTACCCATGTCTCTTTGCTGTGTGGCCCCTAGCTTTAGGGGTAATATAAATGAAAGTTGAGACCTTTGTTCAACAGAAATCTCAAGACAGTTTATTTACTATGCCATGGAATTCTGAAATTATTCTAGGCTTATACCTCCTCAGAGATGGAAGTTGTCACAAAGACGACATAAATGCCTGTATTGAATACTTTCCCAAACACCTTCCATGATACTCCATTTTAATGTATGTCAGACACTTTCACCCAAATGACAAAGGGAAGGAAAGTTTTAGGTGACTCATTTTCAGGACTGGTATCTGATCTTTTACCTTCAGAGCTCTCAGATCCTATCAAGTCCTGTGAGTTCCTGACACTTTAGTGTTTTCTTTCTTTCTTTCTTTCTTTCTTTCTTTCTTTCTTTCTTTCTTTCTTTCTTTCTTTCTTTCTTTCTTTCTTTCGTTCTTTCTTTCGTTCTTTCTTTTGTTCTTTCTTTCGTTCTTTCTTTCATTCTTTCTTTTCTTTCTCTCTCTCTCTCCTCTCTATCTTTCTCTTTGTTTTTTTTTTTTCTTTCTTACTTTATTCTTTTTAGAGAAAATGAAAGTGGGGAGTGGGAAAGAGCAGGGGTAGAGGGAGAGAGAGAAATACTAAACAGACTCCACCCTCAGGGCTTGATCTCAGGACCTTGGAATCATGACCCGAGCTGAAACCATGAGTCAGATGCTTAACTGACTGTACCACCCAATCATATCATATTATTAATAAATGGTTTTGGGACCTGAGAAATTATATTTTCTTTTTTTTATTATGGCCACATATAATATTCCCTGTGATCAGAATCAGTGTAGAAACGTTGACAAGTAAAAAAAGCTATGGAGCCACCTCACAAATCTTAATCTACATATGTTATTTAAATGCCTTTATTAAATTTACAAAATATATTTCAACTTTTTAGCCATTTTACTGGGATATCTAGAGGGTTTGTTGTTGCTTGGGTTTGTGTGTGTGTGTGTGTGTGTGTGTGTGTGTGTGTGCACGTGCATTTGCTTTTGGCAGAATTTTCACATTGTGGCATTTTTGGAGTATAGTTTCACATTAAAACCTATATCCTACATTTAATTTTCTCATGCTTAAGGCTCTCTGGAAGGCATAGTTCTGCTGCAAGGGAAAAAATAAAACTATTTTTATAGAGAGAGAAGGAGGGGAGGAGAAAGAGGGAGGGAAGGAGAGAGAAAAAAAGCAAGAATGTGTAGAGTCACAAAACCAAAACAAACTGGCTCTTATTACTAGGTTAAATGGTGTGGTAATTTTATCTTTATTTTTCTGAACACTTTACTTTTAAACCAGGAGCAAATCTTTAATGTGTGATTTGGATTTGGCACATACAATGAGCCCAGCATAATGCCTTTCATAATAGGAGCCCAGTGAATATTTAGACTGATGGCATGGATGGAACTAGAGCACATAACTTCAGCAATAGAATTGAGAATCATGCATCGTGAAAATGGAGCTCAAATTTTAATTGAGAAGGCTGGTAAACACAGCATTTTAGTTAATACTATGGAAAGATAAATATCAGTTATGCGGTGATAAAGATATATATGCAATACTACAGAAATAAAGCTAACTTACCACCTTCATATCATGAGAATATGCTTCCCAGATGGGGTTCTACCTAAAACAAACCTGAAACAGAAGCCAGAGTTAGTCTGGTAAGGAAGGGGAGTAGGAAGGTCAAGCTAAGAAAATAGCATGTAGAAAGGACCTCTGCTTGCTTTATTTATTTATTTATTTATTTATTTATTTATTTATTTATTTATTTGTTTGTTTATTTTTAAGATTTTATTTATTTGAGAGGGAAAGAGAGTGAGAGCATGAGCAGGATGGAGGGACAGAGAGAAAGGGAGAAGCAGAGTCCCTGCTGAAGAGGGACCCTACCCACACAGGATTGAATTCCAGGACCCCGAGATCATGTTCTGAGCCAAAGAAGACACTTAACTACTGAGCCACCCATGTGCCGTAGGACCTCTGCTCTAATGCCCCAAACTCCAAATTCTTAATCTTCTTGCAATAGCCAACTGGCATGTGTATCAAATTCCATTTTTTTAGGGCCATTGACTGCTGCAAGATGAGTATTAAGTTAGACATAAAAATAACATATCTCTTAACCATCCCTTCATCCAAATCCAATGAGGTCAAAATTTTTAATTGAAACTCACAGATGACTAAAATTAGAACAGATAAGTCACAGAGTATCTATTTCATAACAGCTCTCTGTTGAAATTATCTTGACACCTTCATGGTATACTTTTAAAATATTGGTACTGGTTACTAATACTCATTTTCAAAATTAAATTAAAAGTTATTTATAATCATTTGCAAAGAATATCCCATATTCTTTGATGCCTTTTTAGAGTCACATCAAGAAAGAACACTTTAGTTCAAAATTCTTAAATCTAAAGATTATAGAAAAGGACAACATACAATGGTGAGAAAGAAATGAGAATTTTGAAACAAATATATGTATAAAACAACAAATATGGAAAAATAAATTGTCAACATGCTATATACGGTATTATACAAAAATACATTATCATGTTAATGTAACTGTGCTGAGCCAAATGCACACAGTAGCTTCAGGTATTTTAATATCTATGTATATGCATATATACAGACATATATACACATACATAGATATATGGAAATTTCACTGTAAGTTTATAATTATGTAAAAATAAAATATTGGAAATATTTCAAAATATAAGATATTTAATATTGAAAATTGAAATATTAAAAATATATGAAGATATTACATGTGTGTTTGTGTGTATATAGGAGAGAGAAAATTGTGACTTTTATGTGTTGATTCTGCTTCAAGAAAAAAAAATCTATCCTTTGTTTTGTAACTTATCGTCATATGTTTAACACAATATATAAAAATTGATTTCTGTAAAAATGTTCTTGTTGTCTTATGATACCCAAAGGAAACCTCCATTATTTAATTCATTTATTGTATTTTAACCAAATAACAGTTTGGTTAATTCAAATGACTAGTTAAAAAGTCATTTTAGTTAGGTTCAAATGACTAGTTGTCCCTTCCCATTTTCAATTATGCAAAAACATTAATGAGCTTCCTCATCTGGGGACTGCAGAGCAGTGTGAAAGAGTCATCCCTTGTTTCCTAGAAATGTTTAAACTTGCTCTAGATTTTTCATGGAGAAACTCTATGGTCAAGAGAGCAATCCTAAAATCTTGGGGAAGTAAACTAATGTATCATGAAATCATCTCTGAATATGTTTGAGATTGTGTGCTTTATGTTAAATCTGATGTGATTTTGAGATTTTCCGTGACATACTTTGGGGAATGACATTGTGAGAAAGATCATCTCAAAAAATGCTCTTAGACAGATGGTAACAAGACTTCTGTGGTGACCATTTCATATTGTATATAGATATCAAATCACTATGTTGTATTCCTGAAACTATAATATTGTATGTCAATTATACGTCAATTAAAAAAAAAAAAAACTCTTAAAATCAGTGTGTTCAGTTAACTTAGATTTTCATCCCTCCTCAAACCTCCCTTTGAGCAGTGATGAAAATTGGGCCCAGTTTTCTTAAGACATTCTTGTTGTCTCAACACAATTACTAATAATACCCTTTTAACTCTCCAGTCAGCCACAGTGTGAATAGTCTCCTTGTTTAGATCCTGCTGAGGAAGAAGAACCAGGCAAGTCTCTAAAATTGTAGTAAAAAGAAGTCTTTTGCTTCACCATTGTCATAGTCATCTAAACACCAGTGTCTGGTCACTCCAAAGGGAAAAGCAGATGTGCCCGAGATCGTCCTAATGGTATCAGTGGAAGTCACACTACATTCTCATAGGCCTGATCATGTCATATTTCTTCTTTCCTAGAAATGCCTATAGTTTGAGATCACTCACCACATTTTTAAAGAGAGAAATGAAAAACAGAAACATTGCATAGAATCCAAAGAGTTATTTTATTATGAATTGGCACAGGGCTGTCTTAGTCATGGAGAGGACTTTGGTTTTATCACTTACACATTATGTATAAATGGAAAACAGTGTGGGGATTTATTTGCCAAGGGCCCAATCACAGGGGTAAGAATTTGACCTTTAATGGTGGTAATTCATTAACCCACTGCAGGCATCATATCTGTGCTCATTTTAATTTGAAATGGTATTTTGAATCAATTAGTGATTAACTTACTAATAAATTTAATTTTCTGATGCTCTAATGACATATCCCATATTTGCACTTCGGATCTCTATTTGCTTCAGCGCCATATTGTATATCCCTGGGGATACATGGATTCCAGGTTGACAATACTTATTTTTTTTAAATGTCCAAACATTAATGTATATGACTACAGTTATATTTTAATCCTGGCTCTCAGGTCAGATTTTTTTTTTTCTCTCAATCAAAATGCATCTTAGTTTTCTCCTGGGAGGAAGTAAGGTTTCTCTCCGGAAGGATTGCTGCTACTTTTGTGGAAGCCAAGACATTAACATGAAACTTTTTCCCCCCAGGATATGAAAATAGCTAGGAAATGAAGGTAAACAGATGCACATCTGGTCACCTTATGCTTTTTAAACAGTCGAACCAGTTTGTGAAAGGCCTGGCCCTTTTTCTTGGTCAAACTGAAGGACATTTCCCATATGGTTTGACCCTTGATTCTTATTATCTGCTTGTAAAAGTCGAGGAGCTCATAGCAGGTTGATTGTTTTTCTTTTCTTTTCAACTAAGCCTTCTGCGGTAACCATGCAGGCTTAGGTGGGAGAACACTTGGGCATTGGCTCGGGAAACTGACAAGACCAATAGAGAGTTGATTGGGAATTGGTTGTCAGCCAATTTTCTGAAAAAATAAATTATAAAAGAGAGCCAATTTTTGTGTTTTCTCCTGGCATATTATAGGTTGGCTGAGTGGGAATCAGAAAGAGAAATAAGTGTAGAAGTAGTGAGTAAATGGGGACAGAATTAGCACAGAAAAGATGAGGTAGTATGTGAAGTCATCAACAAAATGTAAATCATCTTTGTGAAATTGTTTCCTGAAATTTTAAAGCCTAGAACATGGGAAAGTTTTAGTTGGGTGTGGTGGGAAGAAAAAGGAGTTCCGGGCACATTTAATTGAGGGCTTTTCTATTGTGTGTTATGTTGTATTGTTTTCATAACTGATGTTCTCAGAAACGGCCTTGCTTTTTCTAAGAAATGGGGTTCCTAATGCTGGTCATGCCTAGCAAAACTTTACATATTCTTGACATTGCAAACATTAAAAACAAAAAAGGAGTTTATGCATTTTTCTCATTAAAAAATGAGCATGACAGGAAAATCTTAACCAAGAAACACATACGAAAATACTAAAAACCTTAGAATCCAGACAATTAATTCCTGCAGCTATAATTAGCTAAATACAGAGAACCTGAAAGGAACACAAAATAAATAGATTTACCTTAGATTCATATTTATTCTGAATCTTTTTCTTAATACATGCATTTTGGGTAGTTATAATTAAAGCTTCAAAAAAGAAATATAAGCATATATTTTACTTAAGTATTACAAATTATCAGTGTATTCACTTGAGTCATAATTAAATCCTGTGCTTGTAAATAATAATATTTTTAAAGCTCTGTATTATGTTACCTAATAGACTCCAGGCTATGTATTTTACAGAAATGCTCTATGTAAAAA
The DNA here is from genome assembly GCA_004023965.1 of Spilogale gracilis. Lineage (NCBI taxonomy): Eukaryota > Metazoa > Chordata > Mammalia > Carnivora > Mephitidae > Spilogale > Spilogale gracilis. The sequence continues at coordinate 5,947 of PITA01000924.1, forward strand.
TAGGTAGGAAAAATGTTCATTATTGAATTAAGGAAGAATTTTGCTCTCAAATGGTTAATTTATTGCTTGTTTTATTAAATAAAAGTTAATATTAATTCATTTTTAAGTTATGAGTAATTGTATTGTGAAGAACTAAAAATAAGTCATAATATATATTAGGAAAAAAGAGAAAACATAGCTATTTAAAGAGTTTAATTCTCTTTGGAGTCTTTGATTCTTCAATAGTACATTTGACATGTAAGAAAATCCTTTATTTCTTTGAGGACACAAGTTGTAACCTAGGCTTAAGAAATTTAAACCTCATCAGGTTTCAGCACTAAATTTGTTCAAAGCAAAAAAGACTTTTGTCTTCCCTATTCTACCCATAGTGTTTCTGCACAAATGTTACATGCCAGCTGGTGCTTTGAAGGAAGGAAGGAAGAAAGGAAAGGAAAGGAAAGGAAAGGAAAGGAAAGGAAAGGAAAGGAAAGGAAAGGAGAAAGGAAAGGAGAAAGGAAAGGAAAGGAAGAAGGAAGAAGGGAAGGAAAAAGAAAGGAAAGGAAAAAGGGAAGGAAGGAAGAAAGGGGAGGGAAAAAGAAAAGAAAAGAAAAGAAAAGAAAAGAAAAGAAAAGAAAAGAAAGAAAGAAAGAAAGAAAGAAAGAAAGAAAGAAAGGGAAAGAAAGAAAGAAAGATAGGTGAAGGAAGGAGGAAAGATGGAGGAAGGAAGGAGGAAAGATGGAGGAAGGAAGGAAGGAAGGAAGGAAGAAAGATGGAGGAAGTAAGGAAGGGAGGAAAGCAAAAGGAAAGGAGAGGAAAGGGTACTTGCTTTATAAAGAGAAATGGAATATAAAATCATTTTGAAAAATTGGAAGTTCCTACACACATATGAACTGTTCCTTTTAATAATAAATCTCTTAATTTGCTGTGTATGTAAGATCTCACAGAGAAAATAGTTGTGCACAAATAAACCCATTACTAACCAGTATGTAAAATATGTTGCTAGAGTTACAAAATATTAGGAGAAATTGAAGAAGGGAAAAAGCGAAGGAAAATTAAGTGATGTGAAAGAAAGTTGTAAAAACAGAACATTTGAGAACATCTCTTATAAGCTAGAAAGAAATACGGAGTATGCAAAAGAGAAAAATTTTGTAAGTGAATACATGAGACAATATAACATTATTTTGAGAGGAGTTTTCAATAAGCTTTGAGGGACGTGGGAGGATAATGGCTCTAGCTTCATCTGCTGTTGTGTTTGGGAATTTAAGGGTACATGACTCTAAGGAGAGTAAATTCAGTAGTTGGTTGGGATGTGGAAGTGCAAAGCACCAATAGAATAAACATCAATAGAATAAACAAAATACTATTTATTTAGTAACTAAATAGTAACTAAATAAACTGGTATTGTAGACATCTTTTTAGAGAAACTTGTAAACTAAAAAATAATTTTAAAAAAGTCTTGACATAAAGATACCCAGATAATAGATTTGCAAATCAAATGTGTCAGTTCTGCAGATTTTCCAGTGTTAATTCAACAACACTGAACAGTTCTAATAAATTTCATATTACCAGCAGCAATGACATTGACTTCAACCCGAGTTAAAAATGAAAAAGACCACAAGTTACCCCATTCATATTACTGGAATCATTGTAAGATATGATTATAAAAAGATTTTTATTTTAATACATGTATATTAATGCATACTAGTTTGCATTAATTTGCATCATATTTGCAACTGACAATATTGTCTCATTTCATAAATACTTTTAAACTAAAGGCAATATTTCTTGGAAAATGTTAGTGAAGAAATGTAGTGCACTTCTATTATATCTGAAATAAGACACGTTAAATATTGTGAATTTAACCTTGCATAATGTGCCATTTTTTCTTCCATGCAGCACCAGAAACAACACATCACCAGTCATGCCTAACACTCATTTAAATACGACCTCAGAGTCACACTGCATGTTACAAATATCTGGGAGCTGTGTGATTAGTTAACATCTTGTGCATAACCCTTAAAATTATAGCAAGTTCTCAGGAGATAATTAGCTTACTCTGTTTCCATAATAAAATGAACTATGTTTTAGCAACGCCTCTCGGGAATGGTATCTGGAAAATGCCTTTAAATCAGATAAATTCAAGAATTGCAAAAGATAAAAATGGAAGAAAAACTTAATTTAATAGACTATTTTCTTTCCCAATACACTTGGGCTCTAAGGGAGCAGAGAGGCAAGTTGCTGGAAATGAAGCCACTCAGCATCACCAATCCATACTTGAGCACACTCTAGTAGCTTTTGCTCCTGGAAGAGAAAGCTAAGGTATACATGAGAGCTTAAATTCTTTCTGTAGAGCTCAGCAACTGTTAGATTTCTACACAGGATAGAAATCTTAAAGCTGAATTGATGTTTGAGTTGACGAAAAGGTCTGATTCAAATCTGAATGAAGGAGGATTTCCAGAGAAAATGTGCTTCAGCTTCCACTCCATTGCTATAGCTTGAGAGCAAGACAGAGATGGTGTTGTTATATGAATGGAAACAACACTTGAAAGGGTAAAGAAGATCATTGACTTAATTTCACCTGCCATTCTTACCAACATCTTATATTGTTAAAAATAAAAATAAAAACTCATGACCCAGAAGACATGCACAATAATAACAATAACCCAAACAAAACAAAAGCAAAGATGGAGATCTTCATGTCATACACTATGCAGGAAGATTAGAAGCATATGAGGCTGAGATAAAATATTTGTGTAACTCGTCTTGACTCTTAAGAATCAAGAGGAACTTATGACTTTTCCCCAATCCCAGGGTAAATCCTCTAAAGAAAGAGAGAGTTTGGCATAAAATATATGGATTAAAGGCTTAGTACCATACTTTCTAGTTTGTTTTCTTATTTTTAAGTGAGTAACATTGTAACATCTTTTAGCATTAGAAGAGTGAATAAAATTTACACTTAATGGCATAACACACTTAATGGTGTGAGATTTATTCACAACAAACAAGCCAATAGTTAACCTTAACCTAAGGGCTCAAGTTACATCCGAAATCAAGTTTCCACACAGTCTAGCTGCAAAATTCTCACTCAGAGGAAAAAATTCTCAGGATACAAGTCACGTAATTTCTAAGCAAAAGAAAGATATTTATTTGTTGACCTTCCTCATCCTTTCAAAATGTATTTCAATCTACTTTATTATTAAATATATATCTAATTATTAAGAAAAGAAAACAACTTTTAGTAGAAAACAACTTGAAGAAGAAAATAGAACAGTGTCCTCAAACTCAGACCAAAGAAAGTTGTCAAATTGCAGTACAAAGTAAATTTAAGCTTTGTAAAAATGAAGGCAAACTGATATTTGCCAACTTAGAAAAGATACACACCATTTCATAATTGCCTAGTCCTGAAAGGAAGAAGTTATGGCAGAATTTTAAAAATGTTAAATATCATAGTATAAAATGTACTTGACAGTAACTGTATAATAATATGCAAGATCCTCTATTAATTAACAAAAGACAAAAGCAAATAAATAAAGTTAAGATAATTCTATAGCTACCCAGGGTAGTATGTTCATATGTATAACTTTCTCGTGATGTTTATTAGAAAGGAAAGTCCTTGAGAATTTTGAGCAGTGACTCTCATATCTCTTGGCCTAATGGCGCTCCAAAGTTTGTGAAAAATTCTTTTTGGGCTAATATTTTTATTTATGTATTTATTTATTTAAAGATTTTATTTATTTGAGAATGAGAGAGAGATGGAAGAAGAACATGAGAAGAGGGGAGCAGAGGGAGAAGCCGACTTGCAGCTGAGCACAGAGCCTGATACTAGATCCGAGGACTCTGAGAACACAACCTGATTTGAAGGCAGACACTTAACTGACTGAACCACCCTGATGCCCCTTGTGACAATATTTTTAATCATCTATATCATATTAGAAAAATAATGATAGTTTAGTAATTTTCATAGATTGTGGTTTGCTTAATTTAAGTGATATTTTATTTTGAGACTATTACTTAAATTATACACATTGAAATGTCTTTTTTTGTTGTTTAATAATAGTGGCAGTATATCCTACTTTTGATTTGGATTTGTCCTATTTACTTCTAAACGTGCTTTCTTGGAAAAGTTTAAAAGAACATTTGATGAACTTATATTAAGTGCCCCAATTATTTTTCGATTGTCATCACTGTAGAAATCTTATTTTCTAGGAAGAACTGCTTTAGTATGTTCCTCTTGACCCTATATGTATCAACCAGATTTGAAGTAGATAATTACCCAAATAACTAATATTTTCTTTTATTTATTGGAAGACGATTTGTGTACTCTGTACTTGAAAATTTTAGACAGAATTTTTTTTTTTAACTGAGTAGTTTGATTTGCATTCTTTTTTAACTAGCAGGCTACCATTTTCAGAAAGAGAAGAATCTTGTGTGACCTAATTTTTTTTCTCAAAAAGCCATTTTAGTTCTCTAGAAGTGTTGTGATCAGTTCTCTGCTAAAATTCTTTTTTATTTTCTTAAAGATTTTATTTTTTTTATTTGACACAGAGAGAGAGAGATCACAAGTAGGCAGACAGGCAGGCAGAGAGAGAGGAGGAAACAGGCTCCCTGCTGAGCAGAGAGCCTGATGCACCTGATCCCAGGACCCTGAGATCATGACCTGAGCCTAAGGCAGAGGCTTTAATCCACTGAGCCACCTAGGCACCCTCTGCTAAAATTCTTAAATTCAGTTTTATATGTTATTTTTTTCTTTTCTTTTCTTTTCTTTTTTTTAAGATTTTATTTAGTTATTTGACAGAAACACAGCTAGAGAGGGAACACAAGCAGGGGGAGTGAGAGAGGGAGAAGCAGGCTTCCATTGAGCAGGGAGCCCAATGTGGGACTCAATCCCGAGACTCTGGGATCATGACCTGAGGCAAAGGCAGTTGCTTAACCAACTGAGCCTCCCAGGCACCCCCAGTTTTATATGTTATAAAAACAACCTTATGTTAGTAATTATTAGAGCTTAAAAGAATGACCGAAAATGGGTATTAACATGATTGCTATAAAATTTAATTTGGGACATAACTAAATAATAATAATTAGAAAAAATGTGAGTCTTATATAACTGAATATGAGAATTTGTTGAATAAGTTTGTTGAGTATATTTAATCTGAATACTAGAATTTTTTCCTAAAAGTGATATTTGTAGCTTTAATAAAAGTATTTATTTTCTCTTTGAATAATAGCTGTCCAATATGTTCATTTACTTCTTAAGACTCATTCTGGAATATGATTAGGGCCATATGAAAAGATATTTGCTACTTGGCTGCTTTGGATATACATGTAAATGACTTCATAAAGCTGGATAAGTATTATTTAAACAGTATAGAGAAGGGACTAGGGTAGTTGCTCTCTCAGAAGATAACTCCTGACCCTCATAATTCTCAGGGCAATAATTTCATAACAATTCTTCTTAATGAATGTAAGAAGATGCAGATCCATATTAAAGTTCCACAACTGGGCTTATATATATATTTCCTATTTCCGAGTCAAGATAAGTTCATCAATATGGCATATTGTCAAATTCTCAAACACCCATTTATTATGTAACACCGACAACAACAATGGAGAATGATAGTTGAAACTTGATTGAAATTATGTGGGATTTAATTCAGATGAAGTTGGTGCTAAATTTTGAAAAGTCAGATGAAAAATTGTTGTTTGTATCTTAAAGTTACTAAGAGCTACTGTTTTGACAGATGGGCTAAGCCTTTGGTTTCCATGTTGTGCTCCTCTAAGGAATATGCAAGTAATAAAGTGATTTTAAGATATATTATATATATATTTAAGCTTAATAAATCCTGACATAATATCTGTTATCAAAATTTCTTTTTCATAAAAATACCTTCATTTTCTGTAATAACTGGATTTATTTTTGAACAGTAGAAAAACTGTTTCCTAGAATTCAGGAGGAATGGAATATGTTAAATACCCCAGAATCATTATCAGTAATAAGTAGTTTCTTTCTTTTGCCATTTATTATTCCTTATTGCTTTTCCTATTTAAGAAGCTAGATGAGGAGACATGCATTGTGCCAAAGTTCTTCTGAGTGTTAATAGTCTAAACCTCCAGAAAGCATTTAAAACAATGAGATACAAGCCTAGATAAAACTAGTAGAAAATGGATGGAAAACATGAAATCATACAGAGAAAGAAGAAAAAGGACTGATGATTAGAAGGAAGGAAGGAAAGGAGGGAGGGAAAGAAGCAAGGAGGGAGGGAGGAGGGGAGGAGAGAAAAGAAAAGAAAAGGAAAAGAAAGGAAGGAAGGGAGGGAGGCAGGGAGTAAGAAGAAAAAGAAAGAAAGAAAAAGGAAGGAATGGAAAAGAAAGAAAAGAAAGAAAGAAAGAAAGAAAGAAAGAAAGAAAGAAAGAAAGAAAGAAAGAAAGAAAGGGAAAGGAATAAAGAAAGGGAAAGGAATAAAGAAAGAGAAAGAGAAAATTCTGTGAGAGAATGTGAACTTGGATCTCATTCATGATGAGGTAGGGGTATAATACATAAAAACCGAAATGGGAATAGCAATGATTTGCACTCCAATGTTCTATGAAAATTACCAAGGCACCAGAGCAGCATACCCCAGACACTGGCATGAGAGCAGTGAAGTAATGTCTATGCCTTGGAGAATATCATGTGGGCCTTTATGATTCAGGATCAAGGGCCCATTTATGTGGCATCACACAGGAACTTGTTTTACTCAGAGGATAAGGTGTAGGTGCAAATTGAGAGTTAAATCTAAAATAGTATAAAAGCTGATGTCATCAGAACCTTCGTGTAAAGCTCCAACTGGAGCAAAGACTTTGATCAGGGCCAGCAGTCATAGATTATAGACCCAAACCTGAGATATTCCACCCAAATAGTTTGGCATTAAGGTGTTTTCCACTTATTTCCACCTATTGAAGAGGTATGGAAGATGACTTCTAAGTTTATTGAAGTTGAATTTTGACTATATAGCAAAATGAGAAGTTGTAATGAAAATTAGTGTCGGTAATAGAAAAAAAATTGTCATAGTTTTATTATATAAAGTTCATCTCTAGTACCTAAGAAATAAAAAATAAAAGAGTGAATGTACAGAGAATGATGGTGGTGTGGTGTGCTGCTCAATAATAGCCATATTTTACAACCAAGTTGGACAGAAGAAAACAACCTCCCTGTACAGAAATCGAAACCTCATATAATGCATCAAATATGGGAAACAGCAGTGTAAACATCAACTGAGTATACAAACATTAAAAATTTGGTATTTTTATTTTTCAACTATAAAATATTAATACTGAAAAAGACTAAAAATCAGCTATTCAAAATCTCAAATTTACAGGTGAGGAAAGTGAAGCTGAGAGGTAAGAAAGATGATGACTTGCATTAAACTGAACTTTCTTAGTATTTGTAACACCAAGTGACTGACTCATTCCTAGCTTGTTTCTTACAGCTTCTAACAATATCAGTCACTAATGGAGCTAAATTCAGCAACATTTATACCCATTGTATTCACATTGTTTGAAATGAAAAGATAGTCTCTAGTGAGTCTTTAATAAGTAAGAAGTACTACTAATTACACCCATACTAGGTGACAGAAGACTTGGAATTAATCCGGTTCATGCCATTTACTATCTATGTGCCTGCCTCAGAGTCTTAACTCTCATTGTTAAAATGGTAGAGCTCAAGAATAGTTTGTGCATGTCTGATTACCTTCATTCTGAGAAGAGTAGTAAAATAATTCCCTAATTAAATGCTTTATTACACATGTACGGACATTCAACATGTCTAATATCGAACCTTAGAATATTGCCTTAAAACTTACTTCTCTACAATTTTTATTGATCAGTTAAGCTAAATATGATCTATGGTTTGATGAAGCCCATGTACTACCATTCTATGTTAAGATATAAGTATGTTGAAATATGTATGGAATACTCTAAAAATAGAAACAGCAATACATGGAAGAAGAAAATTGAATCAGTCATAACAGTTGGCCTCTTCTCTAGCTTTGGGAATTTTTAAGTTCAAAGTTTGGTATACAGCCTTATTAAAATATTTGGCTTATGCAGTTTAAAGTCATTGCTATATTGTTACCTCATAAATGATTTTATATAAATAAAAAATTATGCATCAACACACATATTCTTATAAAAGTAAATTTTTGGCAATATAATTCATGCATTTGACCTATGCCTTGGTTAAAAAATGAATACCTGCTGATTTTCTCCATATTATGGCTAATGAGATTTTTTTTTTAAAACAAGATGCAAAAGTTCAAACACTTGGGAATCATTCTTTTTACAGAACTCATACTTTAGAGAATGTGGTCTTAATCTCTTATTTTTAACATAATTTTAAAATACTCATGATAAGTATTTATGTTTTTATATTATTTATTTCCTTGAATTCCATTTCATAGAAAACAATAAAATACTACTGAGCTCTAAATATAGATAAATCTCCTTGGAAAACAGTGAAAATTCCGTATATTTAGCTTTGTCACACAAATTGACCAAACATCTATAAAGAAATATTCCTGTTTTAATTTGGTCCTCCTTCCAACAAAGAAACTTGAGTTCACAAATAATTAGAATAAAGACTCAAGTCAGTCATTTAAGATGAAGCCCCTTTTACTCAGTTAAGTAAAAATGAGGAGTGTTTCTTTCTCATCCTCTGTAGTATAATGAATACAGATTTTGATCCTTCAGTCTAAGGTACTCTGATAGTTAACAGTGGTTCAGCACATAGAGTAGTTCATCATTTTCTCTGTAGACTTAAGAAAGACTTTTGACAGAGTTTACCTCTCAGAAAAAGATTTCTGTTTTGTCTTTGGAGAGTTTTTTGTTATTTTTTAATAAATGAATTATAACTATCATTTATTTGTTTTAAAGATTTTATTAATTTTTTTGAAAGACAAAACATAAGCAAGGGAAGCACCAGAGGCAGAGGAAGAAGCAGGTTCCTCACTGAGCACAGAGCCAGATGAGGGACTCCATCTGAGGACCTGGGATCATGACCTGAGCTAAAGGTCATGACACTTAACCAACAGCCACCCAGATGTCCCATAACTCACCTTTAATATGCAGAAAAAAAACCAAGACAGCTTCTCTCTTTATTCTATTCTTGACTTCAAATTCCTCCTACCCCAAAACTCAGAAGAGCTTTCAATTGTGACATGCACAAGAGTTCCCAATAAAAGAGTCAGTAGTTTTGCTAACTGCTGGAGTAAGGACCATATCTGGAAAGGAAGGGGTAGGAGTTGCAAGACAAGGACATTGGGGAGGAGACGGAGAATCGTGGCAAATGGTGGCATTCTTTCTAACTCCAAGTTTGACTGAGGAAGCCTAAATTCCTTGTATTTGAATTTTCAAAGACTAACAAGTTTATGCCCCTACCTGACACAACCTTCTTTCCTCTATCCAGCTTGTTCAGACTGTGTAATTTGTACTTTTTTTTTAGAGGGAGCGAGAGAGCAAGCTGGTTGCGGGAAAGGGGCAGAGAGAGAGAGGGAGAGAGAATCTTAAGGATGGTCCCCATGCAGGCCTTGATTTCATGACAATGAGATCATGACCTGAGCCAAAATCAAAGGTCCCACTCTTAACTAACTGAGCCACCCAGGTGCCCCTACAATTTTTCTTTTATATTGAGAATTTCAAGTATGTCTTTCACTGGAGTTGCAGGTTTTCACATAAGTTGTACTCTACGGGGTACAGAGAGCATTCCATTCTTGACATCTCTGCTTTGTACAAAAGTATATGCTGAAATATTTTCATGTTTCTTTTCATAGTGATGGGATTACTAGTGTAGGTCACCCATCAAAGCATGAAGTGTAAAGAAGCCTACTTTTCTAAAAAGGGGAATCACAGATCTTTCCTGAGATCCAAGGAATGTGTCAGGTTTACAGGTCCTATATGTAAATTACTCAGTTTTTTCTCTTTAAACCTCCAGCTTTCCCAGTTGTCAAGTTCTCCCAAGTAAATTATCAAACTTCAAAATAGTGTTCACTTCCTAAACCAGCTATCACACATTATTTGAAAGCATTTCCATTTGCTTTGCATCATTAAGCCGTTTTCACAACCCCCAGAATAAATGTATCATTTTTCCATCTCTAAGTGGCCATAAGAAGAAAAATAGATTGACAAAGTCTATTATAACCCGGAACAGCACCAGACAGAAGTAGAAAGAGAGACACTGCCCCTTCTTGTTAAAAAAACAAATCAAATTTATTAAAGAAAAATAATATGAGAAAAGTATATACTCATAAGTAATTTATTCATATGCAAACATTATGCAAAGGATTTACCAGTAAACATTGTCCATTTCTATCACTAATCGTTTCATATTTCTTTCCTGTGATTCTTGTCTGGGAAGTGAATTTCAAGACATTATGTCTTTGAATGTATTATTCCACCCTGTAATCATCTTCAATGAAGGAAAGAGGAGGAGAATTTGCCCTTTTGTCAGTTTTTGTCTTTACCATGTGACATTTCTTACTAAGAGGCTTTTGCAGGAGAAAGGACTGGGTGGCCCTTTGTAATCAGAGTCCTTTAGTACATGCCTAAAGAAAAGCAGAGCTGATATGGAGGAAATCTCCATATATGATATTCTTAGGAAGGGATGAAAATGCATCAGCTTGTTTTCAATTACATCCTGATATATTTGTGGTCAAGCGCATTTGGAGAAGCACCACTGACCTTTATTTTCTAGATCTATACAATCAATCTAATGGCTTTTCATCACTCAGTCTTTAGCGTGCATTGAGGAAGTTGCTTAAATTTTGTCTTTTGTTTTTCAGCATACATTAGATAGTCATCTCTCACCTTTTACCCTTTTACCCTTACCGCTTTTAAATATTGTTCTTATCTTCCTGACCAGGTACATTTTTTGTTTGTTTGTTTTTACTTTACTTAATTACTTTTTAAAGCCTTTTGGAAGTAGTGGGACACTAACCAAGTCTACCAACATAATTCTAGAACATTAAGATAAATATTACAGTCATATCTTGTGGTTGACTACATACAGCTAAAATATCTGGGTAATTAACTTTTAAATTTGGAGAACAGGTTGTTCATTTATCTAGATTAATATAAAAATCACATATGTTAGTTTTTTGCCTTCCCCAATGTCCACATAATTAACTAAATTTATACAATTTTTTTTTTTACTTTCCTCAAATCATTGAACAAAACAGGCCCAGAGATTTTATTCAGCATGTTACAATACCAACACCTGGCCTTTTCAGAGCATTTTCTATGTTCTAGACTGTGCTTTCCTACTAGCCCTTTCATTTCATTTTAGCAGTGGTTAAATGAATTAGTTTCTATTCTTTTCCCACTTCTCCAAAGAGAAAACAGTTTATAGCTATAAAATAATTTGTTTGCGATCATACTGGTAGAATGACAGTGGTGATTTAAAAATTTTTTAAAAATGAGCTGGAACAAAATTTCTGATCAGTAGTTTTTATAGACTAAAGTAAAAATAAGTGAATACATTTTGATATCAAAATATTACAGAGAAAAAAACCAAACATTATGCAAACACAAGTAGACATTCACACACAATAGAAATGCATGGATGTTTGGTACAAACACTTGAGGAAATGTAGCATTACTTTTTAAGGTTGTACATTCACCTATGCTATGATTTTGCAAATCCACTAATAAGTGTACTTTAGAGAAATTCTTGCATTTGTGCAGGAGGACATGTATAAAATGTCCATTGCAATACTGATCATAATAAATCTCATAAAGTATCTCAAAAAGAATGAAACCATAAACAGAAGCACATTCCCTTAGTGAACTGTTATAAAGTGGTAGAAATGAATGAACTGCATCTACATGCAGTTATAAGGATGAACCTTATGTAATGATGTTGATGGAAAATAAGTCCAAGAAAGCTAATGAATTACACTTTAAGTATCCCTCAAATAGTTATGTATCAATTAAATACTATATACTAAATAAATGGAATCATAAATAACAGTTGCCTCTTTGCTGGAGGTAGGGTAATGGGTTATGACAAAACAGTATAGGAAGATCGATTCCTATTTATTTGGGGTTTTTTAAAAGATTTTATTTATTTATTTGACAGAGAGAGATCCAAGTAGGCAGAGAGAGAGGAGGAAGCATGCTCCCTGCTGAGCAGAGAGCCCTATGAAGGTCTCCATCCCAGGACCCTGAGATCATGACCTGAGCCGAAGGCAGAGGCTCTAACCCACTGAGCCACCCAGGCACCCTCGATTCCTATTTAAAAATCTCTAGCTCTTAGGACAAATCTTAAATCCAGGGTGATCATTATTTTTTCAATTCATAATATTATATGTATTCTTTTTATCAAATATGATGCTGGTGATGAGCTAGGTGTGATCCAGGATGCACAAATTCTACAATTTACATGGGGAAAATGTCAAGAATTTTTGGGGGGGGGAGGTGAAGAATGAGAGACTTAGCCTGCTGCATATTAAAATCTGTCATAATGCTTCTGAAGTAAGAAGTTTAAAATATGCATAAAGAAATACCAAGTGGAAGCAAGAAACAGGATAAACTGTTTAGAGACAGATAGATGTACATATGAAAATTTAGTATATGACAAAGTTTGCAGATAAGTCCAGTAATTTATGCATGGGATAAATGATGTTAAGAAATTGTTCATCTACTCAAAAAATATAAAATGATAACACAGTCTCCCATCATAGTTTCTGAAAAATTCCAGATTAAACCTATAAATATTAAATGAAAACTATATATAAAGCACTAGAATAAAACAAAGTAATATTTTCATGACCTCCAAGTGGGGAAGTTCTAAGAAAGCTGAAAATTCAGTAGTTATTAAAGAAAATAAAAGTATTCATTACGTAATCATTTTTAAAAATACTTATATTAAGGAGAAGGCAGATAACACAGAAGTTTGACAATTTTATTTTAGACATTAAAACAAGTAACAGTAAATCTTCCTATTAAAAAACATTTTAAAATAATGGCTATTCAAACTGAGAACTTATATTTCGATTAAGTCAAGTATATGTATGTTGATCTCATTAATTAAAAGGGATTTTAATCCATAAATTTGAGCATTTTTAATTCTGAGAGAGATCATTTCTGAGTGCGAGAATTTGCCATTTTTACTGATTAGAATGCAGTTAGCTGAACTGTCATAGATTTAACCAAGTGAGCTGTTAGAGTAGTTTTAAAAAGGCATGATGTACGAAATATCCCAAACTGGGCACCGACCAGTTCTTTTAAATGACAGTCATTTGAAGGATGGGCCGCTGAAGAAAGGGTCCTTCATAAAAGGGACCATTTTTGAGCAAATAATCATCTGCGAAGTCAGGGTTGAGTATGAGAAAATAGGAAGGCCATCTTGGATCAGAGTTAGAGTGATGAAAGTTTTCCACCGAAAATTACTGCATGATTTTAGAGGGGGAGCATAAGAACAAATATAATGGAGAATGACACCATCAGTTCAAGCTGTGCTCTTACAAGGAATACCCAAATTTCTAACACCTTCTTTTTCACAAGTCAGCTGTTTAAGAATTAGGATCGAAGTCTTTTACTTACAATGATTTTGCTGCTGTAAATTAATGATCAAAGTGATTTATTATTCAGTTGTTCAACTGCTGCTTTATTTCTGTTGATCTTTGTTTTTCTGCTTAATTTCTATAAATTACTGTACAGTTTCCCATAAGGTATAATTAAGCAGAATTGCCTAAGTTTTAATTATTGTGTATTATAGATGTTGAAAGCAACATTAGCACTTGGCTTTTAAAAATGTGATCGTATATTTATAAGAGAGCATTTATAAACACATTTACATATAGTTAAGATGAAAAAGGTATTTGAATTGTAGTCATTAGCATTTCTTCAAACATATGGCAGAGCAGCGGAGGCCATGGGCCATGCCTTCATTAACTGAACACTGTTTCATCAGTGTCTCAGCTTCCTGCTGTGCCACCCTGTGGCGTCCCCTTCTGTCCCTGAGGTTTCAGTGACAAGGGACAATATGTCCCCAAGGTGAAAATCTGGAGAATATAGCAGATTAGCCCTTAGAGAAGTTCTTATGATTATTTAATCATACTTAGAGAAGAAACACACAGCACCATTAAACCAGTTTCAACATTTTCCTGTCAGGCTCCGTTTCTCAATTGCAGTAGTTGAGGTTAAAGTGATGAACAGCAAGCGAAGTAAGGTAAAATGCGGCACATATTTGCTGCCCTTATACGGCTGACCTGTTTCAAATTTGCTGGCGTAATGGTCTAAGCTGACATAGGTACTTACCGGTCTCGTGGATTAATTATAATTTATTGGATATAATGTTTTCAGGTGATAGATCAAGATAAAACCTTCTTTAATGATGTTACATACGACAGATTCACTTTATTCCCTTTAAAAACTAGCAAATTATTAAAAACCTTGTCTTATGAATGTCATGGCCATGTTTTATTTGTACATTTCTCTAGTACATAAAATACTAAGTCTGGGAGACAAAAGCATCTGTCTGAAGGTATGAGCCACCTTTATGCTACATGTGCTAAATAGTTCACGTTACTATAGCATTAGTGCCGATAATATTTCTGATTACATAATGTATATACATACACACTTATATAACAGGCTTATTGGCTTTTACTTTGTGATTAAAAATTTAATAATAACTCCTAACATCTGAAAAAAGATATATCTTAAACGTAAACATCTTTTTATACCATATGTTTATATTACTAAGCAACTGTCACTAATTTTCCATAGTTGAGAACATGAGATCTTATAAAATTATTCTATTTCCCCTTTAATGAATTACTATGGCTGTTCTACTTGGGAGATTCTTGGGGAAATTGAAATAATGACAACAAATGAAAAAATTCAGAGGTATCTCAATGCTTGGAGCAACGGAAAAGAAGAAAGAAAGTAAAGAAACATTGATCTTGTGATTATATAGGTCTTTTAAGAAAAGAATTATCAGTCACAATCTAATCTTAAATTCAGAAAACTTTCCAAGGTTATTTAGATTAATAGTGCCATCAAAAATACTGTTGATGTCATTAACTGATTCCAATTAAGTGTAAGATATGTGTACCTTTAGTGGAATAGCAATTCCTTACAAGCAATTGTCACATTATAAAAGGAATTATTGTCTTGCTTTTGTTGTCTTTGCTTTCTCCTACACTTACCCATTTATTATCAAAAATAGTTTTTAAACATTTCCTTCAGATCTCTATAAAATCTCTATAACAGTTATGGTGATTACATTTATTTTTTAAGATTGCATATTATACTGTAGAGAAGAAAGATAGAAAGACAATAAAAATACAATTCCTTTCTTCAAGGAGATGATACTCTTCTAGAAACACAAACCTGAATATGCAAGTCTTTGTTGGTAGAAGTCAGATTATGACAATTAGTGTTCAGCCCTTCCTTTCAGGGATGGATTCTTTGCCTTCTTATCTCTACTGCTATGGTTAAAGCACTGACTCTGAAGCCAAACTCCCTCCACTTGAAAGCCAACTCCACCACAAAACAGGTCTGAGACCTTGATCAAGTTATTCAAGGTTTCTGCAACTCACTTTCCTTACAGAACCATTCTTAGCTGTTACCTCACTACTTTATTCAGAGCATCAAATGAGTTAACTTACATTGAGTATCCAGAAGATTACCTAAAACATAGGCTTGCTTGAATATTATTTAATGGCTCATTCTCCCATTAATGACAAAAACAACAAAAAAATCTTCCTATATCCATCTGCCCTGTAGCTTCCCCACTATGCACCCTGTTCCAGTCCCATCTTCTTCCTTCTTTCTAAATACAAGGGTTTTTACAGAAACCACTTAGAGGCTGCAGGCAACATGAAGAAGAGGGGATGTACACTAAGAAGCATAATAATGGATCCAGAACAGGGGCACCTGGGTGGCTCAGTTGGTTGGGTATCTGACTCTTGATTTCAGCTCAGGTCATGATCTCAGGGTCATGGAATGGAGCCTACTGTTGGCTCCATGCTAGGAGTAGAGCCTGCTTGATTTTGTCTCTCCCTCTTCCTCAAAGAAAAAATAGAAATAAATAAATAATAGATCCAGAACATTGAACACATTCCAGAACATAAGACCAAGTAGAGTCATTTTTTGAATAATCAGATGTGAGAACTTTATAAAAGTCAACCTTTGATTTCTCTTTTGTTGCCATAGTTGTTGGTGTCCTATATGGTAGTGCACATTGCTAACACTAAGGTTGTTCTACCTGCATGTGCTGAACAAAGGTGAAGAAGGAAAAATATAAACAACACATAGGCTTATGATATTGTTAATTTCCAGTGTTCAAAGAATATGACCAATGGTGCTCTTAGTATTTTCCAGAATATATTTAGATAAAACATTAATTAAATGGGGTATATATCTCTTTATGATGAATCAATAAGGTACAGTATTAAATCATAGAAATATATTTGCTTTGGGGAATTCCCTTTTGGACCCTTTTATTTTTCATCATCTCATAGCATATCACAAGTCCCCAGAAATATGCCAGGCTAATATTGCCAACTGAGTTATTCCAAGCAGAGATGACATCAGCCATCTGTCATGCAGTACTAATGCTGGGAAACAAAGCCAACTATAGAGAAAATAAATACCTTTCATATCGATTAGCTAAATATTTATGTTGAGAACGAAATGATTAAAATCTCACTATTCAAGCTAATTGCTCTAAGTGAATATTTACCACCAAGGGAATGGCATACCAACAATGTGCTTGCCTTATTACTTTCCTTAAACCAGATTTCATTGTGAACATGTGTAGTGCAAAGGGGCTCATGCTAGACTTTACAGGGTGTTGCAGTATACTACCCTAGCAATCTTTCAGCCTGCAGGTGTATCTCCTGCTGCCTGGATAGATTCAATCTATACACTGTGCTGCTCTGATTTCCAGATGGCTGCTCTCTTGTTCTATTTTAAGTTACTCAGTCACTTAAAGTCTGGTACTTTGGAGCTGATCATTGCAAGGTCCAATAATTGGTGTTCACTAAAACCGACCTGATGATGAAGTATTTATTTTTCTAGAAGTGATTATTTAAAGATGGGCTAAATAGCGACCTGGCTTGATCACAATAGATGATTACATTATTTTCTAAATCTGGTAACTCTATGCAAAGACATAAGAAGTCTTTCCAAATTCAGTCACTGCTATTGTGGTTACCCTGAGTCATTCAGTGTAAACAGAGACGACTTGGCTGAGCTGCTATGTCAGCTTTTATAAAATACATTAAATAATTATATAGAATGTCATTTATATCTATATTTCAGGGGATGGAATTTGTTCTATAGTATATCTAAGTCTATGGAGAAATTAGCTACTTCATAAGAGTGTTGCTGTATATTTTACTTCTGTGAAAGAAGTGTAATTCTGAGTTTTATAATTTGATTAAGCAGTAAAAGGTGCCTTGAGCCCTCTTCCAGGTGACTTAAAGGTCACAGTATAGAATGCTTCTGCAAACTCAAGTATTTCCATTTAGTTTGGCTTGAAATAGCATCCTTTTCTAAAATAAATGAAACACGATGATACAAAAATATTTTGGGAAAGTCTGCAGCTTTATATAGTAACCAAAGTCATAAGGTTATGTGACCAATCTAAAAGATCAATTACACTTAAGTTACTCTGGATTGCTATTCTTTGTGGTATCCAGGGTAGTGTAAAATACAATTGAATTGAATAAACAATTATTTCATCTTCTGTTTCTTTTTAAATATTAAATCTTCAGATGTATAAAGAATGTGAGTAAATGGATCCCCTTCTTTAGATATTTGTTAGGCCCACTAAAAATTCCAGAGAGAAAATTAATGAAGACCAGACTAGATAGATTTAAAAAATCAATTTAACAAAATATGCCTTTTTGCCTAGCAAGACACTACTGATTTTCATATAAGGGCACTAACTTATCATAGACCATCTTTGCAGACTATATGGTTTTCACTTATTATATTACTTTAAGGTGCATTATAATAAAATAATATACATTTTTATTGCTTATTTATATTTATTTTTCAAGTGTGCAACATGGGGATTTTATATACATATACATTGTAAAAGGATTCCTACCAGGAAGTTAATCCACACCTTCATCACCTTACATATTTGCTTTTTTGTGTGTGTGAAAAGATTTAAGTTCTACTCTCTTAGCGAACTTCAATTATACAATACAGTACAAACAATAATAGTCAACAGGTTGTACATTATTTCTTCAGACCTTTTTCATCTTTAAAAATTTGTACTGTCCTTTACCAACCTCATCTATTTTCCCCACCCCAAAGCCCCTGGCAACTGCTATTCTACTCTCTGTTTCTATGAGTGGTTTTTTTTTGTTTGTTTTTTTTGTTTTTTTTTCAATTCAAAGAACAATTCTGTCTTTAAAATGCTTATGTGAATCTGAGGCTTTTTCTTTTTTCAGTTTCTATTTTAACTCCAGTTAGTTAACATAGAGTGTTATATTAGTGTCAGATGTGCAATACAGTGATTCAACACTCCATACAACACCCACTGTATGTCATCACCAGTGCGCTCCTTAAACCCCATCACCTTTATCACTCATCCCTCCACCCACCTCCCCTCTGGTAACCATCAGTTAAGAGTCTGTTTCTTGGTTTGTCTCTCACTCTCTTTTTTCCTTTTGCTCCTTTGTTTTGTTTCTTAAATTCCACATGTGAATGAGATCATGCTTCCTTCTTTGACTTCTTCCACTTAGCATAATACTCTCCAGCTCCATCCATGTAATTACAAGTGGCAAGATATCATTCATTTTATTGGCTGAATAATGTTCCATTGTATGTATATACCACATCTTCATTATCCATTTGCCAATTGATTTGACACTTGGACTGCTTCCATAATTTGGTAATGCTGCTATAAACATAAGGGTGCATGTATCCCTTTGGATTAGTGTTCCTTTGTTCATTGGGTAAAACCAAGTAGTGCAATTGCTGGATCATGGTAGTTCTATTTTTAAATTTTTAGGATGTTCCATACTTTTTTGCAGAGTGCTCACAGCAGTTTGCATTCCCACCAGCAGGGAAAGAAAGTTCCCTTTTCTCTACATTCTCACCAATACCTATCGTTTCTTGTGTTTATTTTAGCCATTCTAACAGGTGTGAGGTGATACCTCATTGTAGTTTGGATTTGCACTTTCCTAATGGTAAGTGATGATGAAAATGTTTTTAAGTGTCTCTGGCCATCTGGATATTTTCTTTGGAGGATATGTATTCATGCTTCCTGCCCATTTTTTAATTGGATTTTTAATCGTGTGTGTGTGTGTGTGTGTGTGTGTGTGTGTGTGTGTGTAGTTTATATATTATTATTATTATAAGTTAACAATATTATTATAAGTTCTTTATAATATTGTAGATACTAACCCTTTATCAGATATGGTATTCACAAATATCTTCTCCCATTCCATAGGTTGCCTTGTTTTGTTGATTATTTTCTTCACTGTCCTTATTTTGATGCAGATCCAATAGCTTATTTTAGTTTTTGTTTCCCTTGCTTCAAGAATCATATCCAGAAAAAAGTTGCTACAGCCAATGTCAAAGAGGTTACTGCCTGTATGTTCTCTTCTAGGATTTTTATGCTTTCACTTCTCACATTTTGAATTTATTTTTGTGTACGGTGTAAGAAAGTAGTCCAATTTCTTTCTTTTGCTTGTTTCTGTCCAGTTTTCCCAAAGCAGTTTGTTGAAGAGAGTGTCCTTTTCCTATTGGATGTTCTTTCCTGTTTTGTCAAAGATTAGTAGACCATATAGTTGTAGGTCCATTTCTGGGTTTTCAGTTCTGTTCCATTGATCTATGTGTCTATTTTTGTGCCAGTACAAATCTGTTTTGATCACTACAGCTTTGTAATAAAACTTGAAGTCCAGAATTGTGATGACTTCACCTTCCCTTTTCTTTTTCAAGATTGTTTGACTATTTGGGTTCTTTGTGGTTCTTTATACATTTTTGAATTATTTGTTCTGGTTCTGTGAAAAATGTCACTGGTACTTTTATAGGGGTTGCATTCAGTGTGTAGATTACTTTGAATAGTATAGACATTTTAACAATATTTGTTCTTTCAATCCATGAGCAAGGATTGTCTTTCTATTTCTTTATGTTGTCTTGAATTTCTTTCATCAGTGTTCTATAGTTTTCAGAGTATAAGTTTCTCACCTCTTTGGTTGGGTTTATTCCTAAATATCATATTATTTTTGGTGCAATTATAAATGGGAGTGTTTTCCTAATTTCTCTTTCTGCTGTTTCATTATTGGTGTATAGAAATGCAACAAATTTCTGTTTGATTTTGTATCTTATAACTTTACTGAATTTGTTTATCAGTTCTAACAGGCTTTTTTGTGGTCTTTCAGGTTATCTATGTATAGTATCATGTCATCTGCAAATACTGAAAGTTTTACTTCTTCCTTGCCAGTTTGGATTCCTCTTATTTCTTTCTGATTGCTGTGGCTAAGACTTCTAGTACTATGTTGAATAGAAATGGTGAGAGTGGATATCCTTGTCTTGTTCCTGACCTTAGGGGAAAAGCTCTCAGGGTTTCACCACTGGGGAGGATTTTAGCTGTGTTTTTTTCATGCATGGCCATTATTTGTTATGGTATGTTCTCTCTAAATGTACTTTGTTGAGAGCTTTTATCATGAAAGGATATTGTACTTTGTGAAATGCTTTCTCTGCATCTATTGGTATGATCATGTGAATCTTATCCTTTCTCTTATTGATGTGATATATCATTTTTTAAAGATTTTATATATTTATTTGACAGAGAGAAACACAACAAGAGAGGGAACACAAGCAGAGGGGGTGAGAGAGGGAGAAATAGGCTTCCTGCTGAGCCGGGGGCTCGATGTGGATCCACCCAGGGACTATGGCAGATAGATGCTTAACCACTGAGCCATCCAGGCACCCTGTGATGTATCATGTTGATTGATTTATGATTATCGAATCACCTTTGCATCCTGAAAATAAATTCCACTTGATTTTGGTGAATGATTCTTTTCATGTATTGTTGAATTCTGTTTGCTAGCATTTTGTTGAGAATTTTTACACCTATATTCATCAGGGATATTGACCTGTGATTCTTCTTTTAGTGTTGTCCTTATCTGGTTTTGGTATCAGGATAATGTTGGTCTCATAGAATGAATTTGGAAGTTTTCCTTACTACTCTATTTTGTTTTTTGGGATAGTTTAAAAGAATATGTATTACTCTTCTCTGAATGTTTGGTAGAATTTGCCTGGGAAGCCATCTGATCCTGGACATTTATTTTTTGGAAGATTTTTGATTACTGATTCAGTTTCTTTTCTGGTTATTGGTCTGTTCAAATTTTCTATTTCTTTTTTCAGTTTTGGTAGTTTCTATATTTGTAGGAATTTATCCATTTCTTCTAGGTTGTCTAATTTGTTTTCATATAGTTTTTCATAATATTCTCTTATTTTGTTTGTATTTCTGTGGTGTTTGTTACTTCTCTTATATTTGTGATTTTATCTAATTGAGCCGTGTCTCTTCTTGGTAAGTCTGGTTAGAAGTTTATCAATTTTACTGATTTTTTTTTTCAAAGAAACAGTTCCTGGTTAATCTGTTCTATCTTTTTTATTATTTTCTATATCATTTATTTCTACTCTATATTATTTCCTTCCTTCTGGTTTTAGTTTTATTTGTTTGTTTGTTTTTGTTTTTCTTTTCTAGCTCCTTAAGTGTAAGCTCAGGTTGTTTATTTGAGATTTTTCTTACTTCTTGAGGTAGGCCTGTATTGCATAAATTTCCCTCTTAGAGCTGAGTTTGCTACATGCTAAAAGTTTTGGACCCTTGTGTTTTCATTTTTTATTTGTTTCCATGTACTTTTTAAATTTCTGTCTTTATTTTCTGGTTGACCCATTTATTGTTTAGTACCATGTTCTTTAACCTCCATCTATTTGCAGTCTTTCCAGGTTTTCTCCTGTGGTCAAATTCTAGTTTCATAGTGCATGGTTCAAAAAGATGTATGGTCTTATTTCAATCTTCTGGAATTTGTTAAGGCTTGTTTTATGGTAATATGTGATCTGTTCTGGAGAGTGTTCTATGTGCACTTGAAAAGATTGGGAAGATTGACACAAGAACTACTGCTGCAAGTTAACTAACTTCAGAGATGGAAAATGGAAATTATCTACTGATCAGACCATTATTTTTCAGGTGACTTCCAAATAGTTTCCCTGGGCATAATGAGTATATATATGAAAGCAGGGTCCCACTATTTGGGCACTTCTACACAAAGGAAAGAGTGAAAATAGCCAAAAGCATTCTCTCCTGACATACTACTCTTTAGAATACATTAATAATTTCCTCCTTTATATATCAAGGGAATAATTTTCCTACCTTTAATTGAGCAGTATAATTATTTTGTGCAACATTTTCTCATCTTTCTCTAGACAAATATAAATGCATATCATAGCAATTATCTTTTGCTTCATAGCAAACTATACCAAATCATAGAGACTTAAATCAGTAACCATTTAAATGTTCATTATTTTGTGGATTAGTTGTTTGGATCGGAACCAGCCTGGGATATCTCCTCTGAGCATCACATGGTTCTGGCTGGCCAAATGATCAAATATACACACACATAACTGAAGAGCATGTAAATCTCAAGGAATATTGTACACATAAATAGTTTTGAGGAATCTACCAATATCAATAAGGAGATGATTAGACAATTTTAGCAAAGGACTGATTGTGATTATTGGATGAATTTAAAACTATATGTATAAGTATACCAAAAGTAGGATAAAAATGAAAAGTTTTATGTTGTTGTTAACTCTTTAATGTGAAATTGTTGAGTAAAACCTTTAAGACAATGTCTGTATATTTTCTGCAGTATGAAAATAAGGTTTTTCTAGGTATATATGAATAGAAGAAGTTCATAGGACTTCGGATGTTTATTATATTATTGGATTAGTATTATAAAATTATCCATTTAGACAGAACATTTGTAATTACAAAATTGTCAGAGACTTATGAAAATTTTAGCTAATAGAAATATTAGTGTTGGGTTTAAATGTCAAATAGCCTAATTGATAGATTAATAAGTTGCTCAAAATCAACATCATGAATGATCAACTGCAATTAAGTCTTAGAGGCCTCTAGTGAAATCTTCTTTCCCATACTTTCTCAAAGAAAAAAACTGTTAAAATGAGAGAAGGAAGAAATAGTTTAAAAGTCTTATAAAGGCTATATAGTAAAACAATATGAAACAGCCTGTAATATTTAAGAATTGCTTCTTTTTCCCCTTTTTTGTGTTTTCCAATGATTCTCTACTGACATAAAATAAATTAAATGCAAACATATTATAAATAAAACATTAAGATAGTATGCATAACAGGTAAAATGAAACAGAGCAAATCATAACAGCTTTTATTTTGGGGTCTAATAAAAGTTTAC
The DNA here is from genome assembly GCA_004023965.1 of Spilogale gracilis. Lineage (NCBI taxonomy): Eukaryota > Metazoa > Chordata > Mammalia > Carnivora > Mephitidae > Spilogale > Spilogale gracilis. The sequence goes on from PITA01000924.1 coordinate 29,363, forward strand.
TTTTGGGAAGCTCTTGGGTAATTCAGTTGGTAAACTGACTCTTGATTTCAGCACAGGTCATGATCACAGAGTTGTAAGATCAAGTCCTGCATCCGGCTCTAGGCTCATGCCCAGCATGGAGCCTACTTTAGATTCTCTCTCTCTCCCCCCCTCTGGTCCCTCTCTAAAAAGAAGATTTTAGTTTAATGATATTTTTCTCTTTATTTATTTTGAACTTTCAATTCTTTTGGAAGGACCAGCATATTAACTTTTAAATAGACTTCAAGTTCTTACAACATAGGATGTAGTCCAAAGAAAGTCAATTAGAGAACTTTAAGAGAGGGAAGGGGGGAGAGAGAGAGAGAGAGAGAGAGAGAGAGAGAGAGAGAGAGAGAGAGAAAGAAAGAGAAAGAGACTTCAGGAATCTAAAATAAAGATGTAAATATCACCAAGAGCCTTCCTTTCTGTAATTATATACTGTATTTGGCTTCAAGAGCTAAAAGCAAAGGTAGTTAGAGATACATTGTCTTGCTTATTTTTGCTTTCTTCTAGGAGAAATATCCTGAGATTAATCTCCAATTATAATTATTAAATGCTTGTATGAGAAATAATCATGTGCAATCCAGTCCATCAAAAAAATTAAGTAAGAAAACAGTGAAGTACTGCCTAATGCATGTTGCACTGATTTTAAAGACAGAATGATTGTCACTGAGCTCAACCTCACGAGATATTTTTCTCTAATGAGATATTTTTCCTGTAGTGTGTCCTCAACATTGTTTTAAGTCAGTTATTGGATTATAATCTGTTTGTCACTGATTTATATCATAAGTAACTATAAAAGGTTTATCTCTCTTGCTTAAAATGATTGCTGCATGTTTTAAATATTAGGTGTGACCTGGCTTTGACTCCAGGTTGCAACTGACAACCCTTAGCTTATAACATACCTTCACCGTGACTTTGCTTCTACCTCTTCAAAATAGGGATCATTTACTCATTCACTCAGCACATGCTTACTGATTGTGACACCCGTAGATAGGATCAGTGATACTGTGGTAATACACTCCCTAACTCTCAGTGGCTACACACCACAAGTACCTTCTTGTCCTGCAGATCCATTCTGGAGCCTCAGTGTTCACACTCAGCATTCCAGGCTCCTGCAATCTTTTGGCAACTCCTTATGAAAATGAACTTCCAAGACCTTCACACAAGGAGGAAAAAGGAGGTTTAAGAGTCAAGAATCAACAATTAAATGCAGCCACCTAGAAATAATATTTAACATTTCACTCACATTACCTTGACAAAGTATGTGATATGTCCCTCTTAACTTCAGAGTATTTGGAAGGAACAATTCTCCCATGTGACAGAAGAATACTCATAGGCAGTGAAAGTGCTCACCACAATCATGTTCCAGTTGTCATATGCTGTCCTTAACTCAGCAGATAGAACAGCTCACAGGAAAGCCCAAATAATTGGATCTCATGGAACTTAAATTGTAATAATGATGATGGGATAGGGCTATGCAGATAAAAAATAGATACAAAATATATAATACACAATAAAATGTTAAGCCTTATAGGAAAAAAGAAAGTAGCCTGAGTGGGAGAGCAAATGAAAGGTAAAATAAACAATAGTTGCTTACAATTGTTTTAATGGAGTTGGAAGGGATGGGAGACTGTACTTATAAGGTCGTATTTGAGTAGGAACCTAAAGGCAACAAACTGTAAATATTTGGAAGAGGGAACAGAAGATACAAAGCCCATAAGTCAGTAAGGGTGTAGCTTAGCATTTCAAGGAACGACTAAGAAGTCAATGTGGCTTAAAATGAGGGAGTGAAAGAATAAAAAATAAAAGAGATCAGAATATCAAGGGGGAGGTGAGCTCTTGTCCAGACTTCTAGTCCTTGGTAAGCATATTGCTTTTGCTTTGGGTATAGTTGGGAATTTGGGCAGAAAAAAATGACATTATTTGACTTAAAATGTAAAAGGACTACTCTTGCTCAGTAGAGTATAGATTTTGGCATGGCCTCTGCCTTCAGCTTAGGTCATGATCTCAGGGTCCTCGGATCAAGGCCCGCATCAGGTTCTCTGCTCAGCAGGGGGCCTGCTTCCTCCTCTCTCTCTGCCTGCCTCTCTGCCTACTTGTGATCTCTCTCTCTCTCTGTCAAATAAATAAATAAAATCTTTAAAAAAAAAAAAAAGAAGTGATAATGACTACTGTAAAATATAAGGTGGAAGTGAGTGGTATGCAGTAAATTAATTCTGAATATTTAGAAGCTATTAACCATAGCATTTCCAGATATATCAGGATAGTTAAGTAACAAGATTTAATGAAAACTAATTCTAAGTTTTGTGCTGAGAAAGCTAGAAAAATGAAGTTGTCTTTTACTGAGATATAGAAGACTACAGAATTAGATTAAGGGGGTTAGAGATGAAAAGTTTCTTGTCAGACATGTGCTGTTTAAAATGCTTGTCAGCTATATAAGTAAGACTATGCAAATTGTGTAAATTTCTGGATTTCCAACTTCAAGCTGAAGTTAACTTGAGCGGTCTATACTGGAACAAGTATGAGAGTCACCGACATTTCAAGTATGCTTAAAGCCATAAGACTGAATAAAATCATACAGGAAGTGACGGGAAAATAGAGAGAATGTGTAATAAACAAGTCCTCATATACTCTATAATAGTAAAAAGAAAGTAGAGAGAGAGAGCATGCGCATTCCACTAAAGGAATAGCAACAACAGAAAGTATTATCTAGAAACCAATATGAAAAAAGTGTTTCAAGAAAGGAATGCAGTCAACTGTGTTAAATGCTGCTGAATAATTCAAAATAAGCAAATGGAGAGATTGTCAATAGTAACAATGGTCAGTTTATTTTCATGGGGATAAATGATATGATACGTACAAACCATAAGCCTAATATTCACATAGTAAGAATTCAATGAAAGTTTATTAATATTACTTTTTTGATGCTGCTGTTATTCTGTTGTGAAAGTTTATTTATATGTTGTGATTAATCTTAATGACATTCAGTTGAATAAGACTCATGGCAATGAACAACCAGTATAATATAGAAGAAAGAGTATGAGGGAGAATGTCAATCTCAAATGATGCAGACACATTGAAGGAAAAGAAGATATCTATGTGATTTTAGAGAAAGGACAAATAATGAACAAAGGCATCAAAAGTAAGGGAACAAGGCATATTGTAAGATCTAAACCGGTTGTTCCAGTTAAAAGAAAAGGAAGTATATAGTGATGATGGGAGAAAAAGCTAGATTGTTAAATAGGGGCTATTTTATAAAGATTTTTATTAACCATTCCAAAAAAGTTCTAAATTTGTCTTTTAATGCAAGGGAGTACCACTGAAAAATTTTAAGTAAGAGAAGCATACCCTCTTCCTGAGTTATTAAAAATTCACTTAAGAAAAAAAAAAAAAAAAGGAGAATGGATTTGAAATGTGAAAAATGCAACTTGAAAGTTAACTATTATATTTAGTGTTGAATTAAGTTAATGATCAAATGTTTGAAAAAGAAGGATTTGAAAAATATTTAAAAGTTAAGAGAAATTTGATTTGATAAATTGGATATAAATTGATGAAGAGGTTTAGATAACTTCCAAATTTCTAATAAATGGGTCTTGTTCAATAATAATTCTACTGACTCATATAAAAATACATTCTAGGTGGCCAAAATTAACAAGACAGGAAACAACTAGTGTTGGAGAGGCTGCGGAGAAAGGGGAACCCTCTTACACTGTTGGTGGGAATGCAAGCTGGTGCAGCCTCTTTGGAAAACAGTGTGGAGATTCCTCAAAAAATTAAAAATAGAGCAGACCTATGACCCTGCAATTGCACTACTGGGCATTTACCCCAAAGATACAGATGTAGTGAAAAGAAGGGCCATATGTACCCCAATGTTCATAGCAGCAATGGCCACAATTGCCAAACTGTAGAAAGAGCCAAGGTGCCCTTTAACAGATGAATGGATAAAGAAGATGTGGTACATATATACAATGGAGTTACTATGCCTCCATCAGAAAGGATGAATATCCAACTTTTGTAGCAACATGTACTGGATTAGAAGAGATTATGCTGAGTGAAATAAGCCAAGTAGAGAAAGTCAAGTATCACATGATTTCACTTACTTGTGGTGCATAAGGGGTAATACAGAGGACAGTATGAGAAGGAAAGGAAATGGGAAGTAGGGTAATTCGGGGAAAGAAATAAAACATGAGAGACTTTGGACACAGAAACAAACTGAGGGACTTGGAGGGGAGGGGGTAAGGGGATGGGAGTGCCTGGTGGTGGGTACAGAGGGCATGTGTTGCATGGAGCACTGGGTGTGGGGCATAAACAATGAATTTTGGAACACTGAAAAAATAAAATAAATTTAAAGTAAAAAAAAGAAGAATCTTGGCATCCATATTCATCAGGAAAAAAAAATACATTCTAGAAAACCAAAAATTTAGAAAGGGGTAGATATAGATTAACTTTAAAAGAGCTTGGAGAATGGACAGGATGCTGTTGGGAGTCTAAGTTTAAAATTCAGGAAAGGAGATGTGGTTTTGGTTATGGAATTAAAAGACATCAGCATCGGGGCGCCTGGATGGCTCAGTTGGTTAAGCGATTGCTTTCAGCTCAGGTCATGATCCCGGAGACCTGGGATCGAGCCCCACATTGGGCTCCCTGCTCAGCGGGAAGCCTGCTTCTCCCTCTCTCACTCCCCCTGCTTGTGTTCCCTTTTTCCCTGTATTTCTCTCTGTCAAATAAATAAATAAAATCTTAAAAAAAAAAAAAAGACATCAGCATCAAAGTGGTGGCTGAACCCAGTTCATTTGTTTGTTTTTCTTATTATCTAGACAGATAATAAGAAAAACAATTTGTGTAGTATACATAGAGTGAGAAGAGAATAGTATCAGGGATGACCCCCACTGATAAATCCTTGCTAAGACTGGCTATCCCATGTCAACTTGAACATTAGTTATTGATTAACCTAATATTAGTTTAAGAAAAGAGTTTCAGGTAATAGGGAAGATACATGATCAATAATTGAGTATTCTAGTTAAGAATAAGTGATCAGGGAAAAGGTGTTAATGGACAAGTGCTTCATTGAGGACAATACAGAAGTATTAGTGTAGTACAAAATTTAGGAGAATAGTGAACCATCCTGTAAATGAATGGGTGGGTCTTATTCAATATGATGTTAAACAATTGGGAATGTCTTTCAATAAGAAATATTTTTTGCATATTGATAGAAAATTTATCTCTGTAAGAACTATATATTATATTCACTTATTTCTCAAGACTCTTCTTAGTCATTGATATGCTTAATCCATGTATTTAAAATTAGATGTGTATTTTCTTGTTGGCTAAGGTAGGAGGATGGATATCTCATTTACTGCACAATAATACTAGATACACAGGATATCACTACTGTAAGAATAGCTCTTTGGACTTGAATAATATAGAAGCAAACAAAGGAAGTGTAATTTTGGCTGTTAAAGTAATTTTTTGCTTTATATTGAACAGGGTCACTTTTAGAAATGCAACCGTGTAGAAAAGTTTATAAGAATGTTGGGTAATCGAAGGGTGGATGGAGTGTGCTGGACCAGTTTCTCTCTCTCTCTCTCTCTCTCTCTCTCTCTCTCTCTCTCTCTCTTTCTCTCACTCATACACATACCCACACACTCATACCCACACACGCACACCCACACGCTCCCACCCATATGCACAGAAACACTCCAAACAAATTAGAATATTAGCTCATTCAGAGATCAGGACATGTTATGAGTTAAGCTAGCTAGACAGCTTTTACCATAATTAAAGCAATGATGCAAAGCAAAATAAATAGGTGCCCTTCAGGCTGAGGTCAGTCTTCACTCATGCAGAGTTCTCACTAAATTATTTGTTCTGTTAGCTCATTGTAGTTTCTGCAGACTAAACTTACAGATGTCCCTTGTGTTTTGACCAGTTTTCTTTAGGTTGGAGTTCACTTGGCTTGTAAGCTATCAATATCTCCTTAATAGGTTCCTTTTGCTTAAGTTAGTCAGTGTTACTTTCTAGTACCTCATTGAAATTGAGCCTCATCAGTGAAATATGTGGCTAAACATTCAAGCTACTCGATACTCTATTATAGATTAAAATTATGCTTAATCTAGTGTTAAAATAAATATTAAAAAGAGGTGCATTCTTAAAAATCAAATTCCACAATATTTCCTTCTGCTAAATTTGCTTAAAGGTAGAAAAAGAGGTATCCCTTACTTTCTTCAATCTGAATATAGTTGATTTGTATTTGCTATTTCTGAAACTGAATGGGTAATAAACAATGAAGAAAATGGGCCAGCCATTACCATTCAATTCTTAAAAAGTCATGCTTTCAAAACTTGTATCCTGATATTTACTGTTATTTTGCCGTTCTCTATGAAGATCGGTTTTATTTGGAATGAGGTGCATAGCTGAGGTTCTGATTGCTTATGAGTATCAAAGTTTCCTTGACTATTTACAAAAGTCTCAGAATGTTTACCTTGGAGAGCTGGGCAGATTTGGTAAAGAGACTGTCTCAATTTAAATTATTTTCTGGAGACTTTTCTGAGTTTTCTCTTTGGACAAGGACCAAAAAACATTTTTTCATCTGTTTTTTGAACTATAAAAGATTTAACTAGTATTTCATTAGCTATCATTTATAATAATTACCTTAAATATTAAGTATTCTTTGTGAAGACTAGTTATCCATCTAGTTTCCTGATGGGTTTCAGACTTGCAAACTCCAAAAATGTTTCTATATCTGTAGAGAAAAAAAAAAAAATATATATATATATATTTGTTTTGTTTTGTTTGTTTGTTTGTTTGTTTGTTTAGTTGCCTAGGAAAACAATTTCTACCTGTCATTGAGTTTAAAACTTTTACTTCCTGGGGTGGCTTTTTGGAGATAGGGATAGATTTTGCTGTTTGCACCTAGAAGCAACATTTTTCTCATTAATGGTGTGAAAATATTATGTTTTGTCTTCAAGCACAATATACCACTGTACCTATAGGAGAACATTTTTTTTAAGATTTTATTTATTTTAAAGATTTTATTTATTTATTTGACAGAGAGAAACACAGTGCAGGCAGAGTGAGAGAGGGAGAAGCAGGCTTCCCTCCAAGCAGGGAGTCTGATGTGGGGCTTGATCCCAGGACTCCAGGATCACTACCTGAGCCGAAGGCAGCCGTTCAATGACTGAGCCACCCAGGAGAACATTTTTTTAATAGACTTATTCCATGGCTTTGGTAGTCACATCAGAAAACTCGTAAGGACACCTGGGTGGTTTAATCAGTTAAGTGTCTGCCTTCAGCTCAGGTCATGATCTTGGGGTCCTGGGATGGAGTAACACGTCAGACTCCCTGCTCAATGAGGAGTATGTTCTCCCTCTCCTTCTGCCCCTCCCCTCTGATCATGCTCCATCTTAGAATTTCTCTCTCTCTCAAATTAAATAAATAAAGTCTTTAAAAAGAAAGATGCTAATATCATATATGCAAGTGAAAATGACTTTTTATTTATCTATTATTTAAAAAAAATTAAGCTTGTTGGGCATTTAGTGGCTCAGTTAGTTAAGCTCTGCCTTAAGCTCAGGTCATGATCTCAGGGTCCTAGGATTGAACCCCTTGCCCCTTTTTGGGCTCCCTGCTCAGTGAGGAGTCTGTTTCTCCCTCTCCCCCTGCTAGTGCTCTAATAAATAAATAAATAAATGAATGAATGAATGAATGAATGAATGAATAAATAAATAAATAAATAAATAAATAAATAAAATCAAGCCTGTCATAGAGAATCCATAGATTTGTATTTATTTGGAGAATATAATTCATCTTAAGTGGAAAATAACTAATATATACAAAATCTCTCTTTGTTGTGGTACTCTGTTTTCAGTTTGGACAATCTGGAGAATTTTAACAGGTCTCTGAACAAGAAGGGCTGTAAGTAGAGTTGAGTTTGAGTGACACCATTTTTACTTATAATAAAAAATAAATTTTAAAAATATTCCAGCTCTCATTATATTCTTTATTTAATTTAAATTTAATTAGGCATCATATAGTACATCATTTGTTTCAGAAGTGGAGCTCAATAATTCATCAGTTGCGTGTAACATCGAGTGTTCATCATATCACATGCCCTCCTTAATGCCCATCACCCAATTACCTTATCCCCTCACCCACTACCCCTCCAAAAACCCTCAGTTTGTTTCCTATGTTTAAGAGTCGCTCATGGTTTGTCTCCCTCTCTGATGATTTCCCATTCAGTTTTCCCTTCCTTTCTCTATGATCCTCTGCACTGTTTCTTATATTCCACACATGAATGAAACCATATGATAATTGTCTTTCTCAGATTGACTTATTTTGCTCTGTATAATACCCTCCAGTTCCATCCACATTGATGTAAATGGGAAATATTCAGCATTTATGATGGCAGTAATAGTCCAGTGTGTGTGTGTGTGTGTGTGTGTGTGTGTGTGTGTGTGTGTGTGTGACCACATCTTTATCCATTCAGCTGTTGATGGACATCTTATCCCTTTCCACAGTGTGACTATTGTGGACATTGCTGCCATAAACATTAGGTACAGATGACTTTTCATTTCACTACATCTGTATCCTTTGGGTAAATACCCCACAGTGTAATTGCTGGGTCATGGGGCAGCTCTCTTTTTAACTTCTTGAGGAACCTCCATACTATTTTCCAGAGTGGCTGTACCAGCTTGCATTCCCACCAACAGTGTAAGAGGGTTCCTGTTTCTCAGTATCCTCACCAACATCTGTTGCTTCCTGACTTGTTAATTTTAGCCATTCTGACTGGAGTGGGGTAGTATCTCATGGTTGCTCAGATTTCTATTTACTTGATGCCAAAGGGTATGGAGCATTTTTTCATGTGTCTTTGGCTATTTGTATGTCTTCTTGGGAGAAATGGCTTTTCATGTTTTCTACCCATTTCTTGACTGGATTATTTGTTTTTGATAAGTTTTTTACAGATCATGGATCCTAGTACTTTATTTGAGATGTCATTTGCAAATATCTTCTCCCATTCTGTAGTTTGCCTTTTAGCTTTATTGACTGTTTCCTTTGCTGTGAAGAAGTTTTTTATCTTGATGAACTCCCAATATTTTATTTTTGCCTTTGTTTCCCTTGTTTGTAGAGATGTGTATCAATTGAGAGTATCATATGGTTCTTGTCCTTTTAAAAATTATTATTATTAATGTGATATCTTACATTGATTTATTTGCAATTTTTGGGCCACCCTTGAAGCCCAGGAATAAATCACACTTGGTAGTGGTGGATAATCTGTTAATGCACTGTTAGATCCTATGGACTAGCATCTTGGTGAGAATTTTGGCATCCATGTTCATCAGGAATATATTGGTCTGTAATTCTTTTTGGTGCAATCTTTGTCTGGTTTTGGGACCAAGGTAATCCTCACTTCATAGAATGAGTTTGAAAGTTTCCCTTCCCTTTCTATTTTTTAAAACAGCTTCAGAAAAATAAGTATTAGTTCTTTAAATGTTTGGTAGAATTCCCCTGGGAAGACTTCTGGTCCTAGACTCTTGTTTGTTGGGAGATTTTTGATGCTGCTTCAGTTTCCTTGCTAGTTATGGGTCTGTTCAGGTTCTCTATTTCTTCTTATTTCAGTTTTGGTAGTTTATACATTTCTAGGAATGCACCCATTTCTTCCAGGTTGCCTAATTTTTGGCATATTTTTTACCCATAATATGCTCTTAAAATTGTATTTCCTTGGTGGTGGTCATGATTTCTCCTCTTTCATTCATAATTTATTAATTTGGGTCCTTTCTCTTTTCTTCTTGATAAGTCTGGCTACTGGTTTATCAGTCTTATTAATGTTTACAAAGAACCAGCTTCTAGTTTCATTGATCTGTTCTACTGTTCTTTTGGTTACTCTTTCATTGGTTTCTGCTCTAATATTTATTATTTATCTTCTCCTGCCTGGTTTAGGCTTTATTTGCTGTTCTTTCTTGGGCTCCTTTAGGTGTAAGGTTGGCTTGTATATTTCAGATTTTTCTAATTTTTTTTTCTAATTTTTTGAGAAAGATTTGTATTGCTTTGTACCTCCCTCTTAGGACCACCTTTGCTGCATCCCAAAGGTTTTGAACAGTTGTGTTTTCACTTTCATTTTTTAAATTTTTTAAAAAAATCTTCTTTAATTTCCTCATGGGCATCAGATGCCCTTTAACTTCCAAGTATTTGAGTTCCTTCCAATTGTCTTCTTTTGATTAAGTTCAAGTTTCAAAGCATTGTGGTCTGAAAATATACAGGAAATAATCCCAATCTTTTTGTACCAGTTGAAACCTGATTTGTGACCCAGTATGTGATCTATTCCAGAGAATGTTTTTTTGGACTTGAGAGACTGTGTATTCTGTTGCTTTAAGATGGTCCATCTGGTCCAGTGTGTCATTGGAGGCCCTGTTTCCTTGTTGATGTTCTGCTTAGTTGATCCATCTATTGCTGTGAGTGAAGGTTTAAGTTTGCTACTATTATTGTTTTATTATCAATGCATTTCTTTAATTTTGCTATTAGTTGGTTTATATAATTGGCTACTCCCATGTTAGAAACATAAATATTTATAATTTTTAGATCTTTTTGATGGATATATCCTTTAAGTATGATACAGTGCCCCTTTTATCCCTTACTACAGTCCTTGGTTTAAAATCTAATTTGTCTTATGTAAGGATGGCTACCCAAACTTTCTCTTTATGTCCATTAGCATGGCAAATGGTTTTCCACCCCCTAAATTTCAAATGGAGGTGTTTTTGAGTCTAAAATGAGTCTCTTGTAGGCAGCATATGGATAGGTCTTGCTTTTTTATTCATGTGATACCCTGTGTCTTTTGATTGGAGAATTTAGTGCATTTAAGTTCTGAGTAACTATTGAAAGATAATTTAGTGCCATTTTATTACCTGTAAAGTCCATGTTTCTGTGGATTATCTCTATTTTCTTCTGGTTTCTGTTGCTTTTTTTCTCTCTTTGCTTACAGGATCCCCTTTCATATTTCTTGCAGGACTGGTTTAGTGAACATAAATCCTTTCAATTTCTGTTTGTCCTGGAAACTCTTTATCTCTCCTTCCATTCTGAATGACAGCCTTGCTGGATAAAGTGTTCTTGGCTGCATGTTTTTCTCATTTTTCACCATGAATATATCATGCCAGTCCTTTCTGGCCTGCCAGGTCTCTGTGGATAGGTCTGCTCTCAGTCTAATCTTCCTACTGTTATATGTTAAAGACCTCTTGTCTTGAGCTGCATTCAGGATTTTCTCTTTATCTGATATTTGTAAGCTTCACTATTTTATGTTGGGGAATTGATCTACTTGTATGGATTTTGAAGGGAGGTTCTCTGGACCTCCTGGACTTGAATGTCTGTTTCCTTCCCCAGATTAGGGAAGTTCTCAGCTATGATTGCCTCAAATATACCTTCTGTCCCTCTCCTTTTTTTCCAGTGGGACCCCAATAATTTTAAAATTGTTTTTGCTTTAAGGCATTGCTTATTTCTCAAAGACTTCCCTCATGGTGTATTAGTTGTTTTTCTCTCTTTTCCTCAGCTTCTTTCCTTTCCAGCTATTTGTCTATGTCACTGACTCTCTCTTCTGCCTCATTTACCCTAGCTCTTAGAGCATCCATTTTAGACAGCATCTCACTTAATTTTAATTTTAATTTTTTAAAACATTTTAATTTTGTCCTAATTAGATTTTAGTTCTACACTAAGAGATTCTCTTGCTTCTTTATGCTTTTTTCAAGCTCAGCTAATAACTTTATAATCATTATTCTGAATTCAGTTTCTGACATTTTATTTATATTCATAACAATTAGATCTATGGCAGAGAGTATTACGTCTGGTACTTTCTTTTGCTGTGAATTTCTCCTTCTAGTGATTTTGTTCAGAGAATAGATTAAGATTCAACTTCAATGAAATACGCACTTGACAAATCTGTTCAGAGAATAGATTAAGATTCAACTTTAGTGAAATACACACTAGACAAATCTGAAGAGGTCAGAAACTAAAAAAGAGAATAAAAAAGGGAAAGAAGAGAGAATATGCTGTCTTGGATGATCCACCTCATCCCACCTCATCCCAGATGTATTATGGTCAGTTTATTAGAAGACACTAAAGCCCAAAATTGTAAAGAAAGAAAAACATGTATGCATATAAATGGAGAATATATATAATTTCAGTGTAAAAATGAAAATTAAAAAAAAAGACTTCAAAATAAAGTTGATCAAATAAGAAACTAGTCAAAAGGGGGGAAAAGGGAAAAGGAAAAAAAAAGGAAAAAAATTAAACTGAAAGACTGAAGATGCATGAGAAAAAGCTTCAAATTTTATATGCCTTTTCCCTCCAGCACAGGAATTTTTCTGTTCTGAGTGCCCCATAAACTCAGTATTCGACTAATGTTCCTGCTGGTCTTCTGTGGGAAGGGCCTGTTGCCCAGATTCTTAGCTGTCTGCCTGGGTAGAGTTCTACCACTCCCTGCCAGGGAGCCAGGCTCAGTGTAAAATGCTTCAGGTTGCTCTGTGTGGCTTTTTTCCCCTGAAGGCATTTTGAGCCAGTTGCAAAAAGTGGTTAATTTTCTATTTGTAGAATTATAGCAATTATTTTCTTAGATCTCAGATTGAATTCATAGATGTTCAGAATGATTTGCTATATAATTCTGAATTCAGGAGCCAATTGACACATGGGCCCCCTACTCTCCAGCCATCATCCCTTTTCCCTCCAGCCCAGCTTTCATTACATTCTTAACTCAAAACATTATTTTTGTTTTAAACAAAAGTGTCACTTAACATACAATTAAGTATAAAAAATATAAAACATACAATTAGCTATAATCTCTGAAAGGAACTGAAATCAGTCCTCAGATGTTTATAAAATTTGCTTCTCAAAAATACAAATTTTACAACAGCCAAGCCACTGTTTAAATCAAAGTAGCTAGCTGCCACGTAAACCAAACCCTAAAATTTTAGTAGCTTATCTCTTGCCCTGAGATGATGTCTGATATGGGAGGCAGGTTCTCCTCCAGTGTAACCATGCCATCTGAAACTCAGGGCCTCCTCAGCTGTGGAGGAGCCTGGTGAATAAAACACAGCAACTTTAATTGACTTTAGCCCAGAGGTGACACATGTTCCTTCTGCTCACTCTTCATTGGTCAGAGGTACTCATATTCCTCCAAACTAACTCTAAGGTTGTGGGAAAATTCAAAAACAAAAAATAAGCATATGTAATTTTTATGAGGACACCTGTATTAAGAAAGTCTATCCTTTTCTGCACCAAAGCTGTACCATTGATTGGAAATTTTTCATTAAAAAATTATTTGGTACTTAATTTGACAAGAGAAATTAAAATGTTGTCAATTATTAGGGCAAATAAGAGAGAACAGAAAATACCTAATTCATATTTGAAGTTTTATCTTCATCAGCCTAGAAAAGCAATTGTCAGTGCCCAAAGTCAACACAGGAGTTATTATATAAATACAATTACATTCTAAACCTTAGCTCTTTTAGAACATGACATGGTACCCAATCAATTCCAGCCATTCTGAAATAAAATAGTAAGATTGGAAAACTAAAAGAAAAGCTTTCAAAAATTTTATTTGTTTTTCTTTTTTTCCCCTTAAAATAACTCTGTTGGTTTTTTTGTTTGTTTGTTTGTTTTTCTGAGGAAAATATTAAGACTGTGCAAAGGCATTGTAAGTCAGGCCAAGAATAATTATTTACCCAAAGTGGGAATTCCATGTTATTTGAAAATTTTAATTAATTTAAAAAATATTGTAGAGATGTAACCCACTTTAATTACCTCCGGGTTCTCCAAATACTTTTTATACAGGAGAGATAAGACAAATAATATGTAGAAAACTTAGTTTTCTCAAAGGGAGGGAGAAGCTAACTAACATTTATTGAAGTCTTATATGCTGGGCACAAAACATAAATCTTCTCACATAAACTTCAGAAAAAGTGACACTGTTACTATATTTTTTAAATCAATGAGGAAATTGAATCACTTATTTCATAAGTAAAAGAACTTGAATTTTAATCCCAACCTGGCTTCCAAATACCTGGTCTTTCTTCCATAAATTTTTACAGAACACATCCATACTATTTAAAATAATGAAGAATATCTAATATCTATGAAGTTCTACATTTGTATATAGTTTCTCCAGTGCATTATGCACATTATAAAATAAACACAAAAATCTTGAATAGGTAAAGAACAAAAAGATAGAAGTAGAGGTTCTAACATTTTCTTTTCTATATCTATATAGTAGAATATCTTGTGCACTTGTGCACTTCTCTAAAGAGACACTGTGGGAAACAGACTCCTTTTTAAATCTTTTGTTTTGAGATAATTATAAACTCATAAGAAATTGCAAAAGCAATAGTAGAGAAATTCCATGTACCCTTCCTTCTTCTTCAGTGCTAACACCTTTCATATCAAAATGAGGAAGTGATACTGACATACTACAATTAACTAGAGATTTCACTCAGATAGCACCCCTCCAAATACAGATTTTTATGAGCAAAACAATCTTGCCATTTAGAAAAATAAGAAAATAATCCATGATACATTTGGAATGTGCTTTTTATAATTCACCAAACTCTTATAATATATAATTAACAAGTGAAAGTTAATCGCTGTTCCAGGATGTCAGGATGTGAGAATGTCTAAGAGCACATGCTCAACCTTAGTATGAAAACCACTATCTACCTTTATTCTGTGCCTCAGTTTATTCATCTTTATAATGGAGCTAATAATAGTATCAGCTTCATAGGATATTAGCTATTATTAGAAGTAGAATTCTTCAAGTTATAGAGGAAGAGATATACTCAGAGAGTTCAGTCCAATTACCTGAAATCCAATTACTTATTAAATACAAAGCTGGATTTATATTCAGTGCTTTCTGTCTGAGTGCTATGGTACATATCCCTTCCCAGGCAAGGAGGAATGATGGAATAGAAAGTACTACAGCATAACTCTCATTTTGCACTCTCCTCAGTATTTGTAGACTTTGATTCATAGTTAATTGCTTGCTTTTGTTAATTATCCCTATCAAAAGCCTCAACATATCTTCAAATATTCAAAGGTCAGTTTTAGCCAATTGTTAACAAAATACATTATTGTACATAGTATCCTACTGGTCTAAAAGTCATACATATTACAAAAGTAATCAACAAAAACATCTTAATTTCTGAGACTAGTTATATCTTGAAAAACCTGGTTTTCCCTGTGAGTAAAAGATTCCAAACTATAGTTGTCATTTATATTTTTATTTAATTCTTTTTTAAAAATTTAATCTTACAAAGAGTTTCTGAGTCTTTAGCCACACCAGTAAATTACACATACAAATAAACAAGCAAACAGTTCATTGTTATTTCTCTAAGGTGTTGCCTGAGGCTGCCAGGGGAATAGTAGATGGTTCTAAGCTAAAGACAAATTGGTTGCTACAGATCAATATGTAAACCAGAACATCCAGTACCAATTTTTCTTGTACAAACTTACTCAACCCCAAGTTTTAAGAAAACATCCATGTTAAACATAGACCTGTTCTGTTTAAAGCCACGGTATGAAACTACAGCCAATTCCAGTTCAAAATCACATTGAACACTTTTTCCAGTCATATGGGAAATTTTTACTTCATTTTCTAACATTTTCTCAAAGTAATCTTCACATGGATTTTGGTAAATGTAAACATTAACTGTTGCTATTATCCTCATTTTATTTTTAAAGTATTATGTTTACTATACCTACAAATAGTTCACACGAAGCAAGAAACCTAATATTTATATTTTATAGTAAATATTATGAGTATCTCTCTCAGGGAAAGAAACTGTTTAGATAATCTGCTTTCCACAGAAAATCTTGCTTCTAAATCTTAGAGGCTATAGTTTTTCTTTTTAACTTTTTTTCATTTTAGAGGTAGTTTTCACTGTCAAAGTAAAATACTGCCTTTTAGCTATAGTTAAGAAACTTTTTTTTTTTTTTTTTGGCAAAGGGGGAAATTATGGAAGCTGTAAATAAGTAATGATTGCCAAAGATCAGAGGAATTTTACATAAGACCAAAGCAATTTAATCAGATGCTTTGATACAAGTTTGTAAATAATTCAGCATAATGATAATAATGGCATCTTGAGAATTCCTAGCAACTGAATTGCCCTAGAAGATATTAGAAGATGATTAGAAATTGAATAGTTTTAAGTCATGAGTTAATTTTTGATTTTCTTTTCCAATGTAGGGGTGAAGTGTACTCTTTTAAATAGTTGCTACCCAATCTCTTTAGTGTAAATACCAAAAAAAAAAAAGCTAATATACTGGTCCTCTGTGTAGTAGAATCCACTTAGCCTGAAGCAGAATAGCTGGTTATTTCTCTAAGACTCAAGAATTCAAAATCAGTAGGATTTTTAAAAATTTCTACTTCACACACATTGTCTTTTCCATTCAATTTTTCCTCATCTCCTTAGAAATATGCAGGCACAAAAAGGCCTGATTCTCAGACTGGAGTAAACCAATCCTGGCTCAGTGGGTCAGTTTTGCCAGTCTTCCAACTAGTTTAATCATCAGCAGGTTAATTTTTTTCTTTTCCAGGAGCTTAGATTTCCTCATGGGTAAAATAAAGAAATTGGACTCTGTGATCTGAATGATATCCTCTAGTTCTGAAATCCTCCAAGCATATTGCTTTCTAAATAATTTCTAAAAGAAAAGGACCTTCATTACCAGGCTCTTCCTATTTGTCCAGCCAGCCAGAGAATTACTGACAGTTCTGTAGGCCCCAGGCTGTTTCATAAAACTATGCTGATTTTTGTGTAAATGGAAAATCCTTCTGCTTTCCTTTGTAAAGGAAACATCTTCTCATTCTTCAACACCTCATTCAATTGCCTTTCCTCTAAAAAATCTTATTCCAGCCTTGGAGATATTACTACTTCCTCCCGTAAACCATCACTTTTACTGGTGTATTTCTCTATTTTCATACCAATCATTCCAGATGTTGATATTCTATTAATAACAATGACCTGAAATAAATTATTTTAATAAATTTCTTTGAAGATAAGAATCATGTTTTGTCTTTGTTTTTCCACAAACGGTGGATTACATATTATGAATACTCAATAAATTCCTGGTAAATGAAAGACAATTTAGGTAGTTAATAGGGCAAGAATATATTAATGTAAAAAAAGACTGGGAACTATAAGATTGAGATAATGCTGTCAGTTCTATTATTTTTGTATACTTATATAAGTCCCTTCAACTTTCTGAGACTTCCTGTCAAGTTATGACAAAAAATGCAAGCATTGACTATCTTATTGGATTGATTTCATGATTATGCAGTATAATATTGAAGTTAAATTACCCAAGAAGATATATTATTAATAAATTATATGTATAAATATATATATACACACATGTGTATATATGTAAACTACTTTAAAACTGCAAAGAGACCTATAATTGTAAGGGGTCATTATTATAGCTGGTCAGACACCACAGTCTAATATAATAGTGAAAGTTCCCTGCTCTTGACATATCAGTTATAGATTTTTTCTTAATCATCAAAATGTTTTTTAAACATTTTGATGGGAGTGGGAGAGTTAAATTCAAAGTCCCAGCTCACAGAGGAGTCAATAGAAACTGAAAAGTTATAACAGTTTTCCAAATATGGAGATGTCCTCTAGAATGTACTTTCCAGGGGCGCCTGGGTGGCTCAGTTGGTTGAGCGACTGCCTTCGGCTTGGGTCATGATCCTGGAGACCTGGGATCGAGTCCCACATCGGGCTCCCTGCTCGGCAGGAGGCCTGCTTCTCCCTCTCTCACTCTCCCTGCTTGTGTTCCCTCTCTGGCTGTGTTTCTCTCTGTCAAATAAATAAAATCTTAAAAAAAAAAAGAAAAAAAAGAATGTACTTTCCAGGTGGGTCAGTTAACATTGTTCTTTTCTTTATAAAGATACCATCTTCTGCACAATATGAAATTGAGCTTTTGAAATACCTGATTTTACATAATAATGAGCCAGATGCCAGTGACTTTTCAGTTTTCTTTTTAAACTTTATTTTACATATTTAACTACAAAAATATATTTTTTATGAGAAAGTGATATTTCTCCTTATTGTTATAAAAAGCTGAAAAATGGAAAACTTGAACATGGTTTATTCAATTGTCTCACACTGATCAATGGAAGACCCACAACTCCTTCCTGTTAACAAGTAACACAAATGACCAGAACG
This sequence comes from Spilogale gracilis, assembly GCA_004023965.1. NCBI lineage: Eukaryota > Metazoa > Chordata > Mammalia > Carnivora > Mephitidae > Spilogale > Spilogale gracilis. Next base: position 47,575 of record PITA01000924.1, read on the forward strand.
TCAATGCCCAGGATGGTCCAGCCAGAAGATTTCTCACCTCAGGGTGTAAGACTCACTGTGATGACTAATCATGCAATGTGTTTGCAGTTAAAATAGCACTGCTAAAACCCTGCCAATGTAAGCTTCCCACTTTTTCATATCAAACTAAAATTAAAACAGTGAATATAGATATGATTAAATGAACCAGGTGATTGTGTCACAAGTGGTATTTACTGAGCACCATCTTCAAAGTAATATTAATAATCTAAATAAGAGGAACAACTAGGGAGCTGGCATAAATCCATATTTTCTCATTGAAAAAACAAAATATATGTCATCAGAGATAACACTTTTCTTCACTCAAATGCTGGATATTATGTAAATTTTAGAAAAGATTCATGAATGTGCTTACTTTATATCTGATGAGAAAATAATTTTCATAATGCTATACAAAATCAAAGTGCAAAGAAAAACTTCCCAGTTATGAAATATGCCTGTATAAATGCAGAGGTATAGCTATACAGATAAATATGGGTATAGACATAAATATAACTACAGAAATAAATGTGGACATAGATATACTTCTAGATATCTATTACTGATAGATTACTGTATATCCAATACATGACTTTGGAAATGGTATTGAACTTCATCCTCCATCTCTTCTAACATTCTACAGAACACATGCAGACAGCATATGACTTTCCAACAAGGCCTCCTTATTCACCCTCGATCCTCTGTTTTCACTTCAATGGCACTCATCTCTTCCCATATAAAGAACACTCTTTATGATATGTTTTGGGTATTCGTTTTCTCTAGTATTGTTAAACTAATGATGGTTTACAACCAAGACGATGTCTGCTCTTGACTCTGTCTGAAAGCCCACTCAACCTTTATTTCCTTCTTCTTGAAAACTTTTATGGATGATGTAGATTTTCTAAATGCCCAGACTTAACTCCTAAAAATTGCTGTTGCCTGGCTGTCTTACTCACTACATAAGAAATATATCTGAGAGAAAACCACTTTTTAAATTTCTATTTCACTGATGTGTTATAAGTTCTAAATTATAACTATAAGATGCTTCAAGTTATTTTTCAGCACATCCCAGTATTTCAGTGATGATCTGAGAAAACTCCAGATTACTTGTATTTAATATACCTAAGGACATATTTATAATACTTTCATTTAATAATCAAATATTTTCTCCAACAGCACCATCTATTCTAAATATTTCAATGGAATAAAAAGCAGGATAGCTATCATATAGCAAACAGTAAATGAAGAGAGTCATGTATTTAACTTTAAACTCAGTATTTCTTTTTTTTCAGCAGATTCATCTTCTAAGTTAGGATTTGCCTACATTAAAATTAAGCCTGATTTCTCCCTTGGAAAGGAAAATGACATGATAAAGGATAACTAAAGAAATATATTCCACATGTATTTTCAAAGAACTTGTTTTTTCCAAAAGATACGTGCATGTACATATGGGGTAATACATCAGGACTAGGAGCAAGTAAACATATAAATCATACCCATTTCAATTATATATATAGCCTATACATTAAGATCCAGTAGCATTGAGTAGTGAGTCAAGGAGGGTGGTAAGGATTTCATTTCCTCCATTGATGGTTCCCTTCATGTGGAGTGAATTCTCATTGGTAAATTTCCCAGGTCCTGCTCAATCTCCTCATTTCCATTTCTGCAGAGGAGGGTGATTGATTTCATATGATTGGCTACTTTGGAAGGAGTGACAAGCATGACTAGCTTCTCTACCTCTTTGCTCTTTACAAGGTGGACACATATTCTACTCTACTCTTCCATGTCATAAATCATGGGGGCGATCTCTTTTCCTTGGGAGAGTCCTCATAGTACTGAGTAGGTATGTCTTTCTAGTTCTGGGGTTTAGGATTAGAATGTTCAGTTGCTTGTAGATATAACATACCTCTCCCAGGGTCTTACTCCTTCTTATCTACCTTATATAAACTGTCCTAACTTTTTTCCAGGTAGGTCAGGATTCAAGTGTGAAGATGAAGGAGAACAATTTCTGAATTTTCAAATCCCCCAAGTTGAAATGTATGCCTTCATTTATTTTTTTAGGCATCTTTTTTGCAGTAGGACATGAATAAAAAAATCATTGGATGAAAAGACTGATTTAACTCAAAATTGTATTTATATTTATTTATTTAGATAGCTACTCTAAAGTACAAAATCGGTATATATTTCCTACAGATATAACCGGTGCGGTCAATGAAAATACTGGGACTTTGAGTCTCTGATTTGTTATATTCTGCTTCTATTCCTTGGTCTTCTTACTCTCTTGGACAAACCCTGGGGTAAGCAGGAAAGCCTTAATGTCCTCTCATTGTGACTAAACTTTAGACAGGTTTCTTCTTAACTATAGGCTCCTAACTTCCTTTTTTCTTAGGGGATTTCCTTCAGAAAGCTTGTAATTGCTCACTCTTCCTCTGCCTCTTTGAGATGTAAATCTTCCCACAGCCTCTTATCTGTTTTACAACCCAGAAATGTCTTTCTCAAGGACCTGGAATCCATCCTCTTGAAATGTAATTATTAAAGGTGTTGAGTTCAGTCTCTCTCCCCTCATACAAAGATCTTGAATCTTGCCTGCTTAATTGGTCCTGGGTAATAATTCCCTTACAAGGGCCACAGTGAGTATTTTCCCTTCTGCAGAGGCTAGCATGGAGCATAGTAGTGGACATTTGTAAGTAAATTTCCTTCAGGTTTGCAGATGCAGCCTACAAAATTGACATGGCTAAAATCAGATTTTGTCAGAAAGAAGATATTGTGAGATTACCACCCTTCCAGTACAAGACCGGTACACTCTGACAAGACTAGGCAAATCCAGGAACTCTATTGACATCAAGAATCTGGAAATTGTTAAGCTGAGTTCATTTTGCGTAACCATTAAAAGATATTGTAAGAAACTTGATTTTTCTTTTGCTGAGAGGAAAAATAGCTCTCAGCATATGGAAGAAAAAAATCAGTGATCAACACTCAGTGACTTATATCTGAATTTAAATCTCTTTGATGTATATGGTAGAATGGAATAGTTGTCTAACTTTTCACTCCCTCACAGTAACAGGATTATACATCCATTCATTCTGCTGTTTAACTGTGAAGGAACCCACCATCGTTGATAGAATATCCAGCCCAGTCCCTTGACTTTGGGCCCAGCTACATGACTTCTGTATCCAATGAATTTAAGAGATGCGAAGCAAGTGGAGGCTTGAAATGTGCTTGAGCAGTTAGGCTTGTTCTTTCTCACCTCTGCCACTATCATTAGAGGAATACCCCTTAGGTAGACAGCTGGTACAAAGGCAATGAGAAGCACCTGGAACAGAGCCACTTGCTCATTCCCATTAATCAGCAGTGAAAAGAACAGCTTGCCAGTTGAGCTCAGTCCACATCAGTTAGCCCCAGCTGGCATAAATATTAATGACAATTAATAAGCCCTATAGATTTGGGGGTTGATCATTGTATACACAGAATAATTATAACAGTAATTTACTAACAAAATGTACTTCAGAGATCATTGTTTTAATAACTGAATAGACTTCAGTTCTTTTCCAAGAGGACTATGGTTCATTCTACAGCTGACACTTTTGTACTGGGCCACCATATTTTACAGTGAAATGGAGGTGTTTCATATGGTCTATCGTTTCCAACATAATATATAAAACAAATACACGAATTTGGCCCATACAGTTTGAAAGGTCATAAACAATAAGGGATTTAGAGAAAAAGAGTGAACCTAATAACAGTTTGTAGTGACATTGGAAAGCAAGAAGTGAACAGAATAATGTAAAAGCACCAGGTGGGGATGAAGAAATCATGCTTTCTGTGGTGATGTTGTTACAGCAGTTGAACCCTGAATGACTACCCCTGTAGACCTCTGTGAGTTCTACCACCTTTTATAATTCATTCCTAGAGAATTATAAATGAGGGATTAACTATTTTCTCACGTTTTGTTTCACATAAATAAAGATATATGTATGTGTATATATCTGGACCAATATTGACATATATATGACAATGTGACATATATATACATATCAATATATGCCAATATATATATAAAGAGAGACAGACATATAAAGATATATACATGATACTACAGTAGGAGTCTTAAGACAAGATGGCAGTGTAGACAAGAAGGATGAAATGGGAGTCTTATAAAACTTAAATTATATTTTTGGTTCCATCAGCTATCAGGTCTGTGATCTTTAGAACATGTTAATTTCATATTAATCTGTTTACTCTTCTATAAACATGACAATAATCAGGACTGCTTAGACTATCTTATTGTCTGCCTTGAAAGTAATTGAAGCAATATTTGTTAATGTGCTTTGTAAATCAAAGGCGGTAAATTAGTGTAATTGTTTTGAATAATGGAATGCAATACAGCTCAGGTATGAAGTACTACAGCTCAGAATGAATATGTCATTCTATATTCAAGGGCAAAAAATAAACCTTACAAGGAACAGTTTGTCAGTAAAGAAGACTCTTCCCTTCTTATAGATTTCTCTGAAGAATAGTACTCACAGTAAACTCACAGTAAACATTTTTATAATATTGGATTTAACTCTTGCATTCTTGAAATTATAGCTATATTCAGTTAGGCTAAAAAGAATCCAAGAGAGAATAACTAACTAGAAACTTACACAAACAGGACTAATATGCATTATGAGAATTTTTTCTTAATTTAATCAGAATTTTGCAGATTGCACTCTAAAACCCACCACCTTATCTTCCAATCAGAGCTACTGGTTATAAATATTTGCAAATTCTTTGATTAGAAATAATTCAGTGTTCATGGAGAACCTTATCATCACTATCCAATTTGCAAAAGACCAATGAATTCAAGTTATAAGCAAGGACTGTTTCACTGAGATGCTGCAGGTAAATTGGTCTGTTCTCTAGGGTTACTTTTTCATTTTCATTTAGAGTTCAGAAATATTTCAAAGTTAAACTTTTAAAGTAAATCTTTATTAAATGCCATATGAATTTTTTCTTTGCCAATTTATAGGGAACATGTGGTTATGTAAACATCTCCTCTGGAAATGCATTTCAACATTAATCCTACATGAGTTGCAAGAGATTTAGATGGTCACACCTGTGATATAACCACAGATTTCAGAGAGAAACCTGATTTTCTAGGTGGTTATTTTCACTATGACATATTTTATATACATAAGTGGACAAATCCAACTTGTTTCCAGCAATCTATTAAGAATTATCCTGTGATATGTTTTAAAGTTTTAAACTAAGTTCACAATGTGTTTAATATTTGGAATGCAGGATACAGGTGATTAATTATAGCACCAAATACAAATTCTTGAATGGAGATCTTTGGGAACCTGGTCTTAACACTTGTTATGACTTGCTAATACTTTAACAAACCTGTTTTTTAATTTTTTTTAATAAAGAAAGCAATCAACTTCCAACTCTTTAAAAAATCTATTTTATCTGTATTTGGATTTACTAGATAGTTTGAATTTTTTCACTGCTTATTTACATGTCCTCTAGAGGAAATAAAGGAGAACTTTAAGTCATTCAAATTTGATATGAAAATTATCTGCCTAAAGTATTTCTTGCCCAATGATATTCCTGTTATTTTGCCTGATTTGGCTGACTTCCTCAATATTCTTTGTGAATTCCTTCAAAATCTATGTGCTCAGCCAGAAGAGATGGCCTTTAGGATAGAAAGATTTTTTTTTTAATCAAAGTTTTAGAATTAGTTAGCTTCTTTTACTTATCAGAGAAAAAATATTAGTATGAATGTGGGCTCTTCCAATCCCTTCAGGATGCTTCCTTAGTACAAGGGATGTCCTTATAAGATCATGGGACTGCTCAAAAGAGGACATACTAAAAGTTGGCCATTAATACAATGCCTAGTTCAAGTTGGTTCTCTTTGACCAGTTCAAGCTTCAAACAGTTCTCTTTCAAATAGCTATAATATCATATTTATGTGACTCCTAAATATACATTTTTGTGATCAATACCAAAACTTAGTGAAAAGAGTAAAGTCTTCTGCTTCTGGGGGTGGGGAAATGGCAGGAATAGCAAGGCAGGTGAGAGAGAGAGACAGAGACAGACACAGAAAGATGGAGATATAGAGACATCATGGAAAGAAAATGGCAGATGCCAGGTATTTGTTTGTTCATTTGTTTTTCTACTGCACAGACCAGAAGCCAAGATTGGATTACATACTAGTTGGGGTTTAGAATCACCAAGATATATCCAAGCCAGAAAACTTGTTCTCATACATTAGAGGCCTTGGGAGACTATCTTTTAGGTCCAAGGCCAAACCTCCTCTGAGAAAACCTGGTAAGTAGCCTGAGCGGCAGAGGTAAGACTTTTTGTGTAGTTTTACTGAGATACCCGTAGTGGTGGGTATGGAATGGACCTAGGTGAAGCTGAGTTAGATTTGGAGATGGCTCGGGAAGTATTTTTTGAGATTTAAGGATTCTTTCTGATAGCAGGGCATAACATACTGACATTTAGGTAGATGAAAGGCAGAATTCTTCGTTACTTATAATGCCAAATGAGAAAAGGCAGGACCATCTAGGGAATTCTATCTGTGCACAGGACAATAGCAAGCTAGAGCCATATAGGGCAGCTTATATAGGGCAAAAAGGGTAAGGTTAGCTAGGTTTCATGGGATTTCTGTGGATGGACTAATTTAAATAAATTTGGGTTCTTTGAGATGTAGGGACTATTTTTAATTGTTTGATGTCTGCCTCTAGAGCAGTTTGGGAGACTACACAGTGGCCCAGAGTTTGAGAGTCAGGTAAAGGAAGTGATTGGGGTAAGGACTTAATCAGCTGCTTACGAAGATCTCTAGCCAGACCCTCAAAACTGGGTCACAATAGCATTTCAAAACAAGCAAATAAACAAAAAAGCTGTATTATAATTGGCCCTTGGATGTCTTTTTTAAAAGATTTTATTTATTTATTTGACAGAGAGACACAGCGAGAGAGGGAACAGAAGCAGGAAGAGTGGGAAAGGGAGAAGCAGGCTTCCTGCTGATCAGGGAGCCCAATCTAAGGCTCGATCCCAGGATGTTGTGATCATGACCCAAACCGAAGGCAGACACCCAGTGACTGAGCCACCTGGCTGCCCCGACCCTTAGATGTCTTGATATTGGTTTTGAGTTTAATTGTTTGGAGTATTTGCGTGGCTCAAATAGTAGAGGAGATTAATTTTATATACTAAGGTGTAAATTGTCCAAAAAGGGAGGGTTTTTTTTTTTTATTATGAAAATGAAAAGGAGGAAAACAATTATAGGGAGTCCTTGTAGGCTGGTCCTATAACCACGTTTCTCATTGATATGACATTAGCCAAGGAAATAAATTTGAAAGTGCTCAGCGTCTCTAACAATATCATAATGGAATTGTGTGTTAAAGATATGAGTTATCTTTTTCCTTTTTTTTTTAAATTTGACAGAAAGAAACACAGCCAGAGAAGGAACACAAGCAGCGGGAGTGAGAGAGGGAGAAGCAGGCTTCTCGCCGAGCAGGGAGCCTGATGTGGGACTCGATCCTGGGTCTCCAGGATCATGACCTGAGCCGAAGGCAGTCGCTTAACCAACTGAGCCACCCAAGCGCCCCATGAGTTATCTTTTTTATGCCAATAACCTGGTGTGCTCCTTGAGTCAAGGTAGCAAATCTGGCAGTTACATCATTGTGAGGGATGAACTAAAAGTTCAGTCAAGTATACATAAAGATTAGTGGTTTTATGTTTCTAACTAAAGAGAAGGAATGGTTGTAGTGGTCATGGTTAGAGACACAAGGCAGGGTATCTGGAGACAAGTTAAATGAGGAGAGTAGGAAAAAGCACTAGGAAGTGGGAGTTACTATCTCTAGGGGGCTGAGGGCTGTATCAGTGTGAAGTAGTTGCCTTCTGGGGAAAGCAACAATCTCCATTAATTTTTAGTATGATGCAGATTGTAGTACCCAAGATTTCCCTTTAGGCATGGGTGTGTAGAGGTGTGGATACCAGGAGCATAGATTAAGCAAGCAGCAAACTCAGAGAGTATGATAGAATCCCTAATATCAAGAGAAGAAAAGCAAAAGCAGTAAATGTCCCATGTCCGATTTATCAGTGCCTTAGAAGAGAGCCCATTCACTTCGTTGGGGTGTTGGTCTCATTGTCAGGGTGAAGTTATCTCTGATGCAAGGGGTGAAGTCATCTCCATGGCAAGGTCTTGGGCTGAGATGATGTTGTCTGGGCTGTGTGACTAAGGTATTTATTCTTCCAAGTGGATATCCACTTGAGTTGGTGTGGGTCATGCTTTAGTGGCTCTATGGTTTTGTAATGAGGGAGAGCCCTTGTGCAATTTAAAGGTAACCTTTTCTTGGGGGCTTGCTTAAAATTATCTTTTAAGTTAAGGGGCTTTGGATATGCAAAATTGACAGAAGTGATGCTTCATCAATGATACTGCCATAATTGGATCAAATCACCAGAACTCAGCTGGTACAATTAATGCCCTAATTAAAGACGGCAAAATCTAAAAGCTCTTAATAGTTCAAGGTTTTGCCTAGATGGGTGATAAGAGCGGTGCTACTGTAAACAGGTTTAAATCATATGGCCTGAGTTAGGTCCATGTTGTTAATAGGGTACTTGATTGTTTGGTAATGAATATGTCCATGGCTGAGCTTAGAGCTCCAGGATTGCCTCAGTTATTTATTCAGTTAATGACAGGCAAGCCAGTGAGGTCTTTGGGTTCATGAACTGGCATTATCAAACTCGATGGCATGTGGGCCTCAGCATTTGCCATGTTTGGTTGAAACAGTGACTTACTTAGAGGGATTGGGCTTCTGGATTGCAAACCAGTAAAAGCACCCAGGCCCGTCGGTAGGAAGGTGTGCAGCTGCACTTGACAGACCTTTGTTGTGTGATCTTGATTTTCTTCTGGCTTGTTACCAATGAGGAGATCTGTTTTTATCATTAAAGGATATGGTGTTTATTTCATTATTATCTCTAAATGTGATTTTTATTTACTAAGTGATGTTTTATATCTCCCCTCTTTGTAGTCCACATTGTTTGTGAACATGACCCTGGACACTGATTTCATTTCCTGGAGGAGATCAGAAGAAGAACTAGGGTTAATCATTTATTTCTTATAACCTGAATATTGAGGAAGGTCTTTGAGGTAGTAGAAGTCCAGGCTTAAATGAGCCCTCTAACAGATGGACAGATGCCTGCCCGTGGAAAATCTCTAGTTAATGGGCTGAAGCAAGTATGTATCCTCAACTGGCTTATGAATGAGGACAGGATCAAGAGTCTATAAAGACAGAGGAAGACATTGTTTTTAAAATTTTTTTATTTAAATTTAATTTAATTAACATACACTGTATCATTAGATTTTTTTGGAGGTAGAATTTAGTGATTCATCAGTCGCATATAACACCCAGTGCTCATTACTTCAAGTGCCTTCCTTCATGCCCATCATTCAGTTACCCCATCTCCCACACTGACCTCCCCTCCAGCAACCCTCTGTTTGTTTCCTATAGTTAAGAATCTCTTATGGTTTGTCTCCTTTTCTGCTCTTGTCTTATTTTATTTTTTCTTCCCTTCCCCTATGTTCATCTGTTTTTTTTAATTCCACATATTAATGAAATCATAGGGTATTTGTCTTTCTCTGATTGACTTATTTCACTTAATATAATACCTTCTAGTTTCATCCATGTCATTGCACATGGCAAAATCTCCTTCTTTTTGATGATTGAGTAATATTCCATTATATATATGTATAATTATATTCCATTATATATATTCCATTAATATATATTAATATGTTGTGGACATTGCTGCTATAAACATTGGGTGCATGTGCCCCTTCCAATCACTATATTTGTATCCTTTAAATACCTAGTAGAGCAATTTCTGGGTGGTAGGGTAGCTCTATTTTTAACTTATTGAGGAACTCCATACTATTTTCCAGAGTGGTTGCTTCAGTGTGCATTCCCACCAACAGCGTAAGAATGTTCCCCTTTCTCTGCATCCTTGCTAACATTTGTTGTTTGCTGAGTTGTTACTTTTACCCATTCTGACCTGTATTAAGTGATACCTCATCGTGGTTTTGATTTGCATTTCCCTGATGCTGAGTGATGCCGTGCATTTTTTCATGTGACTATTGGCCATTTGTGTGTATTCTTTGGAGAAATGCCTGTTCATGTGTTCTACCCATTCTTGACTGAATTTTTTTGGGGGGGGGGTATTGAGTTTGATAAGTTCTTTATAGACTTTGGATACTAGTCCTTTATATGATAAGACATTTGCAAATATCTCAGAGGAATACATTATTAACAGACCTCATATATAATGTGTCTTCATCCTCATGAAGGTGGACAGATCTTCCTTTAAATATACAAATGTTTTGTTTTGTTTTTAAATTGGTATGTGGTGCCTTTAAGGAGCCTTAAATTAGGAAAAATTGAGGCTTTAGGCAAGATACATGCCCAGTTTGGGGTTCATTTATCATTTTGTAACTTAAATAGGAGTTTGTTGAAGGACTCATTAGGCTCCCAGAGTGACTACCTGGGATCTATCAGAGACCTGAAAGTTCCATTGAATGGCTTTTCCAGGAGCCCAGGGTTATGTTTTTTGAGAAGTGAAATGTGTGCCTTAATTAGTATTAGCAGTGTCTCAAACTCCCAAAGAAATAAGGAGTATTCTGATATGGCCTTACATTCTTGTCTTTGTATATCACATGTATATCTTGTCTTTGTATATCACATTGAGGTTTGGGTATCCGTGGGACAAGAGATTCCCAGAGTTCTTTACCTTGAAGGAGACAGCTGTTAGGCATTGGCCAAGAGTTTTCATAAATGTGTAGATGGAATCATTTGTTGGCAAGAACATCCAATGCTAAGGCAATTCCAGTGAGCTCCATCATTTTGAAGGTAGCAACACTACTCATATATCCACACAACCTGTGAACTTCATTGCTTCTTATTCAGTTGAGTGTAAGGGGCTCCCCAAGGTAGCTAAGGTGTCTAGGAGAAAACTGGCCTCCTCTAGCATGCTGGCATGTGACAAGAGAATGAAGACAGGGGAAGTCATTCCCTCCCCTCTAGGTGGAATATGCCAGAGGACCCATATTTGGCTCCATTTTCCATCAGTGTGTGTTCCATAGCTGTGCTGAGCTTGTGGGAATGTTGCTTTCATGACTCACGCCTTAATGGGAAAGTAGGTATGGATGATCAGAGGTTCATTGTCTATGAAAACCTCTGTTACCAAGAGACCTCAGCATGTGGCCAGTAATTGCTGTTCTAAAGCAGGTAGTACAGGAATGAGTGGGACAGTTCCTTGTATCAAAACCCATGGACAATATATGACCATTATAAGTCATTCAGAGACTCTGAGAGACCTATGGGGAGGTTGCTATAACTTCTGCTGTGAAGGAGTCTGTGAAGCTGGTGACATGGGTCCCTTGCTTTTAGTTTGTACAGATTTTAGAGCCTTTTGTTGCAAGGGCCCCATATAAGGTGGGCTATTTATAGGATCAGTAAGATTGAGTAAAATTTGTAAAGAATATGTTGCCTTCAGAATCCAAAAAGCACGAAAAGATGTCAGAATTGTATGTCCTTAATGAGTGTATCAAATTAACCTCCTTAGAGACGAATGCCATCAACATAATGTCATGCCTGTGCTCCTGGGGAAAGATGGATATGGTACAGTTACTACCTTGTGTGTAAAGACTATGCAATGGCAAAGGTATTCCCATGGGCATCTGGTAAAGGTGGACTGTGTCACTTTGGACTTGAAAGCAAATACAGCAGAGAAGATGTTGAACAGGGATGGAATAAATCACATGAGTCAAATACCTGATAGCAAAATAGATAACAAATACACACAAGCAAAACATTTTCTAGTTTCTGACTGGGTAGAGCTGATAATTTTAATAATATCAAGTATTAGCTATAGAGAGCTTATGGATGGGCCAACATTGGTAAGGTAGTGGTAATGGGCCATGAAGCACCATTTATTCTTTTCAGGTTTGCAAAGAAGCAAAATTGGGTTGTCAATTGGAGAAGCAGTGGGGGTAATCACCTACTCATTAATTTGGTTTTATATAGTAAGTTTCAATTCTTAAAGATCCCATTTAACATTTATGGGACTATATCAATTATTTTAACTTGGGGTGTGTGCTAAATGCCAAACTCTTAAATTAACTTTAACTTATTATTGATTGTGTCAAAGCATCTATCCCACTCTGGCATATTTTAGGACAAAACTATGGGAAATTAAGGCAAGGCTATAAAGTGAGATACATCTACTTTCCTCTTTTCTATATTTAGGTATTTTCCTAAGACTGTATGTGGTACTTTGTTTAAATTTAGTGAGATCCAGTTATAACTGTAATGTGAGATCAAGTACTGGTTACATTCAGGATGCTTTTCCCAATTAGTGCATTTTAGCCTGTGTTAATATTAATTTAGAACATGCATTGTAAAGGCACAAAAGGCAATCTGTGTCTTTCATATCCTTTTACTATATAAATTCTTTCAGAAAATTATAAAACTTTGTTTCAACTCGATTTAACTTGTATGTGTATATTATTATTATTATTATTTAATTTCTTCCCCCCAATCCAGTTTTTTCTTCCATTCCTCTTCCCACTCCCCTCCACTGTATATACTTCAGGACAATTTCTCCACACCCTGATCTTATTGATAAATTCCTTCCTTTAGAGACCTTTAAATTGGTATAATGGTTAAGGCCGTTCCCTGTGACAATGGTCATATGGTTTAAGGATGCCTGCAAGTTAGGTTTACATTAGCCTTTCACTGCCACAAGGGTACTGCAGACACTTCCTCTACATTCCTTCAGATTTGGTTTTGGTTGCAACGGGGCTATAAGTAGCAGAGTAACACAGTGGAAAATTGTTGGGCCCATATACGAGAGCTTATGGAATTAGGACTACCCTCTGCTATGATTATGCCTCTCCTCCTCCCCTCACCTCCCTGCCTTTTTTCTCCCCTGTATTTTGTTTCCAACCCCCTAAAGCTTGGTTTTCAGTTTCTGTCTCTCTCCAGTGAGTCATACTACAGACCTTCTAAGCATTACAGAGAAAGAGGGGAGAAGCTCCCCTGACCTGCCCCAGGGGCGACCATCTCTCATTCCCAGTTCCCCAGTGTGCCTCTGAATCATTGGAGCTTGCACTTAGAGAGCTATATAGCTATATAGAGACTATAGCAGCCAGTCTTTGGAACCCACTTAGTCCCTAGTGCAAAGTCAGAGTTTATTCACATGTTGATATGTGACAGCAATTAATAAGGCCTGAACAGCCTGGCTGGGGATCATAACTTCAGTATGGTTAGGAGTGGTGGATAATGAAGAGATGAAATAGTCTTCTGCCCCACAGGACACCGTTGAATTAAATTCTAAGCTACCAGTCTCAGTCTCCAAGAGTGTGACCCATGGTACCATCAGGGTCTGGGGAGCATGAAGTTTGCTAATGATATCAGCAAGGTATGCAGCATCAATGAAATCAGGTAGGTTGCTCTCCCCATCTGAGCAAAGACTAAACCACCATTTCTCTGTGGAAGACCCAAACATATTCCTCCACAGGATTACTCTAAGGACTTGGACAAACCAGGCTTCTGTGCCAAAGGATAAGGAAACACGATATTGATGAAGTGATGGTCCCTGGAAGAGACCTCTGCCAAACATAGACTGTGACTAGAAGCACACCACAACACCAGACCCCAGAAAGTGTAACTCAAGTTGCCCATCACTCCTAGTACCATAAATCAGGTTCCCACCTGGCCTAGAATTTTGTTTCCAGAGTGTAGCCACTTAGTCCTGATTGCTTCAGATATTCCACTGAGGAAGTCTGAATAAAGAGAGCCAGGGCAAACACAGGCAGACACCAGCTAAATTGCAGACTCACCAACAGATGGCAGTTCTGTCCCAAGCAACTCTCTTGCTATTTTGGAACCAATTAGTAAGCCAAGAGTAGTCCCCATGAAGCCACCTGAGAGTCAGTGGTTACCATCATGCCATCCTGCTCACACTGTCAGCTGTTTTATAATATTTACAGATAACTTTGTGGGATACAATATGATACTGAGATTGATGAGAGGGAGAACTCTTTGTTGTAGCTTCAAACTAGACAAGACTGCTCCTTAGGGCCACATAGGAGGTTGTACCCAGAGGCAGGGTAGCAGCAAGCTGGAGCTGAAAGGGGCAGTTTATGTCGGCAAGTAAGGTGAGGTTAGCATCATGGCTCCCCATGGATGGCCAATTTGAATAACTTTGCAAGCTCTGAGGCACAGGGACTGTCCCCTAGTTGTCTGATTCCTAGCCCTGGGGCATTTGGGGCACTGCAGGTGGCCAGGAGTATGTGTCTAATAAGGGAAGTTGTTGAGATCTAGATTTAGTTTCTCAAGGAAGGAAACTGATCAGTCTCTTGCCAGACCCTCAAAATTGGTCAAGGCAACATCAAAAATACATAAATAAGAACACTATATTCCAGAAGGCTGCTCTAGAGGGCCAGGGTAACCCTGACTGCAGTGGCAGACACACTAGGCCAGGCAAATGGAAATCACAGCCAGACCCCTGACAGGTCTTCATCCCCAGAGACACTGGCTCACCATTGATATATTTTGGCTTACTTCATCTTCAAATACCAGCAGACAGATAGCAACTGGGCTGGCATTGTCTGCAGTCGTGAAAGTGAGAGGGGCCACACTGCATTGAGAGAGTCCAAGAACCTCTCCACCTCGCCAGAAGATCAAATGCAGTCTACCTCCATCCCCCCTTCCCCCGCCCAGCCCTCTTCCTGATTGAGTGTCTGAGAGATAGTGGGAGACAGGTGAAAAAAATCAAAAGAATGATAATTTCACATTTAGAAAACTCAAAGGAATAATAAGGTTACATACAAACCATTGAGGTTATTGAATTGGATTATTGGAATTTACTGGTTAAGACGAAAAATGTAAGTTTTTCTTTTTTCTATGGTGGTAAATTTTAGCCAACTCAAACAAGATAGATTAGCAGACTGATATTTGTCTACAGACAGCCAGGTCACATCCAGTCTCTGACTTGATCTATATTCCTGAAGTTTATTGTTTTCCAATTTCCTTTAGTCAGTCTCTAGTACTTCTTAGACTCAGGAGGTACATAAGCACCCCCTTCTCCTTCTTTAGGATCCAGGCACATTCACTGCCTTCAGCCTAGATTCTCTGGGTCTCACACAGGATAAACAAATAACTTGCAAATACTATTTGCATCACATTGCAAACTACCCAGACTAATCAATTTTCCCCTCTGGACTGAGTGATATATCTCATCCTCCTAAAAATATCATCCCTTGACCCCCTCTAACTCCCTGTAGTTAACACCCGTGTTTCTCTATTCATCCTTAGAGTTAAACTTCATGAACGTGGTCTCAATATTCATTTCTAGGCCTCTGTTTCTGTTTATTTAAAAATGTAAAGCATGTATGCAAAAGAGAATATACAAAAATACTTGTGTTTTATAAAAGAGAATAAAATGAACTCAGTATATCCATTGTTTCACCTAAGAAGTAGAATATTACTAATATCTTTAAAACCCCCAGGTGCCTGGGTGGCTCAATGGGTTAAAGCCTCTGCCTTCAGCTCAGGTCATGATCTCAGAGCCCTGGAATCCAGGCCCGCATCAGACTCTGCCCAGCAGGAGCCTGCTTCCTCCTCTCTCTCTGCCTGCCTCTCTGCCTACTTGTGATCTCTCTGTCAAATAAATAAATAAATAAATAAAAATCTTAAAAAAAAAATAAAGCCCCCTATGTATGGAAACCATCCTCCTCTTTCTCAATTACATTTTTAAACATTCTTCTGATTTTAATTTACTGCTGTTACTATAAATTGTTTGGTGCTTCTTATTTTTATTTTATATAGATAAAATCATGCTATAGATATGCTTCTACAACTTAGGTTCTTTTATCTAATATATCTTTAAACTTCATGCATGTCAGTGCTGGTATTGGTAGCTTGTTATATTTTACTATTGTAAACCATTTCCTTGTTTGACAAAAATGTAAATTTTATTTCTATTCTGCTCTTTATAAATAGAAGGGCTATTTTAATTTTTCTCATTTGAATAGGATTGTTATAATAATTAGGATTAAGTTCTGCTGAAAGGGACAAGAAATGTGAAGTAAATGTATCTAAGCAAAAAAGAGTTTTTGTCACTTCCCATAGGCTCCAGTAGGTCGTGTAGGGGGCTATATGGTGCTCCCCATTATCAAACAACTAGACTCCCTTTGCCTTCACAATTCATGGTTTTTGGCCTTGAGTCCCTCTTTCACCTTCTTATTGACATTTGTTACTGCAGTTTCAACCATCATAGTGGCAGTTTAGACAGAAGGAAGAAGGAAAGGGAAAGAGTTGGCACACATCGTCTTTTTTAAAGAATCCTGGCTGGAAGGTACGCTCCCCACCTCTGCTCAAAACCCATTGGATGGAACCAAATCTCTGCACTCCTAGCTGTGGTTTCAGTTCTGGTTGACTATAGACACAGCTAATGTTAAGGGGTTTTAGTACTGAAAAAGTGTAAAAATGGATATTGGGAAGAGCTAGAAAATCTCTGCTAAAGCCACTACGGATATTCTTGTATATGATTCCTGGTACACTTGTACAAGGATTGCTCCAAGAGGGAAATGCTGGCCAAAGCAACACACATATTCACATTTCTGGGTAATGCACAACATTCTCCATAGTAATTGTTCAGTTAATACTGCTACTCAAAGACTTATTTTCCTCAACCCTTGGTATTCATATATATTTTAATTTATTAATATTATCATTATTTTGTGTCTTAGCAATCTCATGTAAAATGTTATCAGATTGTAGTTTTAATGACATTTCTAATGGCTAATGAAGTTTAACATTATTTATAGGTTTATGGGTCAGTAATATTTCCTCTTTTTTTTTTTTTAATTTTTTTTTTAAAAGATTTTATTTATTTATTTGACAGAGCGAAACACAGCCAGAGAGGGAACACAAGCAGGGGGAGTGAGAGAGGGAGAAGCAGGCTTCCCGCCGAGCAGGGAGCCCGATGTGGGACTCGATCCCGGGTCTCCGGGATCATGACCTGAGCCGAAGGCAGTCGCTTAACCAACTGAGCCACCCAGGCGCTCTTTTAATTTAATGCCTGTTTATGTCTTTTTCCCATTTTTCAATTTGTCTTTTTAAAATTTTTATATAGGAATTATTCATATACCCTGTGCATTAATCCTCTGGCTACATGTGTTGCAAATGTCTTCTCCTACCTTATGGTTTTTCTTTTCACGCTTTCTTATGATGTCTTATAATAAAATATTTTCAGTTTCAGTTTTTCTCACTAAAAAATTCCTTTTCATCAACGAGGTTAGTAAGTTTATATTTTTCTAATAATTGAAAGGTCTAGACTTCATGTTTAGGTCCCTAATCAAGATTAAATTAATTTTATGGCATAATAAAAATTGGGAATATTTTTCTTCATTTTTTTCTTTCAGGAAACCAATTTTCCCATACCATATTTTATATATATATATATAAACAATTATAGCTTGTTTTAGATCAGGGTGTGCATGTGTGTGTGTGTGTGTGTGTGTGTGTGTGTGTCCAGAGTCCTTATTCTCTTTCAATGATCTATTTATCTATCTCTGAGTCAATATACTGTCTGAAGACTTTATTGAATCTTGATGAGGCATAAAGCAAATAAGCTCTACTTTGTTCTTCAGATATGTAGCTTTTTATTCTTGGCCCTTTGCTACTGAATATAAATCTTATAATCAACATATCAAAGACCATAAAATTCTTTATTGCAATTTTTAATGCAGTTGCAGTGAATCTTGGTTCAATTATCTATTGAATATTGATTCAGTTGTCTGTGGTTTACTCTAAAACTTAGGTACTTAAAAGAGCCATTTATTATAGCTCACAATTTTGTGGGTCAGAGATTTAAGGAGAATTTACTTCAGAATTTATGGCACTGGTGGTATTCATCTTGAAGATGAACTGTCAGGAGGTCCAAGATGGCTTCACTCATATATCCAGCATCATGGTAGGAATGGCTGGAAGGCTGGGGTTAGCTATTACCATTGACAAAAGCAGCACTGTGGGTCTTCTGTAGGAGAGAAGTTACAGAGTAGTTGAATTTCTGACATGGCAGATCAGGTCCAACTAGACAGAGAATATTAGTAGAAACTAGGAGTTTCTCAAAACCTGGGTCCAGGATCTACCTACCCCTGTTTCTCTTCCATCTCAAAACAGTCATAAGACCCACCTACATTTAAAGTGAAAGGGCATAGACATTACCTCTCCATGAAAGGGTTGTCAAAGAATGTGTGGCCATTTTTAATCTGCCACAAATCTAAAGGTTGAGAATTGGCATCTTTGTAACTTTGAGTTTTCCAGTCTGATGAACATGACTGCAATGGATTGAACGTCTGTATCCTCCCCCCTACCAAACTCATATATTGAAACCCTAATTCCAGTGTGATGGTATTTGGAGGCAGGGCTTTTGGAAGGTAATTAGATCAATGTGGTGGTATTTGGAAGGAGGGCTTGTAGAAGGTAATTAGGTCATTAGAGTAGAGCCCTCATGAATAGGATGGGATTAGTGCTTTTATAAGAGGCCAGAATGCTGGCTAGCTTTCTTTTTTCTTTTTCTTTTTAATATTTTATTTATTTATTTATTTGACAGAGAGAGACACAGTGAGAGATGGGCTTGCTTTCTTATCACCCTGTGTGAATAAAGCAGAAACAGGCTGTCCACAACCAGAAGAGAGCTCTCACCAGAACTCCACCTTCTGACACTCTGATCTTGGACTCCCAGCCACCACAATTGTGAGAAGCAGATTTTGTTTTCCTTTTTTTCTTCTTTAAGACTTATTTATTTTAAAGTGAGTAAGAGAGCAAGACAGAGAGAGAAAGAGTGTATGTGCAAGCAAGGGGGTGGGGCAGAGGGAGAGGGAGAGAGGGAGAGAGAGAGAAAAGCTGACTCTTCACAGAGCATGGAGCCTGACACAGGGCTTGATCTCAAACCCTGAGATTATGACCTGATCTGAAATCAAGAGTTAGATGTTTAACTGACTGAGCTACCCAGGTGCCCCAAGAAATAAATTTCTGTTGTTTGCAAGCCACCCAGTCTAAAGTCCTTTGTTACAGCAGCCCAAACTGACCAAAATAAATCTCTGCATTTACTAGATCTTGTTAAATGTCCTTTAAAACAGTTTAAAAAGTGTTAATAAGAACCTTTTACTTTTCACTATCTTTGCACTTATATATACATTTATATTTAGTATTTGATTATTGCATAATTTTGCTACTATACATATAAAATTTATTTTTCTTGTTGACATATAGAAAGGTCATTTTTATATTGTTTTATGTCTGGACTTTATAATTAAGGTAGACTTTCCTATTAATTTTCTGTAGTTTCTTTTGGGTTATCTATTTGGACAACTACTTTTCCTACAAATAGTGATAGTTTTGTATTCTCTTTCCTAATACGTAATTTTTTTTTTACTTGCTTATTTTATTTAACTAGCTGGGATAATCTATATAATGCTGAACAGAAGAATTATTAATAAGCATTCTTTAAAAATTCATGATTTTAAATGGAATCTTGAAACATTTTACCAATAATCATGATTTTTAATTACTTTTTGAAAATTAAAAAAATCTTTTTTATTCATATTTTAAAATTTTCAGATAATGAATAATTATCAAATTATATTGAATAGCTTTCTGCACTTATTGACAAGATAATATAGCTTCCCTCCTTTAGTTAGAAGAATTACATTATTAAACTTTAATGTAAAATTTTTATTTCTGGATTAAATTCAACCCAATAATTTTAACTTTATTTTTTTAAACCTAGAGTTTTTATTTATTTAATTAATTATTTATTTGTTTATCTATCTATTTATTTATTTATGAGAGGGAGAATGAGAGAGACAGTGAGAGATCACATGAGTAAATATGTGTGCATGCCCTGGGAGAGGAAGGGTGGGAACAGATGCAAAGGGAGACAGAATCTCAAGCAGGCTCCACACTCAAAACACAGCCCAGCAAGGGACTCCACCTGGGACTCCAAATGGGGCTCCATGCTGGGCTTGATCTCAGGACTCTGAGATCATGATGTGAGTCAAAATCATCACTCAGACACTTAGCCAACTGAGCCACCCAGGAGCCCCAAGTTTTAATCAGCCTATATCCTTAAAGCATTTTTCAGGCTGGGACTGAAAAATTGATTCATTTTTTTCCTCCCAGAACTTCTGGATTCTCTCTTTTCTTTTCATATTTGTTTTTAAATCAGCCCATTCTTTCTGTTTTAATATCTGTCTCTTAGTATCTGGCCAAATTTAGACACTAGCAACCAAAACATGCTTATAGTATTCTGTTTCTCAATTCTTCCCCTAAAGTCAAAGTTGAAATAATCCATTTTTTATTTCTATCATTGCAAATACACTTTTAGCAAATGTTTTTCCACAGTCCCGATAATTGTTTCTTCGCTTCTTACCACCTATCCTGAAATCAATGGATGATAATTTAACTTTTATTATAATGGTATCTGTATTAGCTTTGATTGCCATAATACACTATCACAAACTATGTGGCTTAAACAACAGAAATTTTTTTTCACAGTTATGGAGTCTAAATGTCCATGGTGTAGGTCCTGGCAAATTTACTTTCTGGTTAAGCATAAAATAATAACTCTTCCTGGTTTGAATATGGCTGCCTTCTCTCTGTGTCCTTGCACGTCCTTTCTTCTGTGCACACAAGGAAAGTGAGAGAGCTCTCTAGTGTCTCCTATTCCTTTTATAAAAACTAGGACCCCATTGGATTAGGGCCTCATGCTTACAACATCGTTTAACTCTAATCATCTCCCGAAGTCTTTATCTCCAAATAACATCACATTGACGGTTAGGGCTTCAATGTGTGATTTTTGTTGTAGACTTCTCGGTCTGTAACGGTATCCTACTTTTTTTTAAAAAGATTTATTGATTGATTTTAGAGAGAGTGCATGTGTGTGTATGTGCATGCATGCAGGCCATGGAAGGGACAGGTGGAGAAGGAGAGAAAATCTGAAGCAGACACTGTGCTGAGCATGGAGTGCGTTGCAGGGCTCAATCTCACAGCCCTGAAATTACTACCTGAGCTAAAACCAAAAGTCTAATGGCTAAAGGACTGTACTACCCAGGTGCCCCATATCCCACTTCTAAATATCAATTCTTACATAGTGATATTTACAGTTTCTATTATAATAACAACCTCCAAATCTCACTTATTTACCGCAACAATTAATTCTCATTCATGTTGACTATCACACAACCATGGTCCTGCTGTAAGGCTCTCTGTTCTGTGTGTCTTTTTTATATTGGGGTCCAGCCTAATTCTTATGGTAGAGGGAAAATGCAGTGGTAGTATGATCACTCTTAAAATCTGGCTCAGATACCATATATTGTCACCTCCAGTTACACTCACTTGGGCCAAGCAAGGTAAGTAAGTTATCATGATGTCAGAGGGATGAGAAATATACACATGACTTTTGTATGTTGACTCATATTCTTTGTATGTTAAGCAGAAGTTAGTTCATTTGCATTGATTATGATGCTTATATATTTGAATTAATTTTGACCATTCTAACATCTGCTGTTTGTCCTAATATTATTTCCAATGTGTTTCCTTTTTTGTGAATTCTTTTAAATTTACTGTTTACCTAATTCCTTCATTACTGTTTTTTTCTAATCATATATTTTCATTCTATGAGCAGATTTGCTGAGAATGTTAATGTAAATGTTTAATAAAATTTAATATTAAATTAAATTAAATTTGTGTAATGTAAATTTAATTAATTACATTAAATTAGTATTTGTGATATAATCCAAAAACCTCAGAACACTTGGATTCTGCTTATCTCCCACCCAAATTTAATACTTTTGTGTATATAATTTTAGTTTGATTTTAATTTTTTTCACCATACAAAAAGAAATATTACTGCTTTGGTTTTGGTTTAAAACAATGTTCATTTACATTTACTATCAAGTTAATGATCATTTCTGTTAATATCCTTTTTTGCATCTCAGAAGAGTTGAGTGCATAGGCTCTTGAGTTTTGGGTTCATTTGTCATCTTTCTGAAATATAACTTTAGAAGTCTCTTTATTTGATCTGTTGGTAATACATTCTTTAAACTTTGTTGTTCTGAAGAAACTTGTTTTTTTTTTTTTACTTCATTTATGAAAAATTACTTCAGTCTCTACAGTTTTTCAGTGACAGTATTTTTCTCTTAGTCTCCAATCTTCTAACACACATAGTTGTTAAAAAGTCTTATCTATTTTCCATTCCTCTGCTGGAGATCTACCTTTGTTCTCAGATTGCTTTTGAGATCTTCTCTTTGTCTTTGGATTCTAGGAGTTTCATTTTAACTTGTCTAAGTATGGGCTTCCTTTTTAAACAATATCTGGATTTTATAGGTTTTCCTCAATTCATAATATGGCTTATTTACCAATTCTAGAAAACTTCAGCCATAATCATTTCAGACATTTCTCTTTAATCTCCCTCACAATTATGATCAGAAATATTTAGACCTTTAAAATCTACCCTCTATTTAAACAATCTTCCCTGTCATACTCATCATTTCTTTACCTCTCTTGCCACATTCTGAGTATTTCTTTTACATCTGTCTTTCGAGATTACTATTTAAGTCTTCAGCCATGTCTAACATGCTGCATGGCTATACTTCTGTTTTTTCATTTAATTTGTCATTGTTCTCATTATTTGGAGGCTTAATTGGTTATTTTTTCAAATATACCTGAACAATTTGATATCAAATTGATAGGGTTCTTTGTTTGAAATGTATTTAAAAAGGACACAATTAATTCACTTATTCACACAATATTTTTTCTAGGCTACTGAGACAGCCAATAAAATAAAATAAAATAAGGCAGTCAAGGAAATAGTAAAATTAGTTAAAGTTGAATTAAATGTTTCAGAGTTCTATTTCTCAAATTTTTTTTAAAATTTTACTTATTTGACAGAGAGAAACATAGCCAGAGAGGGAACACAAGCAGGGGGAGTGAGAGAGGGAGAAGCAGGCTTCCTGCCGAGCAGGGAGCCCTATGTGGAACTCAATCCCCGGGCTCCGGGATCATGACCTGAGCCGAAGGCAGTCGCTTAACCAACTGAGCCACCCAGGTGCCCCCATTTCTCAATTTTTAATCATACTTGATTCTTCATAATGAAAATAACAATTATAACAACATTTGGTTCAAATAAGCCACTTCCAGTATTTTTGAAAAGAGACTATTTTCACAAGCTCTATCTCTGGTGGTTGAGTAAAAGACAGAACATATAACACAGGAGCTTTTTGGTTTCCTCTCTTTAGTATCTTCCTTGGGTCTTACATAATGACCCTTAGAACAACTATGTAGAGATTGCTGATAAATCTACAAATGAAAGCATTTTCTAAAAATTGGGTTTCTCTGAAAACCAAAGTGCATCTTTTCTCCTACCTGTGGTCCTATAATAATAGGGTTATTTGTTAAATGGCTTAAGATTCGAAGTCAAGAATGCTAGAGACTATTTATAATCTTGACAATTCAGTTAGGAATATGATTAAAATAGAAAATTTTTAAAATTTCTTTATCTGCACTAGAAAAACTTCCATATTTTTAAAAATATATCCCTAGGGAGAGAAAATTGGAGTGCAGGAAATGACCATTTTACCAAGTACATACTGTATCCTTAACCTGTATTATTATTCCTTCTAAAAGATCTCATTTAATATTTATAGTCTTTCCCCAAAGTCAGTGCTGGCCTCTGGTTCAGCCTCATCTCAGTCATCATGGAAGGAACTAGAACAGGTCCAGTGTGCTGGCTTAATTTGACTAGACTTCTTGAAGTTTCTCCCGCCACTTCTGGACTCAAGTGAACCATAGCACCACTGGTGTGGGATCTGGCTTTTCCAGCATCTCCAAGGGAGAGCACAGTAGTGTAAGCTAGAAATGTGGGCAATGTAATGTCCAAGTTTTTACTAAAAAGGGGTAGGAAATAGGACAGAAGACCCATATGTCTGTTTCTCTTCACAGAGTTATTGCTCCAAGATGAAGAGGTCCTGTGAGATCTGAACAGAAATCTCAAATATGGCTAAGTAATCTGCTATGTGAATATGTGAAACTGTGGCCCACCTGGGAAGACACTTTCTGGTTTTATTTTCCTTATTTAATTCTTTCTATACCTTACTTGATTTTTCCCTGCTTACCTTTTGTGCTCTAGAATGGTACCCACCAGTAATTAGGATTACAGTTTTGTTTCAGGCACTGTGTCTAAGTAAACTAGGAAACCTTAACATCAAATGTCATATACCTTAGACAACAAGAGTTGGAGGAAGGGTGGAGAGGGGATGATAGTAGACATCAAGAATGTTAAATGCAATAGTAAGTGTTATAGGGATGAGTGACGACAGGACATTTAATAAGATGATTGGGAATTCTTTAGTGACATTTCAGAATGCTGTAGTACTGCACTAGAAAGGAAAGGAAGAAGTGACTCAATATTGAAGAATGTATTATTGCTTGCATTTTTGAAAAATACCTTATATTATTCAGGAAAATGATATTTATTTTTTTTTCTTAAGTAGTATAAATGTGTGTTTACATCTATTTATATCTATTTATATTATTTATACTTTTACTTATGGAAGTGAGTCCTGCCAAATTTGAAAATCATTTACTATCGTTGTATTTATGTTTTATCTTCAAGGTATCTTTTACTTTATGTAAACACACTCCCATACACACAAATGAAAAGCGTTTGTTAATTGTACTGAACCGATATATATATGGAATAATACACAAACAAAATGTATGTATGTGAATTACAAGCTCATCTCCAAATGAATGTTCATGATTTCTCCAAAAGTGGTAAAACAGAATTAAATCACAAATTTCATTAAACAAACAACACATTTCTTAAGTCCCCCAAAAATACCAACAGAAGTTCATCATTATGCCAGTTTTATGCAAAATGTTCAATATTAAATCAAATCATTTTTTTACAAATATTGAAAGTAATGTCACTGTTACATAATAAGCATGCAAATGTTCCCTTGGTGTATGTTAACAATGGAACTATGATGGCGATGACATCCAGGCTTGAGCACACAGTACACTTGGGCTCACAGCTGCAACTGCTCAGTGCAGAGCCTGGGGGTATTTCTGCCTCTGGCCCCTGTTCTCTTTGGAGCCCTTGTTCTCAAACATTCCCTCATCGCTGCTGCCAATACTAGGTTGAGCTGTCTGCTGCTGCTGTTCTTCCCAGCCCTTCGCATCTCCACCCAGTCTTTGAAGTCATACTTCTGGGTGCCTTTGAACAAATTCTTTCTAACCTCTTTTCTGTTGTGACACTTCAACTCATCATGTAGCAGTTCCAGGTTATCGCGCTGACATCTGTCTCCTGCAGTCGTCCTGCCCATATCCACGGGCCCACTGCACTGGATTGACTATCAAATATGGAAAACCTTGGCCTGCCACTCCCTCTGCTTGTGAGCTCATGCATGCTCGTGCTCTCTCTCTCAAATAAATAAATATATTTTTTAAAGATTTTATGTATTTATTTGACAGAGAGAGATCACAGGCAGGCAGAGAGAGAGGAGGAAGCAGGCTCCCTGCGGAGCAGAGAGCCCAATGCGGGCCTTGATCCCAGGATCCTGAGATCTATGACCTGAGCTGAAGGCAGAAGCTTTAACCCACTGAGCCACCCAAGCACCCATAAATAAATAAATTCTTAAAAAAAAAAAAAGGAATATAGGAAGTGTGGATTATTAGGAGAAGACGTTATCTCTAGAAAGAGGTCCCTCCACAGCCAGCCCCAGGGCTGAGCTCAAGGCCCAGCTGTAGTGGAAACCGTTGTGACTCACTAGTGACAGAAAAACTTTCCATGATGCCACTCCAGTAGGACTTACTGGAAGTGTGCCCTCTGGAGAAAGTAGGAATTCAGCCCTTTACAGTACTGGGCAAAGTAGAGAGACTAGTGCAAAGAGGCACTCCACAATAAGATCTTCTAAAGGAGGTGACGTGGGAACTTCTCAGATCTGAGTGCTGTGGGCTGCTATTCAGTCCTGGATCTGGCACGGGGGAAGCTTTAGGAACCCGCAGCTGGAGAGCCCCCTCATATTGTGATTGAAAAGGCAGGGGCGTCCTTCACCTTTTCTCTATCACCTCTGTGGACAGAGCTTAACATTATGCAAGCTGGCAAAGGAAAATAAAAACACTTTTACAGGGCCCAAATCCATTTTCAGAGAACAAATGGTGAATTTGATGCCGAGAGGCAATCAATTGGTAATTAGTACAGTCTTCTTGACATCATTTAAAATTACAGTCACATTTGATTGTGGTTTTCTGTTCTTCTTGTTTAAAAATTAAAAAAAAAAAAGAGAGAGAAAGATTTCCATTCTATGAAGT
Source organism: Spilogale gracilis (assembly GCA_004023965.1). Classification (NCBI taxonomy): domain Eukaryota; kingdom Metazoa; phylum Chordata; class Mammalia; order Carnivora; family Mephitidae; genus Spilogale; species Spilogale gracilis. Next base: position 74,016 of record PITA01000924.1, read on the forward strand.
TAGTCCTGCTTTGGTTTACTCAATAAAAATGATAGCATGGAAAGCTGATGTGATTTGGATTCAGGGAAAGTAAGGTTTCTTCTTATTTCCCATCTACAGACTCTCTGACTATTTAAAATGAACTAAACTTATTGAAGCACGTATTTAATGGATAACCATCTCTATGTAGTTTGTAGGGAGATTGAAATAGCAGAATCTATATAAATTCTCTACCTAATCTCTAGCACATAATATTCCCTTTCCTAAGTGGTTCATGATGATATTTACATTGTGTTCACCAATCTAAGAAGACAGACCTAGTATTCTGGTTAGCTTCTCAAGGACTTTTAAAATCTAATTCTATTTATTATCCAGAGAATATATTTATTACAAAATTTCAGTCCTTGGGCCCAAAATAAATTAACCTAGGTTTGTTGAATTTCAGCTTCTTTTGTTTCCTTGTTGATGAAAGAAGTCAGAGTTATTTGGGGATCATAACTCCATCAGGTCAGCCAAATCTGTTAGGTAACTGGCAAGGTTCAGCATATCAATAGACCCACGTGTTCAGTGACTACAGTTCTGAGATTGATATGTTGTTCTTTACACCTCTGTTGTAATTGACATAAAACATGTCTGTGATACCACTTTGTTCCCTAAAGTCATAGCACAACTACATCAACATTTGGTGATTTGTGCTACTTGGGAACTCTTCCAGAAGGAAGCAAATTAAAATGTTTGCAACTAATGGGAAAAGATGTGCTACTATTTGCATATGGGTTGAGTCAGATAAATCTGATTCGGAGAAATGGATTTGGAGCAGAACACATGACTTTAGAAAATTTGCTTACACTGAGATTTCTCATCTGTAAAAAGAGAATAGTATTCCTACCTCATGGTATACGTACAATATGTAGATGAAATAATTTATGTGAAATATTTATAGATTTGTAGATTATATGATGGGGACAGCTCAGCAAATGGAATTTATATGTATTATTTTTCATCCTAATTTTTTAAATGCTTAAAATTCTCACTTCTGTTGTATGTATGTATGCATGTGTGTATGTCTATCTGTTCTTTCTCTCTGTCTCTCTCTACATATGTAAAATCTATACATATAACCTATATATATGAGGTATAGTTTATAGATATAATAGAGTCATCTATTGAAGTTTACATGTATTGGATATAACATATATTATTTTTAAATACTCTTATGTAAACTGATCCCTGACTCCTTCTTTTTACCTCATTTGATTCACTACTGCCAGTCACTCATTTTCTCCAGCTAACACACCAGTTTCCTGTTTTCTCACACGTTACGTTCATTCTCCCCTCCAGGCCTTTGCTCTTGTTCCATCTTCCTGAAATGCTCACCCACCAGACAGTCTCATGGCTGGCCTCTTTCTCATTATTCAGATCTAAATTCATAGATAAACTCTTCGATGACATCTCTCCTGGCCATGCCACCCTACATGGCTCCCCCTTATTGGCGGCTCAACCTATACTCAATCACTTTGGTTTCCTTCATAAGCAGGGACCAATGTTTGAAACTTTTCATTTGCATATTTGTTCACTGTTAAAAATATCTTCCCTGCCCCACTCAAATATAAAGTCTCATTTATTTTTGTCTTCACAATGTCTGGAAGAATATGTGGCATAAAACAGATGATTGTTAAAAATATCTCATATGAATGGAGGTTTGAGGCAGAGTCAAAATCTTGTGGAATTTCCTCACAGCCCTTCTTGAAGGAAAAATCAATCTGGGCAGCTGTTGGAGAATTTATGGAGGTTTTTTAGTTTTTGGAAGAAATGAGACACATTTACCCTCTGAAAGTTCTCATGTTAAGTAGCTAGTGATGCAAAAATTTCAGAAATAAAGTAGCCACTTTTCTAATAGTTGCCTATTACTGGCTAGCAAACCTTCCCCAAATTTAGTAATTTTAAACAATAAAAATTATTATTTCTCAAAATTCTGTGGACTGGCTGGGCACCAATGCATGAGCTCATGATGCACATTACATATGAATACAAAGAAGTTCACATCTTCAGGAAGGCTAGCCAGATTTCTTCATTTCTTCAATGCTGTCTCCAACATTCTGACACAACAGGCCCAAGCATGTTAGCCTCTGCTTGCATCATATTTGCAGATATCTCATTGGCTGAACAAATCCTATGACTGGCCAGCCACATTATCCACAAAGACGTGGGTGTCAGGAAGAGTGACCACACATTGCAGGAGAAAATGCAATCTATTTTACATCATTTTTGTAATTTCTCTTGGCCTCATATTTTTTTTCTTTTCAAAGATTTATTTATTTGACATAGAGAGAAAAAGAGAGTGCAAGTTGAGGGGAGGGGCAGAAGGAGAGGGAAAGGAGACTCCCCACCGAGCAGGGAGCCCACGGAGCCAGGGAGCTCTGTCCCAGGACCTCAGCTTCATAACCTGAGCCAAATTTATTTTATTTTTTCAGTGTTCCAAAATTCATTGTTTATGCCCCACACCTAGTGCCCCCATGCAATAGGTGCCTGCAGTGCCCACCACCAGGCTCACCCATCCTTCCGCCCCCCTCCATTTAACTTGGTTGGACTGAGCCACACAAGTGCCCTTGTCTCAGATCTAACTTGGAAAGTAGATGTCATTGCCAGATAGCATGTCCCTGAATCTGGGAGACTAAATTCTTACTAAACTATTGCCTTTTTATTCATAGGATTATGTCATCATTTCAAAAAAAACTTATGCTATGTAGTATATGTGCTTTCATTAAGGAAATGGTAAAAAATGATGAAAAATATTAGGCTCTCCCAGTTCATGAAAAAAGAAATACCACTAGTGAAGCTGTATGCATAAGGAGTCACAATAAATGAGTAGGAGGAAGAGCAGAGTCAATGGTCTATTGCCCTCGGACAAGAATTCTGTGTCTAGTTTTCTAACACCTAGAAAACCTGTTACCTACCTTTACTTTCCATACAATTATCTAGGTATATTCATATTATAGTTTGGCACGTTTTCCATGTTAAAATGAATAGTCATCTGCACAATGACAAATAGAATCAAAGACCATGAAAGCATTTGTTTTCAAGTTAAGATTTCCATTTGGTCAATTTATTCAACAGGTTAAGTGTATTAACATATGCATTAAATGTAACGAATAAGAACAGCCTCCTGTCTCAGGAACCTTCTGCCTAACTTTCTGGCCGCAAATGGGAGAGTGAATGAACAGATTGGGATAAAAATAAGAAAAGTAAACACTCAGGTCTTGCTATGAACAATGCTAGGAAAAGGGAGTTATTGAAAGAGATAGTCTTCAAACAGTGTTACAAATTAGTATGATTACTTTTTGTTAGCAGGTTTCATGACTTCCTCTGTTTACTGAAACTGTTCCTGGAAAACTTAATAGTTCCCCCCATTTTTCTTCCAAATGCAATGATCTCTTGACTCCTATCCTCTTACTTCTTTGTTGCATTCAACTGTTTATCTTTTCTGCCATCTTAAAAGTAGTATCTTATTCCTTTTTTTCTGTGAAAGTGTGTACTATTTTTTTCTTCCTTTGTGACCAATACTCTTTTGAATTCTGTTCTCTGCATCTTCCAGCTGAGTGTGTTCTAGGTCAATTCTTCTTGTTTTCTCCTTTATCTTTACTCTTATTTTCTTGATATATATTCTAGCTTATTGCTAATGTTGATATCCTACAGTGCATAATCGCTGCTCCTGTAATCTAATTCAGAGCAAGCACTGTCATGCTCTGAATGTGTGGACACCTAAGGAAATTCCTTGAATAGCTGCTTTTTTTTTGGAGAAACACACTTACAAAGAAACACGGGAGATATTTAAGAGGTTTAAAGGTTTAAAACAGTTCTCACTTAGCTAACTGTTCTGGTAACCATAAGCTCTCCAAACTCTTAATTTTCCTACCTGCCCAGCTAACTTCTTCTGGGCTCCAAATTCTTCATTCAAAAAAAGATTCAATCATGTTGTAAGAATGAATGAGCTCTATTTCTCTTCACGGTGTTATCACACTCAAGAGTGAACAATGGCTCCCTATTAGCTACTCACACTGATATGACTTTAAAATACTGTAGGATATAGTCTCAGTGTGATACCTTTCTAATCAATCTCAATATAGTCCCTCTACTCACTCTGTGTAGTCTCCTTTCTGCACTTTATAGATCATGTTCTCATTTGACACTAACAATTTTATGTATATAGTTTGTACTACCTGCACTGGCCTCTTTTCTCATGTTGATCCTTATAAGGATAAAAACAGTTGTTAATCTTAATGAATGTTTACCATTTTCCAGCTCTATGCTAAGATCCTTAAGGCCTCAGCATCTTTAATCCTTGAAACCACTTTTTGAGATAGGTATTTTATTTTTTCTGCTTTATTGACCATGAAATTGCAACAAAAGAGGTGGATGACTAGTTCAAGGTTATCCAGCACGTAGATAGTAGAGCCTAAGTTCTTAGGTGGGAGTATTTTGAAATCCTTTAGTCTTCTGTACTGTGCTACCAGTCTCCAAAGATCAACCCAAAGCCCACCTTCCCTTTGAACTTTAGTCTTTTCCTTCATCTTTCCCAGTGTCAAAGGCTGTCTATCCCCACAGTCTTTATTGTGAGCAAAAATATAAGTCTTTAGGAATTATCTCAGACTTGTGTAAAGGTTAACAAGGAGAGAGAGAGAGAGAGAGAGAGAGAGAGAGAAAAGAAAAACCCTGAAATGTTTGAACATAATGTATCTATTGATTCTAAGTACTTCAGTACTATTGGTCAGGATTTGTATTGCCAAAAAGCTAATAAAAGGGTAGCAGGAGTCCTCCTCCTGTCATTAGGTCCCAATTTAGATGATATTCTCATAAAGTCTCCATTGTTACTGTGACACACCATTGTAACATTCAGTATTGTGTTCCCCTGTCAATGTTCTTCAGTGAACTATGACATTAAAATGTTGTGTAAATTCTATCTTTCCTTGTCCTTTTTTTTTAATCACCTGGTTGACTGACCTTGAGGTTTATGAAATCTATTTTCTTGTACTTTTCTCAGATAGTCTTCCTTAGCCTGGCCTTCTGATTATTTTTGGATGTTGTTCTGTGACTCTTCCCCGGCTTCCCCCTCTTTCGGCAGGTGCCTTTCCTTGCTAGATGCTCTCTTTGAGCGTGGATCTGACATTTCCTCAAGCAGTGCTCAGAAACTTTGCTGGAGGGGTAAGATCAGCTCATGTGAGAATCATACCTCCCATAGATTTTCAAGTGAGCTTAGCTAGAAGGTATTGGTTAGCTTTGTAGCTATTGCTTTTACTTTAGATATCCATTTCCTAAACTATTCTGCAACTCCTTGAGAATAAGAAAGAAAAATGCCTCATATATTTACCTGGACTCTCCATACCTATTACACAATAGATATTTAATCAATGTGTAATGCTATGGAAAAATGTAGACTAAAAATTATTTTGTCAGTATAAGAGCAATTACTCCATTAGCTAGACAGAAATTTTAGAAAAAAACAAAAACAGGGGAGCCTGGGTGGCTCAGTCATTAAGCGTCTGCCTTCAGCTCAGGTCATGATCCCGGAGTTTCGGGATTGAGCCCTGCATCAGGCTCCCTGTTCGGCTGGAAGCCTGCTTCTCCCTCTCTCACTCCCGCAGCTTGTGTTTCTTCTCTAGCTGTGTTTCTCTCTGTCAAATCAATAAATAAAATCTTAAACAAACAAACAAACAAACAAAAACCAACTAAACAAACAAAAATGCCTTACCTTTTCTAAACCCTTTGTGGGGTGGGATTCTTTGATGAGACAATATTTGAATTTCTATGTGTTGGAAGTTTTAGAGCTAGAGAAAACCCATTTTCTACTTTAAATAAATAAATATTTTACAATTATCCAAAAATATTACCTAAAGTTATCATTAAAAAAACATTCCAGGGCGTCTGGGTGGCTCAGTTGGTTAAGCGACTGCCTTAGGCTCAGGTCATGATCCCCGAGATCCGGGATCAAGCCCCACCTCGGGCTCACTGCTTGGCAGGAAGCCTGCTTCTCCCTCTCTCACTCCCCCTGCTTGTGTTCCCTCTCTAACTGTGTTTCTCTCTGTCAAATAAATAAAATCTTTACAAAAAAAAAAAAAACATTTCAAAATATGCCATTAAAATAATTTACAAAATACTCCTTTAGACCTATAAAGGGAACAAGAGCTATTTAGCTTACTCAAGAATGATTCTCATATCCTTCAATTCTTTCCAAGGCAAAGGGTAAAGAATATCATTGAAGAGCATGGGTTTTGGAGTCAGAAATTGGCTTAAATCTTGCCTCTTTTCTTTATTAACTATAAATTAGTCTGAGTTATGGATTTCTTTGTGTCCTTCTTTCAGCATAAGAATAATATCCATCTGATAGGCTGCCATAAAGACCAAATCAGATAATGTATGTAAAGCCTGTAATAATCACTGGCAACTAATAAGGACCTAATAATTGACAGTATTAGAATTAGTTTATTGTTCTCTCAGAAAATGCTGTTCAGGCACAAGAGGTTGACTTCTGATCCTGACATTGTTCAGATCAGCTCTTTTTCTTTCTAGTCCTATTGATAAATGTTTGAAGTCTGGTGGCAAACTTTGTTTTTAATAGTCAAGACCTGTTCAGCATACTTTTCTGGGAAGAAAAACATATTTAACTTTAATTTGTCTCTACAAAATGGCAGCTTGAAATGACTTGTTCATTTCTTGAGTGTTCTGGAGCTATGTGTGTACATGTGTGTTTTCTTAGTGTTCTTTAATTTCAGCTGCATAGACATTTCTTCTTCTAAAAAATGTTCTATTAAGTGGTAGATCTGATTTTGTCTTCAGTAACTTTGGGACCATTATATGGTTTCTTTCTTTGGATCCTTTTCTTTCTCTCTCCATGAGCATTACAAAATAAGTACCTTTCCTTTGAAGCAAACAGATGTTTTTACATAGCCACACAGGGGTGTTTCCCCCCATTGCATAAGTTCCCTGCGGATATAGTGTAAGTATTCATCACATGTCTACAAACTTTATATTATGGAATCATCTCAGGAGGAGTTGGAAAAATAGAAGAAATGGAATACTCACACTTTCAAGGAATTCACAATCTACTTGAGGGAACGACATTGACACAGAAAAGACAATTAACTCACTTCATGTCTGTAAAAATTCTGTGTTGCTATTATATTCACTAATACTCTTCTTTGTCATTATTTTGGGAGACAAGTCTCCATACCCCCAAATTAGGACTGTGGGTAGAAATATTTCTCTAAGTCACATGCCTGTTACATTTGTATAAGTATATTTTTGTGTTTATTCAGAAAATATTTACCAAGCCTTTCTAGGGCTTGTCTCAGGAGGAACTTTGTGTCACATCAGTGTTCAAGAACAAAAATTCAACTGAGTAAATTGTAAAGATCTAGTTGGCTTTATTAATCGATTTATGAATTGCGGCAGTGTCCCGTCTAGCAAGTAAGGGAGAGATCCAAATGGCTCCAGAAAAGAAAAGATTTTTAAAGGTAGAGCTGAAAAAAAGAAAAATTTTAGCAAAGAATTTATGGTTTGAGGCAAGGTCACACTTCTAAAGGGAATGCAAGGGGTTTATCAACAAATGTCCTAGCTGTGACCAGGAAATTCCATGTTGACTGGTTAAAGGTTACATTTCTGGGGGGTTGAAACTACACTTCAGTTAGTTATTAAATCTTGGTTTATTGAGTTGGGGCCTTAACCTAAGTGACACCATTTGAGGCCTATGGTTTTCTTTCTAACACATTATGTTTATTGTATAACAGCTTTTTTTTTATGACAGCTCTTTTCCTACTTCTCAGTTCTTCCAAAGAATAGTGAAGCCTACAGAATCTAACAATATGTTATCATTGAACCTGATGTTATTGTCTCTAGAAAGGTTTCTTTATCAGACACTTGCAAGGTTTTCAAGGTCTGGGCTGGGTTTTCCACAGAGGAACTTCAGCATCTTGTTAGCCTCTCGACACTCCAAGGTCAATTCTGCTTATGTATCCGTCTCCCTCACCCGACCTTCAGGTTAAGAGGAGTTTCTATGCGCTTGTGATTACTGTGACTGCAGGACCTAACCCAGGGCCCAGAGTGTAGGTAGCTTCCAAAAATGCCTGACAAATTACACTAGATGATACCTTTGTCTCTCTGAAAGTAGATTCTGGGTTGGGCACTTTATACTAGTAGGTAACACTTAAGGCCAGCATTCATCTCAACTGCGTTTAAGCTACCAAGTCCCACATGGTGGAATCTGGCTGCGTGAACTATATTTATGTCTTTGAATTCAAAGTCCACTTCACCACTCTGAAGTTAATTCCTTGATTTGAGGCTGTGTTTTATTTTCTCACTTTGTCCTCCTGAATATGTATGTCCTTGTATGCTTTGATAACTTAAAGTGAGAGCAACACAGAGCTCTTATCTCTTGGTGCTTGAGAGCAATGGTAACTTTGCTCCTTTCCAAAATCACAGTTGGGTTGTTTTAAAGCTTTTACTAGAAATCCCCTTTTTTGCTTATTTATTTTCTGGGCCTGTCAGTGAGTCAAGATGAAAAGCATCTTTCATGTTTGTGTCTGAGAGAACGGCAATCCCCTCACATGAACAATTGAATTGATGTTTTAAGTTCACCCTGGTATCAATGCTGATGATATTCTCACACATCTTAAGTGATACACAAAGAGTGAAAATCTTGGGCATTTTTGAATCATCTCTACCCACTTTCAAGTTTGCAAATGCCGATCTCCTCCAGGCGGGGGGGCGGGGGAAGTGGGGAGTCACTTCACACAGACATTTTAGGACAAAAGAAAAACTGACTTGTTTTCTCTGGTTTTTGGCTGTGACTTTAGCCATTGCTTTGTTTGACTGTAATCAGATACATTGGCACGAAAGTCGAAGTGGATTCCAAGAAGTATATGCTTTTCATTGGCATATCAAACAGGGAATCATCCAGGCCATACATTAGCAAGCAGCCAAGTAATTAATAATAACACACGTGGAAGAAAATGAATGTTTTGGTTGAGAAGGAGAATGAGAAGTCAGACAAAGGCCTGGGCTTCGTGTCCTTGCCCTCAGCAGCAGCAAAAATAATGTTATGAATAGCATTTAACTTGAATTTGCAGCAAACTGCTGCTTTTATCATAAACAATTGCCAGATGGTATACATTATCTTTCTTTTTTCTCCTTTCACAAAAGCAGCATTAATTGCAGAGCAGCCCAGGGCTCCACTCAGCTCATCAGTGTGATAACACTTCATGACCCTGATTAGCCGTCAGTCTACTCAATTAAAAAGATCATTTAGACATTCACCCAATCATTTGCCTATCGAGCCACCTGGGCCTCAACCAGGGGCTCCATTTTTAACATTCTCCTGCCCTCTCTCATCTTGCCTCGCTTTTTTACATATCTCCAAAAGACGTAATTGAATTAAATAAAGCGTCTCAGGGGCAGCTGCAACATCTGCTGTTTGTGGTATGTCAAGCCTTCAGCATTAAAAACAGTTACATATGCTCCAAATTAGCAGGTCGCAGAGATGAAACAGTCGATGATAGTGTTTTTGTGCCAGCGTGAGAAGCAGCTCACAGCTGTGTGCAATTTACAATTAAAGGCTTTATCAGAGCTCAATTGTACTAGTGAATCAAGTGGTGAGAGGTCAGTTAGTGAATTAGACCAATTAGAGCTTGTACAGTTAAATTATCTGTCTTATTACCTACTGATAAACAGCCTTGTCATATCTTTACTGGAATGATGAAGCCGAATGAGTTTATGGAGTGATAATACATGTTCACTACAGTGGAACTTAGTGGTTTGTGAATTCAAAATCTATAGCAACAAAACGGCTTTATATAACCTTTTAAAACAGCTATAAAACAAGAAACTTGGAATTGGTTAAAATGCTCCAGATGAAGTCGTTGTAGCCACTTGTGAATTCATCTCCAAGGACAGGTTTTTTAAAAGCATTTTGTAGCAGAAAGAAGTATGGATCTCTAAGCTTGATTTTTTAATCTGGTATCAATTTTTTTTTTTGAATTAACTTCAATGAGAATAAAAGAGAAAGCAAAACTGTGTCAGGGTAATTTAAGGACCAAACATTTCAAAACAATTTATGAAGAGCATGTAGTTTTCATGGGTCAAACAATTTATTCTTTTGGGAAATACACATTCATCATTCTCATAATCAGAAAAATATTCATAGTTCAGAAGTTGCAAACTCTCCATATAGGACAAGTCACACCCATTTTTATGTTTCTGTGTCATAGAGATTGGGATCCATAATTTATAAAAGACGGTGTTTGAATGGTCTGTGGTGAAGTTGTTGGTGAATTATTTGTATTTTGGCTTTCCCTTGAAGGAGTGCTCATCCTTTGTCTGCTTGGGTAGTCTCTTGATTATCAAATAATGGGGACATTTTTATGCATATAAGTATTATTAACTAGGAAGACTAAAAAAACTAGACCCAGAATTATTCTTAATAGTCAGAAAGTAATCTGGAGCAAACATCTCAAAGAGCACATATTTATATCTCTTCGTATATGTTTTCCTAGGCTAAGAATTCAAATATTTAATATAGGAAAAAAACTAATGAGAGACGTTTAAAACATTTGTAAACTGATTCATTCTTAACAGTAACTATTTAAAGTTTTAATAATTTAATTTTACTTTTATTAGAGATATAGAAACACATATTCTTTAAAAATAGTAAAATCTTTTACTTTGTAACATTACTATGGACAAAAAAATTTACTAAATCCTATATAAGCATTTTAGTGAACATATCCAATAGTATACATGGGCCAAAAATATATCTTTTATAAGGAAAAGTATTCCAATGTTTTTAATAACCAAGAATCAATACTTTATTTATAAAATATGTTTGTAGAGAAGCATGATCAATACTCTCCTCTAAGAACACAATATTATAGGGTGCCTGGGTGGCTCAGTGGGTTAAAGCCTATGCCTTCAGCTCAGGTCACCATGTCAGGATCCTGGAGCCTACTTCCTACTCTCTCTCTGCCTGCCGCTCTGCCTACTTGTGATCTCTCTCTGTCAAATAAATAAATAAAATCTTAAAAAAAAAATCCCACAATATTATAGAAATACCAATTTATCTCAAGTTAATCCATGATTATGTTGTAGTGTTAGTTAAAATAATCAGTGTTTTACCGAAATATAGAATAACTTTAAAATTTAGGCAAAATGTACAAAATACATTAAGTAAATTTTGAAAAAGAAATTAGTAAGAGAATATCCTAACAGTTTACAAGAATTAAAATAATATTGGAGTGCCTGGGTGGCTCAGTTGTTAAACATCTGCCTTTGGTTCAGGTCATGATCCCGGGATTGTGCCCCACATCAGGCTCTTCCACTCTCACTCCCTCTGCTTGTGTTCCCTCCCTGGCTATGTTTCTCTCTGCCAAATAAATAAATAAAATCTTTAAAGAAAAAAGAATGAAAATAGTATATAATAGAGCAAAAGAATAAATTTTAGATATATAAACTCAGATGAAAGTCAAATTAGAGATTTTATTACAAGAAAATGTAGTCTTTCAAATTCATGGGAAATATGATTTTTAAAATGGTCTTAGAACAATGATTGATAGTTAAAAAGAATTATATTTGTACCAGAATATGATTTATTCATTATATTTGTATGACAAAAATTTTTAGGAGGATAATAATTTACATATTAAAAGAAAAGAAATAGTAAACTCCCTAGAAGAAAATGTAGAGAACCTAAATATCTCATGCTGAATTAAATTGTGATTTTCCAAGTATTACATGCTGCAGGAAAACAGAATCAGATTTGGTGATATAAAATATACTCATGAAAATTTTTTGAGGGACACCTGGTTGGATCAGTTACTTAAGCACTCGACTCTTCATTTCAGCTCAGGTCATAATCTCAGGGTCATTGTTACAGGAGTTATACTCCTTTAGTGCCTGAGGTTCTTGGTTGTGTCACTTCAAAGAAGGAGGAGGTAGACCAGATGAAGAGTGATGGGCAGCAAAGCAAAGTTTATTGAGCCATAGTATAGAGCTCCCAAAGAGGGAGGGGACCTGAGAGGTTCCCATGGAAGTCTCTAAGTTTAGGGGTTTTTATGAATTCTTTTGAGGAACTATTTTCAGCAACAAAGGTGTGTTGAGTTATGCCAATCAGGGCTGTGATCAGCCTGTGTGATCAGGCTGTGTGTATCTGTTTACCTATTAGATTAATGTCTACGTGCTGGTGGTCTTTTTGGGCTGACATTTGGAGATATATGTCTTAGCTGCCCCTTGCTTATGAGAGTGACAAATGCTTTATAGTTAATTGTTTTACTTTAGGACATTTTACAGAAGTCATTTCTGCAAAGGGTGCAAAACAGAATGCTAGTGCAGCCCTGTCTTAAGCTGAAAAACAGGATGTTAGTGCTATTTTGTCTTAGCTGTCCCAACTCCATATTTTCTTGCTAGGGACGATGACCCTGACTGCCTAATTGTCCAACTAACTCCTATCATTGTGAGATCCCTGCATCAAGTTCCATGATGAGCATGACACCTGTTTGTGATTCTCTCTCTCCCTTTGCCCCTTTTCCAGCTCGCATGCTTATGCACTCAGTCTCCCCCACAATTAAAGTGAAAATAAAATTTAAAAATTTTTTTAGAATATATATAAAATCAGAGAGTGAGAAAATTGCACTTCAAACATATAGCAGGCAACTTTCTAATATTACTGTATAAATACTGTAAATCATATGCCTTTATTATTGAAAAAATAAATAATGGAAAGAAAAAATAACTTGACAATATATGCACATCGAAACACATACAAACAAGCATGTAAAATATCTTCACTAATAATCCTATTAGAACAAAGAGTAGGTGTCATATTTTAATTACAATAAGGCTCATTGTCTGGTTTTATGGAATTTATCTCCTGAATCATCAGAAAAAACTACCACCACAGCAAAAAAAATAAAGACAAATCTGTAGTAAAACTGGAAAACAATAGCTATTTTTTATTGAAAATGGTAAAAGTCCATGGCTTATATTACCTCATCCTCACAATTAAAGAAAATGAGATACTAATAATTAGTTTCTACCTTTTACAAATGAGTAAACTGAGGCCCTAAAAGGTTAAGTGATTGCCTGCCTAAGTCCACATTGGTAGCATATACATATATGTGTATGGGGATTTTATTTTCCATGTATATGCATGTATATGTGTATATTTTCCTTGTTTAGAAAATGGAGAGAGTTCTCAGTTCCATATACAAAGCCAGAAATGTATTAAGAGTCCTCCCACAATGGTGATTTGGAGTAAGCCATAAATGCTCCTTATGGCTGAAGAGTAAAGAGTTCGCAAAATACTATAATGCACTAACCACTAGCTTTTGTCAGAATGTCATTTTTAAATAGCATACAACTACTTAGTTGTAAATATCTGAGCTTCCTTCCAACATCTTTATTGCCTCCTTTAAGAAATTTAGAAAACTGACATTATATTGGAAAGATTGTTTCAGTAAAGCACAATGTAGTAAACTACTCAAAAAGAAAACTAATGTTTATAGGATGATTCTTTTTTGCTTATTGTCCCATTTATTATAAATTTTTAAAAGTTACTATTCTGAAGCACTTCCATACTTTGACTTTACCAATAAATTATTTGAAATTAGATTTTTTTTTAATCATTAGTTTTGCCTCCAAACTCAACTGGCTTAGATAAATTCATTTGCTTCTTGGGAGATACGAAATCCAGGATTCATATTGCACATAAAAAATTAATTCTTGGTCCATTGTTATTTTCAGCCTATGTTAATAATGTATTAGATGGGTTTATTACAGAGATATGGATGTATAGATGGGCACGCTTTGGGTTAGGCTGGTCAAATGTGCTTCTGAGATCACTCTTATTCCAAACCAAATCTAATGCTTATTGGTTTAATGTTTTAAGAAATATGACTCAACTCATAAAGGAGGTTTATTCAAAGTGTATTTATCAAAACGTTGCCCTGGTAGAGACTTTATTTCTAATATTGATCAAGCTATCTTACCCTGGTGTACAAATGATTAATATACTATTAAATCTTACAATATGTGTAAGCCACAGGAGAACTTTTTAAGAACTACCAAAGTACGATTGCATAAAAAAGATATAATAATATTATACACATCTTTCTATTATTTTGTCCATTTTCATAGCATATAAAATAAGCCCATTTTTAAAAATATAAAATGTTACACCTGAATAATTATACCCAAGAAGACATTTATTATATATACCATATACAACAGTACTTCCCATTTTTTCAGGGAAATATTTATTTTTTATTTTAAGAAATAAAGCTATAGATTAAAAATAAATAAATAAATAAAGTACAAGAAAATCTCCAAGTTCTTTAATAAAAACCTCTTATCTCTAAAAAACACATAAATAAATCATATATAAAAAAGTATTTTATTTGCTCACAGTTCTTTTATAATTTAATGAATCTAAAACACATAATATTAAAATTATATTTTCAAATATAAATGATGCTTCTGATAACCACTTTTTAGAATTTAAAAATGTAAACATTAGTAGAACAAACTTAAGCTATTTATAGTAATACCTCTCATTTCCATATCTAGACTTCTTAGTGTTTTAGAGAAAAAGTGCATCTCCAAACTCATTCTCATCAGAGCCCTCCACACTAGCACAGCAGCACCAAGCCGTCTCTGTTCCCTACTATACCCCTCTTCTTTCTTCCAAAGGGTCTATTTCAAAGATATTTCCTTGTCCTAAAATGTTCAAGGCCAGTAGAACTATGCTGACCTCACAGTTTCTTCAGTAAGATTTTGTCTCTCTCACCTCCGGGAATTTATCCATGGCTTATTTCTTATCATAGAGCGTACTATCTCCTATTTCTCCTTCTACATCAAACTAATTTTAAAAAGCTTTAATTTACTCATTCATCTATAGCATGCTAAAAATTTTTGCAGGTTTTGGTTATGCATCGGTGGTCAAAGTATCCATGGCCTCTACCTTCACTGGTTTTTATTATCTGCTCTGTGTCCATATTTGCCAATATTGAGTTTTCTGGACATACAGTCTCATAAAACCTGTCTGTGGACTTCATTGGTTGGGAATTCAACTTGCTGGTAACCAAAAGAATAGTGGTAGGCAATTACGTCTTTGAATCTTGATCCCTCCCATCTTTCTCCTGTTTTATCAGCCATAACTGTATTTTCTTCCTATTGCCTTTGCTCTAAGTTTGAGAACCACTACTTGTGTGCAACTATGTCTGTGACAACAGCTGGTTAGGATACAGTGGCATAAATAGATGGAAACCAGTTTTCCAAAGTGGAAACTTTTCAATAACTCTGGGTCTCCCATTAATTTCAGTTAATGTGGAATGGCTGTTTTGAACTGAGGTTAACAGTCTAGGGCTTATGTTCCACTAAACTTTGATTAGAACTTTACATTCCAGCAACATGGAAGCTTTTGGTTCTCTGCTATCACACATGTGATATCCGGGATATTTGATTAACTCATGCCCTGTAAATTTTCTTTTGTGTTCAATCTTACAAAATGTCTTTCATGAGCCCTCCATTACAAATCATTTGTCCCTTGGAGGACCCAAAGACTTCAATACTTACTGTGCTATAGTTTAATAATCACACCCCTTTTTACTTTTTATTTTTTCCGAGGGTAAGAGAGAAAGAATGCAAGCACATGGAGGAGGCAGAGGAAGAGAGAGAGGGAATTTTAAGCAGACTCTGTGTTGAGCATAGAACTGGAATGGAGGCTAGAGCCAAAATCAAGAATCAGATGCCACCCAGGCACTGAATAATCCCTTTTGAAATAGCCTTCCAGGGCAGAGACATGGCTTTATTTGCCCCGGGACCCTCAAAGGCCTAGAATAATAGCTAATAGATATATGGTAACCTGAAATTAGCATAAATAACTAAGGCCAGCCTCACTGAGTTTTGGCCACATAATAATGAGGTCAGTTTCTCCAGTATATATGTTGCACATTTCTGGGATTACAACATGGAGAGTTTATTCTTCACAAAATGTGTTTGGCATGCCAGAACTTGAAATTATTCCCCGGATCAGATAATGTGTTTACTGTCTATAATCTAAAAATAGGAACTGACTTCCTAGCACCACTGTAGGCTTTCCAAATGTAACTAAACCATTATCCCTTATCTAGATATTTAATTTCTTGTCTTTCTATCTCCCCTCTCTGAGCTAATAGATGATTAGCTATTGGAGCCATTCAAAACCAAAACTGTGTTCTCTATAGCAAATTTTCAGTGATTCTTACTGTGGTCACACCTGTTCTTTCCAGGAAGAGTAGTGTCATGCTGACTCCGTCAGCTTTCACTGTAGTCTCAGCATTGAGTGACTTAATTGTCAGGGTGTTCTAAGGCAACTTGATGGTAGGGTTGCCAACTGTTTTTCTGATCTTCAAGGACATAAGTTTAAGAGAAACAGTGGACCTATGTCTCAATACCTTTGTTTTGCTCAGGGATATGAAGCTTTAATTTCAAATATTTGGCAAATCTAAATGACATTTTAGAAATGCAGGATTATACTTACCAATGAGTCTCTCTCTTGCCTTAAGCAGAGACTAATTTATTGAGAACTTTGTGACATTTTATACCCAAGTGGAAGGCTATTTCCTCTTCTGGTGTTGATTAACCAAAATAACTTAGCCAAAAGGTTTTTGTAGGAACCACAAACTGGATGAAAATTAATTTATGTTATAGCCCAATGTCATGTTAATATTTCCAAAGATATGTTTAAATTCTAATTTGATCCAGTATATAACTTCAGGACTCACTAGCTATCATTAGTTATTACTTAAAAAAACAAAACAAAACTGCTTTTCTGAGTACTTGCTCTAAGCAACAAATTGCTCAAACATTGAGGACAAATCTGTGAATTAATGCCTGCCTTCACAGAATGTGCATTCTAGTGTAGGAAAGAGAATACATGCAAGTGTATACATTAAAAAAATGTAAAAAAAAAATGCTTCAGAGAATGGCAAGTGCTATGAAGGGAACCGTCTGGTCAAAACAGCTCCCTTTCAACATTTGAGCAGAGCACATCTGATCAGAGACTTGAACGAATAATGAATAGCAGTCAACAATTAGAATATTTCAGAAAAAACAAATCCAGACAGAGAAAAATAGCAAATGGAAAGCTCGTAAGGAAGGAATGGGTTTGATCTGTCTCAAGAACTGCAAGGAGGCCAGTGTGATTATAGCGTGGGTGTGACGGAAATGAGAAGAAATGAGATCAGAGGGAGGGACAGAGATCATGTGGGAGGTTATAAGCAATGGAAAGAAGTTGCAATTTGCTTAAATAACATAAACTGTTGGAGAATTTTAAGTGAAGGAGTGTTGTGATGTGTTTTGTACTTTATTAGTCAACTCTGGCTGATCTACAGAAAATGGGCTCTATCAGGATAAGAGTTGAATGAGATCCCAGTGAGGAAGTCTTTCCAGTAGTTGGATAGTGATGAGACTCCTCGGGATAGCATGACAGTGACTTGGATGGTCAGAAGTAATTATTCCAATTATATATGTTGAAGATCAAGACCACATGACTCTCTATGGGGTAGATGTAGGAAGTGCTGAAAATAAGAAGTAAAGGGGTATACTTAAGTTTTGGGGCCTAAGAAATTAGATCAGTAATAATGATGAGAGAGTTGAAAGGAGGAAAAGATAAGGGAATGGGGGAAAGCAGGTTTGAGTATTTGACTTCCGATATGCAAAGTGTTCATTAACTGTCTTTTCATTGCATGACATCAAGGTTCATAAGATGTCATCAAAAAAAGCTTCATTTTCCTACAACCACTTCTAACAAGTAACTGTCTCTTCAAGTACTCATGAAGGGGTTCCTTTTATTCACTGTTTAAATAAAAACTAGTGAAAGGTTTTTAAGATTTTGCTAGTCATTCTCAGATTTAAAAGCAAATCCTCTGATTATGTCACACACACACACACACACACATACTCATACACACACACACACACACACACACACAATCAAAATTATAAACTTCCTTCAAACTTGTAATTCTTTGTTTCCCAAAATCAGCTTATCATGGGAGAATGAATCTGTGGTTGCTTTCTCTCTTTCCATCACGCATTCCCCTCCATCCTGATTGGTTGTGGCTTTTGACGTTATTCAAGACCAGAGAGAAGCTGTTACGGTACCCATCAACTCTCTTATTCTTTTTTAAAGATTTTATATATTTATTTGACAGAGAGACACACAATGAAAGAGGGAGCACAAGCAGGGGAAATGGGAGAGGGAGAAGCAGGGTTCCTGCAGAACAGGGACCCCAATGCAGAGCTTGATCCCAGGACCCTGGGATCATGACCTGAGCCGAAGGCAGAGGCTTAACCATCTGAGCTACGCAGGTGCCCCTGTAATAGTAACTTCTTCTTTCTTTTTTTTAGTGCAATGTTAGTCAGCATATAGTACATCATTAGTTTTTGATGTACTGTTTCAAGATTCATTGTTTGTGTATAACACCCAATGCTCCATGTAATACGTGCCTCCTTAATACCCATCACAGGGCCAACACATTCCCCTCACCCTCTCCCCTCTAAAACCCTCAGTTTGTTTCTCAGAATCTACAGTACCTCATGGTTCTTCTCCCCCTCGAATTCTCCCCTTTCATTTTCCCCTTCCTTCTAATGTCCTCTAATGTTTATATATACCATATCTTCTTTATCCATTCATCTATCAGTGGACTCTTGAGTTGCTTCCATAGTTTGACTATTATAAATAATGCTGCAATAAACATAGAGGTGCATATATCAAATTAGTGCTTTTACTAATTAGTATTAAATCAGTATTTTCAAATTCTTTAGGTAAATACCCAGTAGGGAAGTGTTGAATCATAGGGTAGTTTTTTTTAACTTTTTGAGGAACCTCAATGCTGTCTTATACATTGGCTGCACCAGTTTGCATTCCTACCGACATTGCTTGAGGCTCTCTTTTTCTCCACATCATTCCCAATACTTGTTGTATCTTGTGTTTTTGATTTTAGCCACTCTGACAGATGTGGATTGACATCTTATTGTATTTTTGATATGCAATTCCCTAGTGATAACATCTATCATGTGTCTGTTGACCATCTGTATATCTTCTTTGGAGAAATGTCTGCTCATGTCTGCCCATTTTTTGAGTGGATTATTTGGTTTTAGGGTGCTAGTGTGTCAATTCTTTATATATTTTGGGCACTAACCCTTTATCAAGTACCTCATTTGCAAATGCCTTCTCCTACTCAGTAGGTTGTCTTTTAGTTTTGTTGGTTTCTTCCTTCACTGTGCAGAAGTTTTTATTTTGATGTTGTCCCTCCCAATAGTTTATTTTTGCCTTTGATTCCCTTGCCTCAGGAGATATATCTAGAAAGATGTTGCGATGGCCAATGTCAGAGAATCTACTGCCTATGCCCTCTTTTAGGATATTTACAGTTTAAGATCTCACATTTAGGACCTTAGTCCATTTGAGTTTAGTTTTATATATGGTATAAGAAGGTGGTGGTCCAATTTCATTCTTTTGCATATTGCTGTCCAGTTTTCCCAACACCATTTGTGGAAAAAGCTGTCTTTTTCCCATTGCAAATTCTTGCCCCCTTTTCAAAGATTAATTGACCATGTAATTGTGGGTTTGCTTCTGGGATTTCTATTCTGTTCCATTGATCTACATATCTATTTCTATTCCAGTACCATACTTTTTGGATTACCACATCTTTGTAATATAACTTCAAGGTTAGAATTGTGATACCTCAAGATTAGTTTTACTTTTTCAAGCTTGCTTTGTCTTTTTGAGGTCTGTTGTAGTTCCACATAGATTTTTGGATCCTTTGTTTTAGTTTTGTCAAAAATGCATTGGTATTTTGATAGAGATTGCATTAAATCTGTAGATGGCTTTAAGTAGTGTATAGACATTTTAACAATATTTGTTCTTCCAATCCAGGAACATGAAATATCATTCCATTTTTTGTGTAGTTTTCAATTTCTTTCCTCTGTGTTTTCCAGTTACTGTATTCTAGAAGAGTACAGGTCTTTCTCCTGTGTGGTTAAATTTATTCGTATGTATTTTATAATTTTGGTACAATTGTAAGTGGATTGTTTTCTTAATTTCTCTACCTACTGCTTCATTATTATTGTACAGAAATGTCTGTACACTGATTCTGTATTCTAAAACTACTGAATTCATTTATCAGTTCTACTAGTATTTTGGTAGAGTCTTTTGAGTTATCTACATATAATATTATGTCATCTGAAAATAGTGCAAGCTTTACTTTTGCCTTACCAATTTGGATGGCTTTTATTTATTTATTTACTTTGTTGCAGCTGCTGTTGTTGTCTGATTGCTGTGGCCAGGACTTCCAGTGCTGTATTGAATAAAAATGGTGAGAGTAAATATCCTTGTCCTCTTCCTGATGTTAGGGGAAAAGCTCTCAGTTTTACCCCATTGAGTATGATGTTCACTCTGGGCTTTTCCTATAAGGCCTTTGTTATGTTATTATGTATGTTCCCTTTAAATCTACTTTGTTGAGGGTTTTTATAATGAATGGATGATGCATTTTCCAAGATGTTTTTTCCGCCATCTATTAAAATGATTGTATGGTTTTAATCTCTTATTGATGTGATTTATCACATTGATTGATTTGCAAATATTGAGCCACCTTTGTATCCTGGGAATAAATCTCACTTCGTTTTGGTGAATGATTTTTCTTAATGTGTTGATGGCTTTGATTTGCCAATATTTTGGGGGGGACTTTTGCATCTATGTTCATTGGAAATATTGGCCTGTAGTTCTCTCTCTCTCTCTCTCTCTCTCTCTCTCTCTCTCTTTTTCTGTGGTGTCTATCTTGTTGGTATCAGAGTAATCATGGCCTCTTAAAATAAATTTGGAGGTTTTCCTTCCTCTTCCATTTTTTGGAATAGTTTGAGAAGGATAGGCATTAACTGTTCTTTAAATGTTTGGTAGAATTCACGTGGGAAGCCATCAGGTCCTGAACTTGTTTAAAGGAGTTTTTTGATTAAGGTTCAATCCCCCCTCTTTTTAAGATTTTATGTATTTTTTTGAGAGAGAAAGAGCACAAGTGGCATGAGGAGGCAGGGAAGGGGCAGACAGACAGGGTGAAGCAGACTCCTTGCTGAGCAGGGAATCTAACATAATCCCAGGACCCTGAGATCACGACCTGAGCTGAGGCAGAGCTGAAGGCAGATGCTTAACTGACTGAGCCACCTAGATACCCTGATTACTGGTTCAGTTTCATTACTGGAAATCAATCTGTTCATATTTTCTTTTTTTTCTGCTTCAGTTTTCATAAGTTTTATGTTTAGGAATTTATCTGGTTCTTCTAGGAATGTTGTCCAATTTGGTGGCATATAATTTTTTAAAATATTCTAAAAGAGTACTATTTTAATATCTTATTATATCTAATAAACCCTCAAATTTAATGTATGAATAGATGAGAGAGGTAAATGTGAGTTTCCTCTCATTGTGACTATTTCATACTTTGCTCCCATGGCAGGCCCTTCCCAGTGCCCACTGGTCTTTCTTGATCAAGCCTCATAACACAAGTAGCTGGGAAACACCAGATTAAGTGTCAGGTTTGAGTAGTAGTCTGGTTTTACTCTTCCTAGTACTATGACTATGGACAGATTGTTGGTATTTCCAATCTGGTTCTTTTTGGTACTCTGAACCAATAAGCCCTGCCTTCCTCAAAAGATTGCTCAGACAAAACAAGATCAAATGTGTGAAAACACCTTATCACTATGACATATTACTCAAATATAAGCACACTTAAATTCTTTAATTCCTTTCACTCAGAGAAGAAATTCAGTATAGAAAGTAGCTTTACTCTTTTATTTACCCATAAGTATGAGTATGTTTCATATTTTTTTGCTTAGACTCATGGTTGGCAATAAGTTCTTTATGCGGTTCTCAAATTATGATCTTTATTATCAATTTCTTATAGTAAGATCATTTTAATGCCATACATAGTCATTAAACATTTTTAAAAAGATGTTCCAGCAAAGAAATTGTTTTTAATGTATTACCATATTGAGTTAGTTCATCTACCACAAGTGAGGGAGAATTTTGCCTTTATTTTTTAGATGCAAGATTAGACCAAAACTAATGTATACCGATTTTTTAAATAAGTGTTCTATTAAGAAGACAAACATCATCTTTTTCTATGTTCTAAGTATTTATACATCAAGATATTTTTAATTATTTAAAATGTTGCTATAATAATCTGTGAGATTGTTTTTTCTGTATTTTCTCTTATTTTTTTTTTTACCTTTTCAACTAATCCATTGACAAATTTTTTATATTGTGGTTATTTTTTCTTTCTCTAAGACAATTTTGTTTTTTAAGACAATTTTGATAATTAGTATTTACAACATAATTATTTATATTATTTAGATTCTTAAATATATGTAAAATTATATGTAGAACTTTTTTTTCTTGTTTTGCTTTTGGTTTTTTGTTTGTTTTTACTATATTTTTCCTTTACTCCCCCTATGTTCATCAGTTTTGTTTCTTAAATTGCACACAAGTAAAATCACATGGTATTTGTCTTTCTCTGACTGACTTATTTCACTAATCCTAATACTCTCTAGATCCATCCATGTGTCTAGATTACCTTCTTTTTGATGGCTGAGTTTTCGATGGGCAAGATTTCCTTCTTTTGATGGCTGAGTAGTATTCCATTGTGTATATAAACCACATCTTTATCCATCCATCTGTTGAAGGACATCTGGGCTTTTTCCATAGTTTGGCAATTGTGGACATCACTGCTATAAAAAAGGGGTGCATGTGCCCCTTCCAGTCCATATTTTTGTATCCTTTGGAAAAATACCTAGCAGTGTAGTTTCTGGGTTATAGGGTAGTTGTATTTTTAAGATTTTGAGGAACCACCGTAATTTTCCAGGGTAGCTGCACCCATTTGCATTCTTACCAACAGTGTAAGAGGGTTCTCCTTTCTCTGCATCTTCACTGCCATCTATTACTTCATGAGTTGTTAATTTTAGCCATTCTGACCAGTGGAAGATGGTATCTCATTGTGTTTTTGATTTGTATTTCCTGATGCTGAGTGATGGTGAGCATTTGTTCATGTGTCTGTTAGCCATTTGTATGTACTTTTCTTTGTACTTTTTTTAAAATATTTATTGATTTGAGAGAGAGAGAGAGAGAGAGAGAGAGAACATGGGCATGAGTGTGGGGTGTGTGGAACAGAGGGAGAGAGAGAGAATCCTAAGCAGGCTCTGTGCCCAGTACAGAGTCTGATATGGGGCTTGATTTCAGACCCTGAGATCTTGACCTGAGCTGAAACCAGGAGTTAGACACTAAATCAACAGAGCCACCCAGGGACCCCTATATGTCTTCTTTGGAGAAATGTGTGTTCATGTCTTCTGCCCATTTCTTGACTTTTTATGGACTTTTTATTTTTTGTATGTTGAGTTTGTTAAGTTCTTTATTGATTTTGGATACTAACCCTTTATCGGATATGTTATTTGAAAATATCCTCTCCCATTTCACAGATTGCCCCTTGTTGACTATTTCCTTTGCTTTGCAAAAACTTTTTATCCTGATGAAGTTCCAATAGTTCACTCTTGCTTTTGTTTCTCTTGCCTCTGGAGACCCAGAAAA
Organism: Spilogale gracilis; assembly: GCA_004023965.1. Lineage (NCBI taxonomy): Eukaryota > Metazoa > Chordata > Mammalia > Carnivora > Mephitidae > Spilogale > Spilogale gracilis. The sequence goes on from PITA01000924.1 coordinate 97,648, forward strand.
GTTGCTGCTGCCAAGGTCAAAGAGTTTGTTGTTTGTTTTCTCTTCTAGGATTTTAAAAGATTCCTGTCTCACATTTATGTCTTTCATCTATTTTGAATTTATTTTTGTGTATGGTATAAGAAAGTGGTCCAGTTTCATTCTTCTGTACGTGTCTGTCCAATTTTCCCAACATCATTTGTTGAAGAAACTGTCTTTTTTCCATTGGATATTTTTTCCTGATTTGTTGACATTGGTTGACCATAGAGTTGAAAGTCCATTTCTGGGCTCTCTATTCTGTTCCTTTGATCTATATGTCTGGTTTTTGCTAGTGCCATCCTGTTCTTGATGATCACAGCTTTGTATTACAGCTTGAAGTGCAGAATTGTGATCCTTCTGGCTTTGGTTTTCTTTTTCAATATTTTTTCAATATTTTGAAATCAGTCTTTTCTGATTCTATATAAATATTAGAATTATGATTCCATACAAATATTAGAATTATTTCTTCTTGCTCTGTGAAAAAATTCTGGCATTATTTTGATAGGGATTACATTGAATTTGTAGATTGCTTTGAGTAGCACAGACCTTTTAACAATATTTTTTCTTTCAGTCCATGAGCATGGAAGTTTTTTTCTATTTCTTTGTGTCCTCTTCAACTTCTTTCATAAGTGTTCTATAGTTTCCAAAGTACAGATCTTTACCTCTTTGGTTAGGTTTACTCTTAGGTATCTTATGTTTTTTGGTGCAATTGTAAATGGGATTGATTCCTTGATTTCTCTTTCTGCTGCTTCATTCTTAGTGCATAGAATGCAACAGATCTCTGTACATTGATTTTATATCCTGTGACTTTGCTGAATTCATGTGTCAGTTCTAGCAATTTTTTGGTAGTCTTTTGGATTTTTTATATAGAGGATCATTTCGTCTGCAAAGAATGAAAGTTTGACTTCTTTGCTGATTTGGATGCCTTTTATTTCTTGTTGTTGTCTGATTGCTGAGGTTAGGACGTCCAGTACTATGTTGAACAACAGTAGTGAGAGTGGAGATCCCTGTCATATTCCTGGCCTTTACATAGAAGTTTCTTTTTTTAAAAAAAATATTTTATTTATTTAACAGAGAGAAACACAGCCAGAGAGGGAACACAAGCAAGGGGAGTGAGAGAGGGAGAAGCAGGCTTCCCGCTAAGCAGGGAGCCCAATGTGGGACTTGATCCCGCGTCTCAAGGATCATGACCTGAGCCAAAGGCAGTCGCTTAACCAACTGAGCCACCCAGGTGCCGCTATGTAGAAGTTTCTGATTATAATTTAAAATCTTCTTTATCTATAGCTATGTATTTTTACTTATTTACCTCTGCTCTGCACTATTTGTTTAATTTTTTGAGGGGAAGGGGAGAGGGAGAAAGGTAGGAGAGCAGAGGAAAAGGGAGAGAGAATCTTAAGCAGATTCAATGCCCAGAGCAGACCCTAGTGTGGGGCTCAGTCTCCCCATCCTGAGATTGTGACCTGTGCCAAAATCAAGAGTCAGATGCTTAGCTGACTGAGCCAACCATCCGACCCACTTGGTTAAATTTTAAGAGATACATTAGTCATCGTATAAGTATGCACTTTAACTTACATTTCATTTCTTAACTTTCCATGAGTTCATTTTATTAATTTTCATCCTCTATTGTATGCTTAGGTTATTTATTTTCTACCTTATTCCTTGGTACAAAGGTATTGTGAAATATAAATTTTACTTTGAATACAGATCTCTTTACCTTTCAAGATTTTCAAATATAGTATGCCCTTATACTTTTCTAAAATACTTATAATTTCAATTTTAATATTATCTTAAACCTGAGTTTTAGAAATTTTTTTTCAGATTTTTCAAGTAGATAGTTTTAGCTATTTTGCTTGTGTAATCTTAAAAAAATAATTTTTACTAAATTGAATTTGATCAAATAATGTGATTTATTATTTTCTGATTTTTTTAATTTTTTGAAATTTTCTTTAAATTTATAAAGTTTTCACAAAGTGACTATTTCATTTATATTTAACAAATTGTATACTTAGTATATTAGGAACAAAATTTTCTTTTTCCTTCTATCTCTCTTTCTCCCCCCTTCCTGTAATTCTCCCTCTGTAAACGTACACATATGTCCCCAACATACAAACCACCACACATTGTGGAGTACATATATGAAGACTACTAATTGTACTATTCAAATTATCAATGTCCTTTTTTTGGCGATTTTTATTCATCCATTGCTGAAAGATGTATGACAAAAGTATCTCTTTGAGTTTTTGTCATTTTTTTCAATAACATCAGCTTTTTATTTTTATGTTTCAAAATGTTATTAGGTGCATTAAAGATTCTTGTCTTTACATACACTTAGTGAAATTCTTTTATGAAAGTAAATAAATAAAGCACACATGAAGTATTTATTTTCTCTGGAATTTGTTCAAAATATGTCTAAGCCAGAAGTTATTTGTTCTTTTTAGAAATATAATATGTAATATTTTAGTTAGAACAGTAGTGTCTTTTCTTAATTCCTAAAGATTTTCAATCACTTCGCTTTTGTAGAATTGTATTTCTGTCCTGTTTCCTTCTGACACTCCTATTAAAATGCACCAAAATTTCCTATTTTATCTCCTATATCTAAAGCAGGGTTTCATATATTTCATCTCATGAAAGTTCGTCTCCGTTCTGTTCTGAATTTATGTATTTCCTCACATTTATATTCTAGTTGGCATATATTTTCTTCAACTATACATAATAGGTTACTTATCTAATCAATTTTTAAAAATAATGATGACCATACTTTTGATTTTTAGCATTCTACTTTGCTCTTTTTCAAATTTACTTGTTCTTTCTTTTTACTTCCAATTATTTATTATAATTTCTATTCTCTTCAGTATACCTTTGATACTTTTAATAATAGATTACCTTTTGTTGGATTTTCTGAATTTCCCTCATGGTGATAGCTTTTATGCCACAGTAATTTATTATTGTGAACTCCTCTGCAGTAGAATTTTTTAATTTCTGAATTCCAGCAGGAGACATACATGTATGTCTCTATAAAGAAAATGGTATAGTTGTTAAAGGAAACATTTGGGTTTCAGTAATCTTGAAAAATCTTGCACATGAACAAATTTTCACCATCGCTCAGCATCAGGAAATACAAATCAAATCAAGAACACAATGAGATACCATCTCCCGCTGGTCAGAATGGCTAAAATTAACAACTCATGAAGTAACAGATGTCAGTGAGGATGCAGAGAAAGGAGAAAAAGCCCAGATAGCCTTCAACAGATGGATGCATAAAGATGTGGTTTATATACACAATGGAATATTATTCAGCCATCAAAAAGAAGGATATCTTGTCCATCAAAAACTCAGCATGATCCTTCATCCAAAGCCCCAGAGAGATACTTGGTTTTTTGGTCAATAAGAAATGCAACTCCTTGAGTATCCTGAAGAGCCAGCTATTAGAGTCTCCTGGTGCATCACATTTCCCTCAAGAGAATGTCTATGTATTTTCAGCTTCCAGCCAGTAGCAAGACTGTATACCTGTCTAAAATTCCCAAACACGTCCAAAGTATCAACTTAAACCTGCCATTTTTGCTTTCATTATTCTCTTCAATTCTTTCATCTCAGGGTTTCTTTCTTCCTTTTTTTTTTTTCCTAAACTCAATAGCCTTTTAAGAATTATTATATATTCTAGCTGTGCCTGGGTGCTCAGTGGTTGAGCATCTGCCTTTGGCTCAAGACATGATCCCAGAGTCCTGGGATCCAGCCCTGCATCAGGTTCCCAGCTCCATGGGAAGCGTGCTTCTCCCTCTTCCACTCCCCCTGCTTGTGTTCCCTCTCTTGCTGTGTCTCTCTCCATCAAATAAGTGAAATCTTAAAAAGAAAAAAAAAAAGAATTACTATATAATCTCTGATGTTTCTATGAGGGAGAGGTGGAATGATGCCCATGTGACTTAGCTCAACCCACTGTGTTGCCAAAAGTTTAAGGTTTATTTTTTAAAAAGAACATCTAGTATCAACCCCAGAGACGTGCAATAACAAACTTGGACTATTACAAGATAAACTCACGAGCTTAAAGATTGCTAACTACTTTCTGAACAATGTAATTTTAGTATTTTTTATTTTTATGTGTAATTATAAAGTGACTTGCATTGAATTAAAAATCACTGGAAACCCTCCCTCCGCTTAATCTGAAGGATAGAGGTCCATGGTTTCTATTTCAATGATTCATTTGGTCCCACTTTTATTTTATTATGATATTCAGTTTTTACAAAGATAAATAGCTATTTCAAATAGAAAAGGTTATATTCTATTTCCACCAGATTTGAAACATAAATAACAGCCATATGAACTATAATAAGCTAAGCTATCACTCTCTTACTTAGAAAGAGAAAATGTCTGTATCCTATCTTCAGGCTGTTAAAATCTAATGAGTCTTACAGCTGTAGAATATTGAAAGCTCACCATTCACAACTATGCTAACAAATTTTAGGAGGTATCTCTCGCTGTAGCATCTTACCATTAAACTGAGTCTAACGAAAAGAGCAGAATGTCAGGAGAAACTACTCCTTTGTTGAGATTTGACTACATAAAGCATTCGTTTTAGAATGATTCATGAGTGAAACCAAGAAAAATCAGATGCTGTTTAAACGGCAGAAATAAGCATATTCAACTGAAATAGCTTGTAGTTCTATTTACTAGAAAAATCCCAAATTATTCATCTATTTCTCATGTGTATATGTAAAACTGAAGGTAGTTTTCTTTTGTGTCCAAAATTTTAGTGGAAGTCCCTTTCTTCAAAATATTTTATGACTCTATATCAAATTAATTTTTAGTTTTAATGTACTAAATGAGTAACTTACTTATTACTCTGTTATTACACTCTTCATTGTGTACGTCTGTCCTCTCTAGACATCCTTGAAAACAGTGTCTCCTTTTCTTACCTTTCCCTCTTTTGTAGCATTTCCATTTGTATGAACACAGCAAGCGCTCTTAATTGAGTTAAAATTCAATCTAATGTGATTTTAAAATGTAATCTCATATTCTTTGAAAACTGCAAAAACATATCAAGCCTTTTTTAAAGTTCTTGTGCAATGTCCAGAGTTGAAGTAGAAGTCAGTGAATATTATTTGATTTTTCCTCCTTGGAATTATACTATTTCGAAACAAGAAAACACAAAGCTTTTGACAAAAATGATATAGTGAAAATAATCAAGATATTTTGACAATGCATGTACTCCCTCAGGAATCCACATTGCTGGAGAGGGAAGACATTGCATCTTTATCAGAATCATAATGCAAGAAGTCTACATTTTTTAATAAACCAAAGAAAACATAAAGTGACTTTTATATATAGATAAAATGTTAATTAAACAGTCACATATACTCACATACACACAAGCACATACATACGTAGTATCTTCATGCAAATTTCTTTCTTTCTTCCCCCCCGCCCCATGGCTGTTCTAAAGGATAGAGTGACTCCCAGTATCAGGATGAATAAGAGGATAATCCATAAGTAATGTTTGTCATTTAGGGAAATACACCAAGCATATTAGAACATTCATTGAAAAATGATATATTAAAGCCTGTGAAGAAGTTAGATATAATTAGAATTCATACTCTCTGAGACCCAATTTGATCCTTACTAGATCAATCAGTAAAATGTTGCCAAAAATTAGATATAAACCATGTATGCAGTAGTCATATAAAACCCAAAGTATCTAGTAATTTTTTGAGTTCCTTAGGATTAGTGGAGCCTTGTATCTTATTGATTTCTTCATATCTTTACAAAGATGCTGAGCACTCAAGTATGTTCTGTAAGGACTCTAACCTAGTGGTATCTTATGCCTCAAATAAGGTATTTAGGGTAATTCAGGGAGAAAAACAAAACATGAGAGACTTTGGAAACAGAAACAACTGAGGGACTTGGAGGGACGGGGTGGGGGGATGGGAGAGCCTGGTGGTGGGTACTGAGGGCACCTATTGCATGGAGCACTGGGTGTGGGGCATGCGCAATGAATCTTGGAACACTGAAAAAATAAAATAAATTTAAAGTAAAACAAAACAAAAACAAACAAACAAAAATATATTTAGAGATTCGAACTGAAGTTCAAATGCTCGTCTATCTTGGGATAATGTAACGATCTAATATCTTTTTCTGCAGAAGAGAAAATAAATGATAAATACTTTTGAAATAAAGTAAGTTTTTAAAATGTAGCATTAGGAAAAAATATTTTTAAGTATAAATAAGAGTAAAGCTCTAGTAGTTATATGAAACCATTTCATATACTAAACCTCATTTTGAACTTATCTCTTAGGAGATAGCCAGAAATAGCAATTATATGATGAAACAATTATTAGAACTTTATTCCAAGAACTTACTTATTTCTAATCATATTTATCTAAATAATGGAGTCATAGTCAAAAATATCCCCAATTATCAAAGTAGTCATCTTTTAATGGAAACCTCAAATTAAGCTGAATAGTGAGAACAATTTGTTATAGTTATAATTTTATATCTAATACATCAAGTCTATAATTTGGTTGTTTGTCTCATCCCTATCTTTATCAAGTTTTGCTTTGGTTCACCTATGAATTATTATAAGAAATGTATTGAAATCTTCTTCCTTGATAGTAAATTTGTCAATTTCATTTTGTAATTCTCTCTATTTTGCTTCATATATTTTGAAGATATTTTTATTGGATAGTTTCAAGTTTAGAATTATTATTAGCACCTGAGTATATCAAACCCTTTACCTGTAGTGACCCTTTGTGTAAATAATGCTTTTTAAGTTAAAATCTATTTTATCTCACATTAATATTATTAACACAGCTTGCTTTATGTTAGTGTTTCCCTGGTACATGTCGTAAATACTTTACTTTGAACATTTACATGTCCCGTGCTTTAGGTGTATCTTTTACAAATAGCATATAGCTAGGTTGATTTGAATCCAGTATGAAAATCTAGTCTGTTTAAAATCACTCATTTTTTTTCCAAAGTGCCTCAAAAAAAATTGCAAACCCCATATCCTATTCCTAAATTATATAATTTAGGTATCTAAAAAATATTTTTTTTACACAGAAAAAAACTACATTATCATACCTGTGATGATTAATTTTTTTAACTTGGATAGGTTATGGTGCCCAGCTGTTTTGTAAAGCACAAGCTTAGATGTTGTGAAGGAATTTTTTGGATGTGATTGACATTGACAGTTAGTTGATTTTAAGTAAAGCAGATTATCCTGCCACAGGAGGGTGGGCCTCGATCCTGTCCGTTGCTTGACTTAAGAGCAAGGTCTGAGGTTTCTGGAGTAAGAAGGAATTCTTTCTCTAATTGTTAACTTAACCATCCTACCTGAATTCCAGCCTGCTGGAAAGCCCTGCAGATTTCAGACTCAAGACTGTAGTGTCAATTCTTGCATAATTTCCAACATGCTTCCCTATGATCTAGATGTCAGAATTTATGTTAGATTAGATCTAAATTAAACAGTTTTGGAAGATATTTATCAGAGCTAATGTTTCAAACTTAGAATGACATCATATCAGAAGATGTGTAATGTTTGTGTCCCAACATTAAGTACCCACTGGTTAGGGTAGTGACAGCCTTGTGTGAAGTTCCTTCTCTCTCTCTCTCTCTCTCTCTGTCTCTCTCTCCCTCCCTCTCTCTCTCTCTCTCTCACAGTCAGAAAATAATCTGTGTGACATTATGATGTGACTCTGGCACTATAGGAATGTCCTAATCTCTTTCATACTTCTCTTACTTTTAGCATATTTATTAGCCTTACATTCTTCTGTGAACTAGAACTTCCTCTCTCTAGCTAGGGTTATTTAATTACCTTGAAGTATAATTCTTTAGCAAATTTATATGAATATATAAATTCATATTCATAGGATATTTATAGTTATCTATCATATTTTTATTTCTATTTTGCTATTTTTCTACAACTCTTTTCTATTTTATTTCTTTTCTCTATTGCCCTTTTTAAGTTCACTGTTTTTCATTTTTACTGCTCCATACACATATACTCTTTATGGGTTTATATATCCTTTTTCTATTATTCTAATACTATTACTATTGTTACTATTTTAACACTATTAATAGTGTTAACTTTAAATTTTATCAACTGTATTAAACTCAAAAAAGCCCAAAGTTATTGTCATAATCCCTTGCCCCCAGAACAATCAAAGTGCCTTAGGCCCCTTTAACAACATCACCTTATCTCTCAATTTATGTGTTGGGCTTGTCTAATATTTTTTATGTCTTCAATTGTTCTACAACAGCATATCAGAAACCATTATTTTATGCAGTCACTGTATGTTTAGCTTTATAGACCTATTTATTTCTTTACTCACATTTCATCTTGAATCCTACATCTTTAAAAAAAACAAACAAACAAACAAAAACACTCTTTTTAGGTCACCTGGGTGGCTCAGTTGGTTAAGCAACTGCCCTTGGCTCAGGTCATGATTCCTGAGTCCCAAGATCGAGCCCCCTCATCAGGTTCCCTGCTTGGTGGGAAGCCTGCTTCTCCCTCTCTCACTCCCCCTGCTTGTGTTCCTTCTCTAGCTGTGTTTCTCTCTGTCAAATAAATAAATAATAACCTTAAACAAAAAAAATTTCCTCAAACCTATTGTTGTTGGCAAGCTCTTAGTGTTGTGTTTATCTGAACATTTATTTACTATATCCTCCTTTTTGAAAGTCAGTTTTGTTGGATACCGAATTCTAGTTTGACAGTGATTTTCTCATAATGAAATTCTTACTCCATTGTTGTATTAGCTACTAGTTACTCTTTAAAAGTCTGCTGTTTGTTTAAGCAGTGTTCCATTGAAACAGAGGTGACTTTTATCTCCAAACTTGCTAAAATCTTCTCTTTACCTTGACATTTTGTAGTTTTTGCGAATTTTGTCTCCTGTGGAGTTTGTGTTTTTATTCTAGCTTCAGTATCTATGGATTCTTCAATGTCTTATCTTCCATAAATTCTAGGAAATTGTCTGCAATTTTGTCCTCAAATTTCTCTCTCCTTTATTTTCTCCACACTCTGTTTTGGGTGCCCTGATTAGATATACATTGGAACATTGTATCTCTTTAAAGTCATTTCTGCTCTTAACCTTCATGATGCTGTTCAGTCCATTCATTGACACATTTACCTCCAAAGTAATATATTTCTTTTCTGATATTTTCATTTGGTTGTTTTTTTCAAGTCCATTTTATACTTTCGATCATATCACTTCCACTTTTATTTCTTCTTTCCTTTAAGCATTTCACATATAATTATTTTATATTTTATGTCTGACACTTCACATTTTCATTTTGAGAGAGTAAGGGCTTAATATTGTTTAGTTTTGCATAGTCTAACTAATTTTGACTTTTTTTTTTTAATTTTATTTATTTATTTGACACAGAGAGAGAGAGATCACAGGTAGGCAGAGAGACAGGCAGAGAGAGAGGAAGCAGGCTCCCAGCTGAGCAGAGAGCCTGATGTGGGGCTCGATCCCAGGACCTTGGGATCATGACCTGAACCAGAGACAAAGGCTTAACCCTCTGAGTCGCCCAGGCACCCCTAATTTTGACTTTTCTGATTATTTAGTAGTTTTTGGTTTTTGTTTTTATTTTTTCATCAGTGGGTGTCCTGAGAGTCCACCTTGGAGATCCTATCTCACAGAGCACATTTACATTTCCTTATGCTAGGAAAAATGAAGTACCACTAAAGTGAGATTTCCTTGGTCCCTCTCAGGTCTGCAATTTAACCTTGGAATTTCTAATTTCACCTAAATAATCCAGCTGCAAATTGGTATTGTACTGGCCCCCAGGAGAAATTGACATCACAAAAGCTCCTGCCTTCATTGTTCTATTAGCACCTCCTGTATGTCTCTGGGGAGAGAGAAAAAGCTCTTTTAAATTACTCTTGCCATTTATAAGCAGCCCAGCAACACAATGCAAACTAAGTTATATGTAGATACTGGTTATTTTGGTGTGGAACAGTGTGTTATAATATCTTATCTACCATACTGCCAGTTGCCAAAAGTAAATTAACATTTTGGTCAAAAATTATTTGTGTATTACACTCTTGAAATAAGAACTTCAGTATAATTTATTCCCCCTAATATGTGAAATTGCTATAAATTATCTTATCCTTTTAAAGTTTTTATATTTCTTGGTATATTATTAACTTAACACTTTTTTTTCTCTCATACAGAATTATAAATGGGAAGTGTTGTCCATGGGCAATTTAACAGGTATGAAATTTTAAAAACCATGCATAGTAGAGGCATGTGGTCATTAAATATGAGAGCCTAAACTGACTCCTAAAAATTTCACTCCCTAATTACCTCTTTTTCATTAGTGGCTCTACATATGCCAATAAGCATAGCTCTCCAGAAAAACATTGCCATGTATATGAAAACAAATGCAATGAACTCTTACTATGGAAACTCCTAAAAACATAAACCATTTCTGTCTCACTCATTATTTCACCCTTCAAATTAAGATGTAGTAAAGACTTTTTTTCATTACAAAAAACAATTGACATTTTTTCTTTTTTTTTAAGATTTTAAAAGAGAGAGAGATCACAAGTAGGCAGAGAGGCAGGCAGAGAGAGCGTGGGGAGGCAGGCTTCCTGCTGAGCAGAGAGCCCAACGTGGGCCTCGATCCCAGGACCCTGAGATCATGACCTGAGCCGAAGGCAGAGGCTTTAACCCACTGAGCCACACAGGTGCCTGACATTTTTTTCATCTTTGGTTATTTTCAGTTCTGCCAAGTGAGTAAAGCAACTTTTGCTATGAAAAATTAAACACCTGTGTAAGGAGGGCATATGTCTCTAACATCCATGGGATTAATTGCAATGGATAAAAAGAAAAGCAATGTCAGGGTTTGGGCTCTGTCATATTAATAGTCTGGAAATAAGTGTTAAGCAATACTGATTTCCTCTTAGTTAATTTTTGCACAATGGAATTCTTGAGGGCAAAATCCTCTGGCCCTCACATTTATTACATTGCTACTTGAATGAAGTATCTGAAATGTTAAGTGTTCTTGTCAAAGGGAATCTCAAATCTTGCACATTTGAGTAGATTTATTAAAAGAGGGTATTTTCACCTTTTGCTAAAAGAAATATTCCCTCCTCAGTAACTATGGCCAACAGATGACTAATGAAGGTCTTAACAATAGAAATTAGCCTCTATGCTATCTCCTGGATTCAGTTGTCCCATGGAGACTCTCTCAATCTGCCTTTTCCATTCAACTGGCTCCCTAGAGAAAGCTGGAAACAAGTGCTAGGGACCTTGTCATTAATTCAGATCAGCAGTGTCAGTTAATTAAGTGGAAGTTCTTTAACGCAGCCTCTAAAGGCAAAGATGGCTAAGGGTCCAGAATGTTAAAATAAAACACTGACTTCATCTCATCTCTCAGGTCAGATCTCTTCTTCCTAATTATATCTCTTACATTTTTTTTTAGTCTTAACTTTAAAAAGAAATGTGGCCAATATAATGGGAACAAAGATTGGATACCTCTTAATCTTCTTATGTATAGAATATCATGAAAACAGTGCTTTTCAACACAAATTCCACATGCATCTTTTATAGAAGATGAGAATAGATGAATCTGGGAAGGAAAAACATGCTGTAAAGCAGGATAATATCAGAATTACTGGATTTATTAGACTTGTTTGTTGCTGAACTTTACCAAATCTAAAACATACTATGTAATGTATATTATTTTAAATCACTGAGCTAGATCTATTATGTGGTTATATGTGTGTGTATGTGAATGCACATATATATACACATTATATGGATATAACCATGATATTATTTATTTAAATGTAATATCTTTCTATATTTTTTTAATTTTTGAGCATTTTTAGCCAATGGAATTTTATGGATCTTAAGGAGACCCTGGATTGTTATTTTACAGAAGGGTTAGGCAACACTTCTGTCCATTACATATAATTCTTTCTGTCATTTAAAAAAATTCTCCAGATTTAAAAAAAAAAAATATTTATTTATTTGAGAGAGAGAGAGAGAGCATGAGTGAGCATGAGGGGGGAAGGGACAGAGGGAAGGAACAAGCAGACTCCTGGCTGAGTAGGGAGCCCGACACAGGGTTCAATCCTAGGACCCTGAGATCATGACCTGAACTGAAGGCAGATGCTTAACCCACTGAGCCACCCAGGCACCCCTGCCCAGATTATTTTTATGTGAATGCCACATTAAAGTTTGGATAAATTCCAATATCTACCCTTTCATTAGTGAGGCAAACTCTTTTCTGATATGTGTGTTTGTCAAGCCTGGACTGTCCATTTTGTTTTCCAGTCTACTCTTTGAGTTTTCATCTACTTGACATCAAAGCAAAAATAATAAAAGGAAAGAATTTCCCCTCACATTTAATTGAATATTATGAGATTCCTTTGAAGACTAACCTGAGGGCTTATGTGCAAAACAGAGAGAGACATCTCTTCCTCAAGACACTGCCTCCATCTGCTGTAATATGGTGATATACTGGAATGTGAAACAGTGCTGCTATCTTCTGGAAAACTATTTTATGATGTGATTCATGCGATGTGAATGAGGCCCCTAGGGTTGTGCAGAGCATGACTTGCACACCTCTACACAACCACTCTGGAGCCAAAGGAAAAGCATTTTAAAGAGTGCACAATCTTCTCCCAAAGGCCATCCTTAAGCCCATAGTCTCCTTAGATGCAGGAGTCTAAAGCACAAAGGACCAACTACTCTTTAAAAATGGTCATTTTCAGTTTTTATGGTTGTCCTTAACAACCAGTCTCTTCCTCCTTTGAGGCCCATATTACTATTCCATTAATAATGCAAGCCTTTTATCTATTGGTTGGTTCTATGTGATTTTTTTGCCCAAATGCCCATTCCCTAGAATCTAGTAAAAGGAGGCTAACATGTTATTAATTGTTTTCTTGATGACCTCTTTTTGTTTGGGGCCTGGGGCTCATTCATGCTAATTCAACTTCCATGGGTACTTACCTATGCAAAATTACACTTTATAACACTTTTCAAAAAGACAGTCAATGCGGTGGTTGAAATTCTTGACGTTATCACTGTATAAAAATTAATTTAGAATTACTTTGTATTTCATGCAAATATAGCACTCAATGTGATCAGCTGCAATTTATGTGATCACATTAACACAGACTTACGAAGTGTTCGCCATCAGTACCTTTAGACTATGGGTTGCCGGTGTGGTTTATATTATGGACACAAAAAACTGCTTTCTGCCAGAATCATCCAGTGTAGCTATGAGCTGTAAGAGGAAAAAATTTCCACAGTAACTTACACATTTTAGCTGCAACTGTGTAGACCTAAAATGTTACTATCAGTTCCTCTGAATTGCCTCATAAAGGTGCTTGCTTTCCCTTCCATTATTTTATTTGCAAGGTTCTTATGTAATTGTTTACATCTCTGTCTTTCACCACTGAACTCTGGATTTTTAAAAGTGAGAACTCTAATTTTTCTTAGTGCCTTCACAGAAAATGGCAAAAGCGAATGTTGAATGGCTCACTGATGACTCGGCCATTCAAAAGGAGATCTCATATCTGAGAGCAGAATCCTAGACACTTTTTAAGAATCCAGAGAAAACGTCCCGATTGTCAACCGACCTACCTCCTTCTGTACCTGTAAATCCCTCTTAAGGTATTTAAGTTTCTCCTCTATAAAATATTTAATAACGTTCATGAAGCCTCTGAAGTAAAATTAATAAGAAGGTATTAATATAAATACTATGTTTGACAAACAAGAACATTATGAAATACTACATTTTGTTTCATTATGTTTGCTTCCCAAAACACTCATGGAATTTTTTTTTTTTTTTTGAGAAATTCATGCAGGGTAATTATCTGTTGAGTAATTTGAAATAAATATGGAAAATACTTTGTAAGAATAATTATGATTTTCCCAGATATCATGCTGTCATCTGATCTCAAAATATTGAAAATCAGGTTTTCATATTGTAACACCAATCACTGTTTATTTAAAACAGGCTTGACTAAAAATAACCAAGTCCTTCACCTTCGCCTTTCTTATTATTTGTATGAAGTCTCTTTGATGATTTACATTTAAGACAGATATTGATTTCTATCCTCTGACTTTGCCCTATAAATGCTACTCCATTTTCAGTCAAGTGTGATAGGGATTAGGTCAGCACAAGGATGGGACAAATAAAACAAACAACTACGTTTAAGAAAGCAGAACAAGAGCATCTCCCAAGTACCCACAGTTTCGTATAAAATGCCTTTTGCTGTGCAAATAATGGAATTGCAAACTCCAGATTCATACATAGTTTAGTTGTGTTCATATTTCTAAGAAGCCTACATTATTTAATATTTTATGCCTTCTTCAAGTCCACTAAAATTTTTGTTCTTAAGTGTCAGTTTTGGTGGGAGTCTTCTGAGGGCCAATGAAAAAGTCATAATTTCCTAGAATTCCAGGAAAACAATACAGTATGTACGGGATGTGGGAAGTCAGGAGAAAGTAGTTGCTAAAATGTCTTTATGAAATTTTTCATGTGACCATCTCACATTATACATGTCAAGATTTGGTGTGCTGATTACACGGGAGACAAAGCCTTAGGCTCAGGACCCAAGTGTCATGAGCAAACAATTCAATTAGAGCCAACAACCTGGAAGCTCTTTTGCTTTTGGAAAGTATGCAGTCTCTTTGAAGGAAAGAAATGTACTGAAATAATTAAATATGCTTTTGCAGAATGCCTACATGAAGGTCTTAACTTTGCCTTAGGAGAAAGGAAAACATCCAGCAACACCAAGTGAATTGCCTAAGAAAAATCTGTAGTAAAGAAAACCTCAGTCTTTCACAGCAAAGTATGACATGCCTATCAGATTAAAAATGCAAACTTTTTGTTTTATTCTATTAAGTACTATATTACTTGAATCAAGGTGTCTATGGTTGGCAGAAAAATGGTTCCCAAAAGATGTCCACATTGTGAGTCCTGGAAGCTGTAACCATATAGCTTACATGACAAATGGAGAATTAAGATTCCAGCTGGAATTAGGTTGTTAATTAACTAACCCGGAGAGGGAGAGTGTTGTGCATTACACACGTGTGCTCAATGGAATCAGAAGGATCTTTAAAAGGCAAGAGGCCGGCAGAACGCAGAGATCTGGAGAACTGGTCGTCTGAGAAGGGCTTGGCTCCCTCTTGCTAGCTTTGAGGCTAGAGAAATGGGGTAGTGAGCCAAAGACTACGGGTACCCTCTGAAAAGAGGAGAAGAGGCAACCAGTCTCCCTGAGAGCCTCTAGAAAGCAGAGCAGCCCTGAAAACACCTGGATTTTGCCCAGTGAAGCCTGTTTTAGATTTCTGAACTTCAGAACCGTAAGACAACAATTTTGTGTTATTCAAAAATCCTTCATTTGTGCAATTTGCTGCAGAGCAATAGGAAGGTAATATCCTGTCTAGTAGCAAAATGATATTTTTGAATGGAATTCAGTTACTGTCAATGAAATGTGCTATCATTTTATGAATTGCTTTTCTCTTTTTCCTTGGTTTAATTAGATAAATCATGGATTAGGGTGGGGAGCAAAGGGGTTAAGGGTGTTCTAAGGACTTGCCTATGTTATTCAAACGTCTAGATCATATAAGTCACAAAAATTAATTGTCCTTATCTCCCAGATAAAAGGTTTTTAGAATCTGTACTTTTCCTCCTACCATCACATTTTTTAATTTTATCCATGAGTAAAAGGTGGGTTAAGAGGCTTAAAAATGTTACTCGTTAATATTGATGAGTACAGTGCTACCTTCAAAGAGAAAAGAATTGTACTTGTATGACTTGTGGACATTATTAACAAGACTCTGAGGTGTTGTAAAAACTTTCAATGTTTAAGCATAACATGTCTTACATCTTCAGAAATGAGTTAGCTGAGGCATATGGAGAGGGCTCAAATTAGAAAGCTACGAGGAGTGGGGCATCAGGTGGTGCAGTCAAGGTAAGCTTCCCATTCCTGCTTTCACCTGAGTTCAGGATCTCAGAGTCCTGAGAGTGAGCCCCACATCGGGCTCCGCTCTCAGTTCCATCTGCTTAAAGATTCTTGCTCTCCCTCTCCCTCTTCCCACCCAGCTCTCTGTCTCTCAAAAACAGAGAGAGAGAGAGAGAGAGAGAGAGAGAGAGAAATGGGGCACCTGGGTGGCTGAGTGGGTTAAGCATCTGCCTTCAGCTCAGGTCAGGATCCCGGAGTCCTGGGATCAAGCCCCTCGTGCTTTTCTCTCTCCTTCTGCCACTCCCCCTGCTCCTATCCTTCTCTAATAAATAAAACCTCAAAAAAAAAAAAGTTACAAAAAATCAAAGTTACAGATTTTTCCTGAACTCCACTGGAGTTTCCTCGGCTAGAAATGAAAACCTTTAAGTAGCTTAAGGAATTATCTGCTGACTCAGCTGAAACAGGGAAAAGCAGCGGCAAGAGCAAAAGCCGAAGATTAGAAGCGTGCTCCCTCCTGAAGGCCTTTACACTTTCTGTGGTGTTCTTCCAAAGTAAAAGTTCGTCCTACTCTGACATGACTTGGGTTTTCATTGTTTTCAGGTCTTCCATTTATTAGCAAGACTTTCCCATTAATTTCTTTTCAAAACTCAGTGCTGTGCTCTGACTTTCCCCATCCCCTTTCCAACATTTGTTCTGTTTGATACGTAGTACTGTCTAACGTACCACTGCTTTCTTGTTTGTTTTTCCTGCTCACTGGACACCTTTACTATTTGCTGCGCTCCCCAGGTGTAGTGATGTTGAATTCAAAGTCACAAGATGCTGTTGTAGACTTTACCCAGCACCAGGCTTACTTAAATTTGTGGGGGCAGGGGGAGGGGAACAAAAGAGGCAAATTACAGTAATGGCATTGATGAAGTCTCTTGACACTCAGTTTCCAAATGCCTTTTCATTCTCTGTCTACCAGGATGTGAGGGATCAGGAGAGATGGTCCACAATGGCTGTGGCCCATGTCAGTTCAGGGACACTATGGCTCAAAACCCTTTTCACCTTTTACCCCTTGGTAATCATGTCCCTTTTGAGAGTGCAGGATTGATCCCTGTTCTATGGGGAAGTTGTATGCATCAGTTAGAGTTTATTAAACAAACTGCTATTTAGAGAGGAACAAATTTTGTGTTTGCGTGTAGCATTTAATCTGGATTCTGTATACTACTAGAGATTCCTTGAGTCATTGTTGCAAGGGAGGTTAAACTGAAAGTCATACACTCTGAGTGTAGAGTAGTGACCACAAAACCAGCTTTGAATATGGACTCTCTCATGGACTGAGACTCATGACCTCAAACTCTATGGTATTGGACCTTGGCAGTTCGTAATTAGTAGAAATAAATCCATGATGGTTGAGACAAATAACTTTTAAAGACTCTTTAAGTGAAAGGAAGACCTAGAAGTGCCCTATCCAGCAATTCATAGGAATCCTTCTCAATTTACCTAATAAAGGAGACTCATTTCTAGGTATTTGTGTTAGTTCCATGTTGTAAGTTTGAGGTGAGAAGGCTTTACCTGTTTTTCTTTTTTTTGTTTGTTTGTTTGTTGTTTTTCTGAAAGTATTTGGTAAACATTTTATTCCTAGAAATAGACTCCTTTCAAGATTACAAAATGTTCCAAATTTTGCATAATGGATATATCGTACATTTCTAAGTCTTATAATGGATGTTTCCTTGCTTTTAGAAATCTTGTTCTCAACTTCAGTAAACTTTGGAAAAGAAAATCCTAAATGTTCTTTACTTCCTTTCCTCTTGCTGGACACACAGGAAGGCTGTATTCCCGAGCCTCCCTGGTGAAGCTGGAGAAATGGGAGGGGAAATGGTGGCTCACATCCAGGCCACACAGTGATTACCCATGTGCTTTGTCCTGTGCTTGCAATTTCACGTGAAAGGTCTTGGGCACCTGGGTGCCTTAGTCAGTTCAGTATCTGACTCTTAGTTTCAGCTCAGGTCATGATGTCAGGGTTGTGGGATCGAACCCCACATAGGCTCCAAGCTCAACAGAATGTATGGCTCTCTTTCTTTCTCCCTCTGCCCCTTCCCCTGTGTTCTCTCTCTCAAATAAATGTTTAAGGAAGGGTTCTTGAGCTAACAAGTTTGCAAATGGGCAAACTGGAAAGAAAGCTGGAAAATTACACTTATTAATAGAAAAAAATAGCAAAAGGACTAATTGATCTGAAGGGTTCAGAGAAGAGATTAGTCATTGAGTATCCAAATAGATAGCTGAAAGGTTGCAACATGATTTATCATGCTTTGTATGATCATGGCATCAAAGAAATCAGGGCATCATTAAGGGTATCAAAGTAAGTATTTAAAAATTCAGATTCTTTTTTAGAGTAAACATTGATTGCATGCCTATATTCGTGCCTACAATATGACCTATGAATTGCTATTTGCGCATTAATTCATAATATGTATTACATAATTATAGATGTAAATAGACCTTAGTTACTTTATATAGTCCTTACAAGTACACCATTTCATAGAGAAAAATAGTAAAGTTACATGATGATTGATAGCTTGACCTTGATCACAAATAATAGGAGTAACAGACCTATGATAGTAACTTCAGTCTCTGTAGGTACAAAATCTTCATTTTTGTTAATAAGTTATACTGTTTCCTAACCACAAATACACTTATGCACACATAAAACTAAAGGGGACATTATTACTCTTGACTATGAATTCAATGTGTCAAGTGTGTGTCCATGTAATTTCTCATGAGTAGTATTATGTTTGCATGTTGAAATAGCTTGTTTCTTTGGGGATATTAACATTAGAATATAAGATTGATTTTCCTATTTTTCTATTGACTATTACTATTATTTTATCATTATATATTAGAATGGGGGGAATGTGGATGCTAGTATTTCATGCTTCAGTAACCACATTTTCTGATCTGGTTAGGAGTTGGCAATAAATGGCATCAAGTAGGGGTACCTGGATGGCTCAGTCGTTAAGCATCTGCCTTTGGCTCAGGTCATGATCCCAGAGTCCTAGGATTGAGCCCCACATTGGGCTCCCTGCTCGGCGGGAAGCCTGCTTCTCCCTCTCTCATTCTGCCTACTTGTGTTCCTTCTCTAGCTGTGTTTCTCTCTGTCAAATACATAAATAAAATCTTAAAACACACACACACACACACACACACACACACACACACACAAAAGCATCAAGTAGTTAACATGACAGTGGATGTGTATGGTTTCATAGTGGAATTTAATGGTAAGAGTAAAAAGGTAAATTGGTAATGTCTTTATAAGAAACCATGTCATGTGAGTTCTTATTTTGTAGGTGAGAGGTGGCAAACTAACTGTGGGCTGGCCTCCTGGTTTTGTAATGACCTTTATTATTGTAATGTAGGCGCCCCATTCACAGCTGCATGCCTCAGCTGCTATGGTAGTACAGCATGAACGGTGAGGATCCGTGACAGACTGTATGCCTCATAAGCCTGAAACCTTTATTATCCAGACCTTCAAGAAGTTGGTCTACTTTGTGGTAGATGAAGAAGAATTCCCAAAAAGTTTGTTGTGTTTGCTTGGCAGGATGAGGACGGTAAAATAAAAACCATGCTTCAAGAAGCAAAGCTGGAGAATAATGTGAGCAGTGGAGAGAGAGGGAAAAGCAGTGAGGATGTGAGCAGAGTGCAAGGGAAAGGCAAGGAAAAACCAGAGCTTTGTCTGGAAAAAAAAAAAATGCAAGAGAACAAGTGGATGATGGAATTACGGGACTGGGATGCCATCTATCACTCAGCTTCTCCCTTGACGTACTTGTTCCTGAACTCACTAAGTTGAAGTACTTGGAGGAGCTCTTTAACTGATCACCAGGTAGTTCTTAAACCATCACCCTCCAGATTCCTCCAGACAGCCTCATGCTTGATGTGCGCATGTGCACAGACCTCTTGCCATGTAAGAGGACTCATGTTCAAGTTCTCTATCAGGCTTCTCTTTTCCCAGATGATGTTTCTTCAGTAAGACTGTCTTGTTCCCCTACATGCTCCTTCTGTGACAGAATTTGGCTAACCTAACCATTTATACTTTTGTCTGTCTGTCTCTCATGCCTTCTCACTGTCTCTCCTAATCTCTTTAACAGACCCAGACAGTAGAGAGTACTGACCTAGACTAAATTTATTTTGTTTTACATCAAATTTTCTTTAATACTACAGACATGCCAAGAAAAAAGGCCTTTGTAAATAGACAGTTTGACTGATAAAATTGTCTTTATTTCTCCCACTTCATTGATGTTTCTCCCTCTATGGGTAGATCTCATCCATGTAGGAACATGCTGGAGTATCCTGCAACTTACCCAGTCTTAGAGACCTACAGTGAAAAATTTGGTCCCGGTTCTCTATACGCTTCCATTTCTCCATTCTTTTCTAGAATAAAATCCCTCAAAATAGTTGACTGCACATACTGTTTCTGTTACATTTCCTCCCATTCCATTTTGACCCTGAGCCAGTCCACAACCCTCCTGAGGAAAGGGCTCCTGCAAGGTCACCAGTGCCCTCCACATCAGTCATTCTTGACATAGAAGGCAGCTTCATCTTCCTGAGCCTGTCTACCCTCAGTGGTTGAAAGAGCTGATCCTTCTTCTTGAGATATACTCTTCTCTTGTTCCTGGAAACTGTTTGGGTCTTTTCTTACCCAGTAATGAGTTTTGTTTTTGTTCTGTTTTTTTCTTCCCAGTTCACAAGAGTTCTATGACCTGTAAACATTGAAATGTCATCCAAAATTCTTTTTTTCTGTTTTGCTTTAAATGATCTCGACCAGTGTAAAAGCTTTACAATACCCCTCTATGCTAAGGACTCTAAGATTTGTATGTATAGGCAAATGATTCTGCTAACGCCATACTCCTAAATCCCAACTGCCCATTTGAAGTCACCACTTGTTCGTGGTTTTGTGTGATGTCCATTCAGCTGCACCAGCTCTGTGCCCCTCAGAATTCTCTACCTCTATGAATCCAGGTTAGGGTTGGCTCTAAGAGAAGTTGTTGTGATATTTGAATGTTGGAATCAATCAGTAGCCTTTATCCTTGGACACTGTGTGTGGTGACAATGACGTTGCCTCTTATGCCCAGAGCCCTGGCCGATTCTGTGTGCCTGCAGCAGCCCGCAGAATTGGGCTCCCCCTTCTCTACCCAATCATCACCACCTTTAAATTGACTTGAGTCCTGAGTCAGGCAGGTGTGCAGTTCTGTGGGGAAGAGTGCTCCCTCCTTCTGCATGTGATCGAGGTTTAACATGAGAGAAGCAAACTTGGGTCCCAGTATGCTCTGAGGGAATCCTGTGTATCTTCATAACTGCCACTTTGTCCCTGCTCTTCCATGCTTTACATTCAGATGTTCTGCCCAACTGCTACCACTGAGACAAACGGACACTGAAGCTCACCAGCAGACAGAAAGGTAGTGGTCTTGCGTCAATCCCTTAGCAGCATCCACAGTTATGTGAGATCAATTATTGTATGTGTCTATAAGTCCCTTGATTCTACATCATTTGTAGTGGTTCTTCTTCCCTGCTTGAACCCTGAAAATTACACTCTGCTCTATTTTTCCTTGTAAGGACTAGCACCACTTGATACAGTAAATACTTACCGGTTTATTTTCTGACTCCATGGAGTAGAAGATAAGCTCCCCGGGAGTAGGGAGTTTGGTTTGTGTTACTCCAGGCCCCATCTATAGCATGTGTAACTTTTCCTGACCCACAGAACTACTAAATGCCTATTTATATTATAAATTAATGACAAAATAATAATGACCTATTTTGTTAGGGATTTCTTGGTTAACCAGAATATCAATATATGAAGAATAGCGATGTCTGAGGAGTAAAATGTCGGACATTCAGCTTAGAAATAGTAGCATTAATAGAGTAAGCCCATCAAGAAGTAAAAGACAGATGACAAGGATTTTTTTTTTTAATTTTTCTATGAACAGGTTAAATAAGTTACAGTCCAGTTCTGTATCTGACCAGGTGCTTATCAGGACAACTGGGTGTACATCCTCTGAATGTACAACCTGTGTAGTTTTGTTAACTGCGAAAGACTAATCAACACCAGTTTTCAGGCAGTGACTGAAATTGCTAGAAAGGAAAAGAGCCTGTCAATTATGCAGTTACATTTCACTTCAGAAATGCTATCTAGATGCAAGCAGACATTTGGCAAAAGAGTTTAACAAGGAACAAGACAAGCCATTACAGGCATATAGTTGTTTTCTTTGTTGGTTGGTTTGTTCCCTTCTCTGTGGAACTATGGGTTCTGCTTGAAATTTGTTTGGGGGAGGTAAATCTTCTCAAAAAGGCAGTGGTGTTACTAATTAAACAAAGGAAGAGGCAACTGAGGTGGGATCATGCTAAGCCCGAGTTGTTAAATTAATCTGAGTTCTCATACGGAAAGCTTCCCCAGTGGTTCTCTAAGTTGTCACCATTTTAGTGCATCCAAGGAAATGTGCTCCAAGGTTTGTGTTAGTGTTGGCAAAGAAATGAACTAATTTTAATTCTCAACTCCTAAATCTGACATCAATCCAGGAACTTTGCAGCTAAACTGAACTAAGGCTGCTGCGCAGCCAACAATCACATTACGGATATTACATGAGAAGACAGGAGTAGTCTACCTGGTGTAGATGGTAAAAGTGAAATTGAGAAGAAAAAATTCAGTTTAACTTTTTAAAGAAAGGTTAAAAATCTTTTAAGTCTGAGTCCTGGAAAGTCATAAAAGGACTCTTAGATTTGTTTTCTCCGGTTGCCTAGCTGGCTACAAAACTAGATTGCTTCCTGCTAGTACTGCCAAAATAAAAATTATTAAAATACTGTATTCCCCAGCTGCCATTCAGAAGCAAGGATACATGAAAGACAGTGTTTATTTGTACATGTGTACCTTTCCCACCATAGCACTCAAGTTAAAGGTCATGACACTTGAGATAGTTTCAGCAAAGTTTTTTAAAACTGATTGCTGCACATCTTCCATCCCAATCATAATACATAAAATATGATGACTCTCATAAAATGAAAATCCTTCTCAGCAATTTACTAGAAATGAATTTTTCCTTTGCCTGTGACCAAAGATTTGAAGGTCTGTTTTGTTTTGTTTTAATCACTATGATATTAAAGGTAAGATAAATGGCTGACTTTGGAAATGCTAAGAAATGTAAAAATCTGAATTTTTTTAGAGATGATTGCCTCAAAGAAGAAGACACATTCTGGGAACAAGGGAAAGATCCAACTGATTTTTCCACAGCAGAGAGGGGAAGGATTCAAATAGATCTTTAGTGAGAGAGGAAAGATGAAAGCTCTATAATTGGGTGTAGGAAAAAAAAAACCCAATCCTCACTTCACTAGCTTAAGTGATTCTTTTTTTTTTATAGCTAGGTTTTAAACGTACCTTTTTAAATTTTAATTGTAAAGAATTTTTTAAACTTTTTATGGTGTTACCTTGTGACCCAAGATGTTGCTGTTGTTTTTAAGAACAAAAACAAAATCTATCCCTGTTTTTATTGCTGCTATCTTTTAGATTATCCCAGAACTTGAATTTGCCAATAGAGGGCAATAGTCAAACTAAGATAGACTGCATCTATCATTTTTGCAACTTCTAATGAGGTAAAAGGACACATAGAATTCTCATCTGCTTTTATGGATATCGCTGTGTAATTGCTGTGTAATTATGGCACACAACAGCTTCAGAAAATTATCTTTCAAGAAAACAGCTGGTTCTCTTTAACAAACTGGGTTGAAATCTCATCAATTAAAAAAAAATACCAAGAAAATTTCCAAAAATACATGCTGATAATAAACCAGCAACAAGAATGAAATAACATAAAAATTTTAAATGGATAAATCAGAGCTGCTGATACGAAAAATAAGACAAACACACAAACATAAGAAAAATTATGAAGGTAGGAGGTACTTCGGACGTATTGTTTGATATTGTAGTATAAACAGACTTCTTGGAAAGATTTTCAAATAGGTTTTCCTATTTCTTTTTCATTTATTTGTGTAATTATGGAAATGTGTGAGTATATCTACTGCATATATGAGATACACAGACAAACATGAGTCTAAAGTAACCAGTACTCAGGAAAAATTACAATTAGCTTTGTGCATTTAACACTATATATCTATAAGTTTCCTAACCTTTTAAACCTGCCTATAATCCAAGAGTGCCTTCAATAAAATTCAAATAAAAAAAAAATCAGAAGGTAACCAAGAGGTCAGCAAATGAGCCCATAATTCACTTTGACAAATGACTTATTTATATGTTATCTAAAAAGTTCAGTGGTTTAGAATGGGGTAGAGATGATAGTCTTCATAAAAAATTTTTAAAAGTCAAAAATACAAAGTATATATCTAAAAATTCTCCTCCAGTCGATGTTTTCAGGCAGTCATTTATATTTAGAGTGTAATGTAAGTATGAAAAATAATGTTTTCGTACAGTAGCCTATTGTGGGACAGTATCCTAGTATTGTAGGAAAGTATACCTTATGACCCTTAGATTTAGAAACTATTGGGATTAACAACAGCCATTAACTGAGGGCATGCCATTTAAAGAATTAGACCCA
Source organism: Spilogale gracilis (assembly GCA_004023965.1). Classification (NCBI taxonomy): domain Eukaryota; kingdom Metazoa; phylum Chordata; class Mammalia; order Carnivora; family Mephitidae; genus Spilogale; species Spilogale gracilis. The sequence goes on from PITA01000924.1 coordinate 122,161, forward strand.
GTGTGGTTAAAATGCAAACTAAAGTATGACATTTAAAACACAAATATAGTTATAGACACACAGTATAATCTATGTTTAGGTGACATGCATGTGTTTGAAAAACAATACTTAAGTATTTCTAATTGTGTACATGAAGTTGAATATCTAGCAATATTGTTCTTAGCCCATGATTTTCCAGGTGTGTTTCCTGCAACATTATTACCAGTATTCTCTGAGACTTGTTTGTTCCCAGTCTGCCCCGCCCCCAAACTGAATGAACCACGCATTCCAGGATTGGGCTTCAGCAATGTGCTCTTAAACATTCTAGGTGATTCTGCTGCATGTTAATGTTAGAGAACCACTTCTCTTGATGAATACAAGTTATTTTCATGATTATTGTAGTTTGGACAATATGAAACCCTCTTAACTCCTAGGCTTCTTTTCAAACAAGTTCTACATTAAAATATATTTACTTTGGGTATAGTTAAGATGCTCTTATCAGGTAGATTGCTTCTTCACTACTATTCATTGGACCTTTTTGAAAACCAGGCATATTTTTTTACAGATACTCATTACCAGTGGAATTTCAGTTTATGAGTTGCTACAATTATGTAATCCTGTATAAACTTGAAAAACTGGGAACCAAAATGGTTAAAAATAATTGACAAATATCAAAAAGCAATTTGATACCAAACTTAATGTGAAATCCAAATCCCTTAACATCTACATTAAAGTTTTGTCAGATTAGTTTTTAGGCTATTGTCTTTAATTTTCTGTCAGCGATGAGATTGCTGCCAAATACCTCATGAGATGTTTGAACAATTCAGTAGTTGAGGCAGTGACACAGCCTCCTGAGCAATTCCTGGTCCTGGGACATCCAGTGTACTTACCACCAACACCTCCTCCTCTTGATTGTGTGGTTGTTAGCTCTTCTAAGAGCTATTCTTGGGCCCTGCCAGGAGATGTTTTTGTCATTGCAGGGAGAAGAATGTGAAAAAGTACAGTTCTAGACTTTTCTTAGTTATTAATATACCATTCTGAAACAATTGTATTTTCCTTTGGCTGACTTGTTTGCATTCCTGCTGTGAACTTGTTGAAGTCCGATTTGGTGTGTGTGCACCTGTATGTGTGTGCACGTATCTGATTGCATTTCCCCACCATCTTCAGAGCTTACTACATACCTGGTGTGTGATAGGTGGCCAACACTGGTGTCAGAGACCTAAAATGATTAAATGGGGGGACTCAATAATAGATACTCATTTTTGCAAAATTAACATTGTAATGAAAAGTAATGCTTTTCATATAAAATTTGTGCATACTTTGTGATAATATAATAGAAGATACAATCTGTACATATTGTTCTAATTTGTTCATAACTGTATTAGCTCAGTGCTTGTTAACTGCATCTGCAGTTTAGAAGCATTCACTGCAATTACCAGGGAGACCGGTATTGCTCTGGGCCACCTAAGCTTTATAGGAAATAAAGGGCCATGATGCAATTAACAGTTACTGTTGTTGAGCTCTTGAAGTCCAACACTCAGTTTCCAGCAACAGATTTCTAGGTAGCTTTTCTGTGTGTTCATGAACTAGCCTTCCAGGATATCACAGGGTGGCACTTGGTTTTTCTTTTGCTCTGATATTCAACATAAAAAATCTTGCATGTTCATAATATAGCTGAAAAAGCCACAGATTCAGATCACTGCAGCCATGAAGGAATATTGTCTGTTTTCTTCATATTCAGCTGATAGCAGCTCCATCTTAATCTGTTCATTCTGTTAATGAATATGTGATTAGCAATAAACAATCTATCCTTTGCTCCCCATGAACGGTATAGTTGGCTCTTGGATAGTCTCAATCTTTATGATTGTTCCTCAGATTTTCTATAAACCTATCCCTGCAAGCAGAGGCAAGAAACATACTAAAGAGTTCTTTAAATTTCTGTATCACCTTTAAAATTTATGCATATGTATATTCTATTCCATAGTGGAACAGTGTTTTAATATGAAACTAAGGTTTTAAATTACTTAAGGTGAAAACTTACTCCAGAAATGTGTATTATATACCTTCTGTACTTGTTAAAAATAGCACCAAGCACACCTCTCTAATCTTGTGAGTATTCATGGACAGTTAAAGAAATTTAGCCTTACTTAAATTGTAGTGGAAGAACTTATTTTTCTCTCCTCATTTTTATTTGAAACTGCTGTATTAGAAGGTAACTATACATCAATGAAAGCTGAAGTGTGAGAAAACCTGAATAGTTAATACTTAGCGACATTCAAAATTGTTCTCCCACCAGTGATTAATGTTTACCTTCAGAAATAGCAATTCTCAATAATTAAGAAGCTATTTCTTCAGGGAAAGACTTTCAAAGTGGCTTTAATATAGGCCCTCAACCTACACTCAGTTTTGTCTGAATTCCAAAGTAAAGTTTACTTAGACTCTTAAAGAGGGTTTCCCAAAATACCAAGGTCTCATCTTAAGGCTATGACTTTCCAATTACAGATGCTTAGAGACCTTGAATATGAATGTAGTACTCCATGAACTTGATTAGTCATTACACTTGATGAACTTAAGTTGGTTATCTGATCATAAGGCACTGAATATCCAGCAATCTTGTTTGGTTACATTTAAGTTTTTGATAAGATCTGTGATGGGGCGCCTGGGTGGCTCAGTTTGTTAAGCGACTGCTTTTGGCTTATGTCATGATCCTGGAGACCTGGGATCAAGCCCCACATCAGGCTCCCTGCTCGGCGGGAAGGCTGCTTCTCCTTCTCTCACTCCTCCCACTTGTGTTCCCTCTCTCGCTGTGTTTCTCTCTGTCAAATAAATAAATAAAATCTTAAATGCCAACTATCACAGGTTTTTTTTTTTTTATTAAGATTGGCAGAAATGCCATTTCAAAGCATACCTGATTAATTCCACTTGAAAAGGTAGATTGATTCACATAAAATATTTTAATATTTAGGTTAATGCCCGTAACAGAATGAGTATGCCTTCAAACAAATGTACTATAGTACAATCAGTAAGAACATAAATTAATAAGCTGTAATCATTCTAAGAAACTATGGTATCATTCAGAAACATGACAGGATTTCATCCACATTAGATGGGCAAAAGAACAGGGTCACAGATTATGACTTGTTGCATAATACTGGGAAGAGTTTGAGAGATTTCTGAGAAACAGGTAGGCATTGCTATAACCTTACATACCCTTTCTGAGAATGCAAGTTAACAGAAATATTAAGTGGATAAATATTTAATTCTTGTCTAGGGGATAAGATAAATTAACTAGAATGATAGCCCTAAGAAAATGCACTTGGAATGATGCACAACAGTGGTTAATATCACATGAGGGAATATAAGCAAATGGTTTAATTGAACCCCAAAAAATAAAATTGCATCAAAGTTCACAGTTCTACAATGTCTAAACCAAAGTCAACTTGTATTGATATTTAAAGCGGTGAAACCACTTTCATCGATCAGTTTTGTGCGGTAGATGATGCACTGTGAGAGACACATCTATAATGTGCTGTACAAAATGTTATAAGTACTGTTGGCAATATATTAAGAATATCTTGTTGATGTTTCAAACAAGTTTTAAGTGATAGTTAAATTTCAAAATGAATACTTTGAGTTTCTGAACTTGACTGTGGATTTAACTGTAAAAGCAGAACTTGTTTTTCATTGACCATGACTCTATTATTGGATAAAAAGTTCCTTTTGGTGTGGAGTATTGGATAAAATTTGCCAATGCTACCTGAACCAATATTTGATTTTGGTGTGTGTGTAAAAGACAACTGAATTACTTGAGGATTTAAAGTAATACTCAACATAACCTTTTTGGAATGAATTTAAAAGGGGAGTTACAAGGTGCATGACCAGAAGAAATATATATATAAAATATTAGATAAAAATGCACACATTATACCATAACAAATAGATGAGAGTAAATGCTAGAAACGTTGCCAAGTATAACTCCTCATTCTTTTGAAACTAGGAGTAATAGCACTGTTAGAACACTAGCTTTACAGTAGGGAAATAAAAGGCATAGCCAGATTGTTTTGCAATTCATTTTCTCCAACATCCGTAGAGTTACTAGGTTGGTATAATTTTGATTCTGTATAGCAGACATAAAATCACAAAATGTGTTCCTCACCTCCAAACAATCACAGCTTCTATAGCATTATACAATAGTACAAAACCGAGGAATCCTAACAAAGTGGGGGAAAAATGCTAAAAATCTTGGTTAACTGTTAGTAGTATAATTTATTTGAAGGCAATCATACTTATAATGGCAAAATGTGAAGGTGTAAGTTTCAGAGAAGAGAGATTTAACATTTGTCACTGAAACATTCATCACAATTTGAATAGAACTTTATTGTTTGAGTACCTGTGGAGACTTGGTTTCCTCTTAATATTCTTGGTGATTTCTTAAGATTCAGATGCTTTATGAAAGAAAATACTGCTGGCTTCATTCACTCTTCCTTTTTGACTGTAGTTTTGTAAAGAAAGAAACCTCAGTTCATTCAGCATGGCATGAGAGAAACAGCTTTCTCTATATAACTGGGCCTCGTTTGGTCTAGTTATTCCATAAATGCCTCCAATCAACTGCTGTCATGGTTGTAAGGTTCATCTCCACAAGGCACCCATTCAAAAAGAATCTCAAATCACATTGGAACTCCGATGACTAAAAATCATTAGGAAAGTCTTGACCAGGAGGTCAGAAAATTATATTTTTTCACGTGAAGGAAACTTCTGGATGAAACAAGAAAGGAGAAGGAGGAAGCAGGAGGAGAGAAAAAGTTGCAAGTACTTTAATTTTTATCTTTATCTATTCCTATACACAATATGTTTTGTGAGCCGAGTTTAGTCCTGTATATACACTTTCTCAAGTGTTCACTTGTCAGTCCTTCTTATATTTCTTGTCTCTGCTAATCTTTGTTCTTTGTCTCGTCTCACCGCCATCTGAGAAGGACTTCCATGGCCAAGGAGAAGTGTAGTTTGAGGACGAGGAAATGAAGAAACTGGAGTGTATAGGGGCATGCAGGGCCATTGGATTTTATAAAGGAACTGGGTTTACAGAGGGCCTTTCTGTAGGAGTGAACCTTGCAGACTGCTCTTACAGTAAATCCCTAGATTAGCCTTTTTCTCCCATTTCCTCAGGCTTCAACTCTGCAGATATCCTAACTGGTGAAATGTGCCATCACGAATAATCCTGGCATTGTGGTTTCTCCCACTTGGTGCATTGGAATTCTGACTTTTTTCCCACTGAAGACCATGAAGGAATCTAATGATTGTTATTGTAGTAGGTGAAGTGTACTCATGAGGGGAAGTAAAACTTTCTGTATCCCATCAAATGCAATTTTTACATGCTTTGCTTTAGGTTCAACCGTGAGCATTCATGGAGACTGTGATGCCTACTGCGGTGTAAGCATTGCCCTGTGTGTTTTACATAAATATCACATTTAAGCCCAGGTTTGTAAAATTGCAGATATTACCAAATTCACTGTTGTATCTTGCACTTTCAGGTTTTCATCTGCCCAGAGCTCACATACACCACCCATTTTTACCTTTATCTGTCCCTCTTGACTTTTTTCCCTACAAATACCTTAGGTTTCTTCAATACTTCATAAGTCAGTGAAGGATGTTCTCATTGAAAATGCCATACCCATGTGCTCTACGAAAAGCTCTTTTGTGGTAACTGATTTATCATTCTTATGACTTAATTCAATGCACAGAGCTGAAATTTTGGTTTATTAGCTAAGTATACTCAGGAGGATTTCCCACATTTAGTGTAGGGTAGTGGTGATTTCTTAAAGTTCTACAATTACAAAATGGATAAAATAAAGGTGCAGTCCTTATAGGGTGTGTGTTTTCTGATGGAAATAGGGTAACAAAAGACAAAATACTAAGTCAGCTTTATGATGCTTGGTAAATATTGACACATAAAATAAAACCAGAAGTGAATGAAAAGAAGTTACCAGCTCTTAGAGTCGTGAAAGCATTTTCTTGGTCTTAGGAATGTATGAGAAAAAAATAAAGCATCAAAAACAAGGCTGTGATCTCTGTGATATGAGGAATTTGAGAGGCAGGGTGGGGGATCATGGGGGGTAGGAAGGGAAAAAAACGAAAGAAGATGGGACCCGGGAGAGAGGCAAAACGTAAGAGACTCTAAATCTCAGGAAACAAACTGAAGGTTGCTAGGGGGTGTAGGAGGAAGGATAGGGAGGCTGGGTTATGGAAAAATTAATTAATTAAAGAAAAAAAAAGGCTGTGAAGAGCCAATAGGCATTGTAGTGTAGGTGAAGTAACGTTGTTACCTAAGTATTTGGGAAGACAAATATTCTTAATTTCTCTGATCTTTGAAAGGCATATGGCCAGAATAATGGTTAAATACAGTCCAGGTAACTCAATCTTAAAGACAGACTATGGTATAACTTGTGTGTGTGTGCATGTATGCTTGTCTGTTTTGGAGACAAAACAGACTGTGGATTTCTTTTTAAGCTTGAAACTTAAACTTGCAAAAAGTAAGGTTAAACCTTTAAGAAATTGTCCAAAATGCTTCTTAAAATTATTTTTGTTTCTAGGCATTCCTTCTGTGGAGTGATTTGTCTATGTTGAGAACCTGTGCTTTTCTATCTTCATCTAGTAAATCACTCACACAGATTTTCTTCTATGACTTCTTTTTAATTTCTTAAAAAGAAATTCAACAGTGAATTTGGTAATATTTCCCTCCACAGTTATCATGTGGAGGGAAGGGAAAAAGGTCTTATGGACTATGCAAAATACTACCCAGGCTTAAAAAAAACTTGGACATTTTTTCTCTTGTGTTTTCACAAAGGATTAGAAAAACTTTTATGTCCTAGTTTTATAGAACAACTTTTTTAGGCTATATGTTGAATGTAAAAGATGTTCTAATTTGATCAATAATTTTAAAAGTAGTTGTAAATAAGCCAAGCAGAGAAAGTCAGTTATCATGTGGTTTCACTTATTTGTGGAGCATAAGGAGTAACATGGAAGACATTAAGAGAAGGGAGGGAAATGTGAATTGGGGTAAATCGGAGAAACAAATTGAGGGTTTCAGAAGGGAGGGGGTGGAGGGATGGGTGAGCCTGGTGGTGGGTATTAACAAGGGCATATATTGCATGGAGCACTGGATGTGATGCAGAAACAATGAATCTTGGAACACTGAAAAACATAAAATATTAAAAAAAGGTAGTTGTAAACTCAGTTTATTTTTATTTTTGTAAAGATTTTTATTTATTAGAGAAAGCATACATGAATGAGCAGGGAAGGAGCAGAGGGAGAGGGAGAAAGAACCTCAAGCCAACTCTGTTGAGTGCAGAGCCCCATACGGGGCTCAATCTTCTCACCCTGAGATCATGAACTATGCCAGCGGAGTTGGGCACCGAACCACCAGACCCACTGCTGCACCCTTTTCCCTTCATTTTTAAAGCACAATCAATTGGAAGATATAAAAATTTAGTGTCACCTTTGTGGGGAAAGTGTAATAAATGAATAAACTAATGGATCTGGATTTCAGAAATATTGAACTATACATACATATAATACAGATTTTATATATATAGACACACCCATGTGTGCATTTTTGTATATATTGGTGTGTGTGTGTGTGTGTGTACACACATATACATACACATGTCTATAAAATCATCTCCTACAATCTTTCACTTGTTATTCTGGGTGCCAGCCCCCATAGGGAAGGAGGAGGAATACTGCTTAGTATGAGGGTTCTGCAGGTATGGTTTCTACAGTTTCAGATGGTATATGAAGCACATAGGTATCCTGTCTGGGACAGTTACGTGCACTTGCTATCCGAAAGAATACTGTGAGCAGCATAATGTTTAGCATCAATAGCATGTTTCCATCTACAAAAATATTTAAAGTAATGGGGTGTCTGTTAGGATCAGATCATGATTTCAGGTTTTTGGGATTTAGCCCCATGTCAAGCTCCCTGCTCAAAAGGAAGTCTGCTTGTCCCTTTGCTTGCCCCCCCCCATTTCTCTTTTTTTTTCCTCTCTCTCTCAAATCTTTTAAAAAAATTATGTCTTAAAAATAGTTCTGAACTCGGCAGCTCTCTTTCTGTATCTGTATAATCTATGAAAGTTATTCTCACAGTGGAGTATTGGCTTCTGTATGAACTTATTTGAGTCTTTTTTATTTAATGTGCTGGTGATGTGTGAACTTGTTCTATAGCCATCAATGTCTCCAGTGGATCAGCTACTTTATTTAATTTTTAAAGATTCAAAGTCTCACCTCTTTCTAAAGTTTGCAACATCCAGCATCAACTTCTCTTAGTTGAGGGAGCCATATGGAATCAGTGGGCTAGTTTCTTAATGGTCTCACTACTATTAGAGACAAGTCTGTATTGCCAAATAAGGCTAATGATTATATCGAGGTGTTTTTTTTCAATTCAGGAGCAGTGTCTCCAGCCGACCATGACAATTATCCTGTCTTTTGTTAATCAACTCAGAAAAGCCCCTTCTGATTTGTAACTACTTATCCTGTATATTGATTTATACTGTATATCATCTTTCTTTGAAATTGTGAATAATTTGCTTTGAAAATACTCTGTCTGAACAGAACTCTTGCAAGTTTAGCTTTTTCAAGATTTTGATCATTCAAACTGAACAAACCAATAAAGACAATACTGCTTTCCAAAGGGGTGGGGGACAGTGAGACCTATTAAAAACAAGGCAACCATTTACTGAACAATAATCATGGTATCCTCAAAAAACTAGAAGAATATGTCAATGAAACAATTCAGTGAGTGGATACTATTCCACTGTTGTCAATAAGACAGCTCCTAAAAGTTAAGTCTCTTTAAAATGTTTGTAAGCTGAAAAAATAAAAAGCAAACAATCAGAAATTTAAATGCAAAAATAATTTACAATGTACTCAAATCTACTGAGGCAAATAGCTTCTGTTACTTAAAAGCTAAGCAGAAGAAACAGATGAAGAAAACAAAGGTCTTGAGAGTTGAAGAATAATGATTTAGCCATCTGGTATAATTTCTTCAGATGATATACTTTTTTTATTTAAACTTAGCATATCTAATACATCGTATAAAGGTAAATAATTGCTACTTAGATGATGTAAATATTCTTGTTTATGTCAGCTAAGCGTTTGGTATCACAGACTTGGCACTGCAGCTTTATTGCCTACATAATGCATTTGTGGATCTTGATAAACTATTAGTTCCAATAATATCATTCAGCAGGAAAGTTCTTGGCATTAATTTTACTTTGTGAAAACATACTTCCTTTCCATTATTTTAAATTGTTGATTTTCAGCAGTAGTGGATATATTTCTTCAGAAAGACAGAATCACTCGGGTGTGTGTGTGTGTTTGTGTGTCTGCCAACGCTATAAGAAAAGCGCCGATTTTATTTTACCATTTTTCATGGTGTAAATGCTTGTACCACAGACAATTTTAGCTACTGTTGTGAACAATCGGGAAAAGCTGTAAAAAATTTGCTCTTGGAAGCTAGTACTAGCTATTTCCAGAGCACCATCAGATCTGAGTGATTGTTCTCAGTTTTATAATCAAAGTTAGTACATGATGCCCTTTTATTTTTAGCCCCTATTAATATCTAAAAGTAGCAATTTTATTAATGGTCATCTGCCAGCCACAGTAAACTGAGGAACCCCAGGAAAAGGACCTTGTCTGTCAAGTAGACATGGTGTCCCTAGTAACTACAAAAATAGCTAGTACATAGTAGACCCTCCTTGAGTACCATAAATTAATAACATTTTAAAGTTAAAATGTTACTTGGTTATAACTTATATTAATACATTTTAATTTATAAGCAGCTAAGAATTTGATTTAAAAAACCTTGGTGACAAAGATCTGGGTACATAAATGATTTTTTACTAATCAACATAAACACAACCCAGCTTACACCAACCTCATCCCTCTGTCTCTGACAGCATTGCCCTTCTGTCAGTCTTGTCCGAGTCCTAGCCTGGTGGGCCCCTTCCCCAGAAGACCAACACAAACTCTTGCCCACACCACAGCTCCCGAACAGAGAGTTGTACAAGTCCTTGGTTCTGGTGGAGGTGGTGTTAGGTCTCCTTTCACAGGCCGATCAGAGCACATCTAGTTAAAAGAGGCCATATTCAGGCCTGGGACAAAGTAGCCAAGGACAGCCCTGCAGACAACTGGCCCAAAGGATAGAGCAGCCACAACATGACAATAGAGAGCACACTGCACACACCAAAGCACTTCCTGAAGTGCCAGACCACAGGTACCATACGACCTATTCTTCATAAAGCCATTACTTTCAGGAGCAGGAGACTTAGATGATTTTTCTAACACATAGAAGTCGGCAGAGACTTAGACAAAATGCCAGGACTAAGGAATTCCTCCCAAGTGAAAGAACAAGAGTGAGCCACAGCCAGAGTTCTAGATGAAGCAAACATTAGTAGTAAGACTGATGGAGAATTTAAAGCATCAATTTTAAAGATTCCCACTGTGCTTGAGAAAAGAATAGATGACATTAGAGAGACTTTTAGCCACAGAGATAAAAGGTAAAAAATCAGGATGAAGAATACAATAAACAAGATTGGAAACAGATTTGATGCAACAGCAGCCTGGAAGAAGCAGAGGACTAAATTAATGACATCAAGGACAAAATAGTAGATATTAACGGAGCCAAACAAAGAGTGAAGAATTATGCAACTCTAGAAAAGACATAGAGAACTCCATGACTCCAGGAAATATAACATTTGTATTTTAGGAGTCCCAGAAGAGGAAGAAGAGAGCAAACTGAGCCAAAAATGTATTCAAAGAAATAGCTGAAAATTTCCCTAATCTGGGGAAGGAAACAAGCATCCAGATGCAGGAGGAACAGAGAACTCTCGTCAAAAATCAATAAAAGCAGGCCAACACCCAGACCTGTTTTAATGAAATTTGCAAAACACAGTGATAAAGAAGAAAACCTCACAAGCAGCAAGACAAAATAAGTCTTTAACTTACAAGGGAAAACCCACAAGGTAGCTGTAGATCTGTCACATGAAACTTGGCAAGCCAGTGGGAGAGGACATGGCATACTCAGCGTGCTGAATGGGAAGAATTTGCAGCCAAGAATATTCTATCCAGCACAGCTATCTTTTAGAATAAAAGGATAAGGAGTTTCCTAGAAAAATAAAACTGAAAGAGCTTGTGACCACTAAACTAGCCCTGCAAGAAATATTTAAGGGAACTGAGTGGAAAGTGAAGACCAAAACTGTCAAAGCCAGGAAAGAATCTGAAAAAAATCTCCAGAAAAAATGTCAAAGCAAACAATAAAATGGCAACAAACATGTATCAATAATTACCATCCATGTAAATGAAATAAATGCTCCAATCAAAAGATATGTACATTCTGACACATTCAGGTGTATATCTTTTAAAAATATTTTTTTCCCTTTAAACAGAAACTTAAGCCACAAGTCTGTTTGTAAACAATCTGATACCTAACAGTAAAGTGCAGAAGTCAAAATATACTTGATGGCTTTGAGATAAAGAAATAAAAGGGGAAGAAAGAGTGAAAATCACTTTCACTGACACTTCTACATAAAATTTGAACTTAGGAAGTTTCTTAGCATTTCAAATACAATATAAAATTTTTATTTATTCATTTCTTTTTTTTTTTAAGATTTTATTTATTTGACAGCGAGAAACACAGCGAGAGAGGGAACACAAGCAGGGGGAGTGAGAGAGGGAGAAGCAGGCTTCCTGCCGAGCAGGGAGCCCGATGTGGGACTCGATCCTGGGTCTCCGGGATCATGACCTGAGCCAAAGGCAGTTGCTTAACCAACTGAGCCACCCAGGCGTCCCTATTTATTCATTTCTATCATTTGTTTAAAATACTTAGCATTTACCAGGTGTCTGTAACTATTCAAGGTATGGATTCCACAGTGAAAAACATAGCAGGCTAATCTTAGAGTAAATATATTTTAAATGGGAGAGAATGTAAATAAGAAAATGAGTGACAGAACCCCTGGGAAAAATAAACAGGATATAAAATAAATCCCAAACGTTTTGGACTGGATGACCAGGGCAGTTTTTCTAAAGGGTGACATTTCAGGAAAGTCATGCAAAACATGAAGGGGTGTGGGAAGGCAAGGGGAGCAGCAGGTATGAAGGTCTTTAGGTTGGAGAGAATTGAGATAGTTCAGGGAACAATAAGAATCCCAGTGTACCCAGTATACTGTAAGCAATGTGTGAGTAATGGGGATTAAATGAGAGTATTCTGGTTGATATAACTTACTCTTCTCTGGGACATGTGAAGGAACTTCAGTTTTATTGTAAATATGATAGGTAAGCTTTGGAGACTTAAAAAAAAGAATGATAAAATCTGAACTGGAATGCTTACCAATCTTTCTGATGTGGAGAATAGATTCTAGGGAAACATGTAAAACCTGGTATATTACAAAACTCTTGCAGATGAAAGAGGATAAAGCTGTTAAGAGAAATATTCACAAAAGTAGAGTTGGCAGGTTTTAGTAATGGATTGTTAAGAGATATGGAGGCAAGAGAAGTCAAGAAAAAATCCCAAGTTTGGTCTGAGCAGCTGGAAGAACTAGACTGCTGTTTATGGAATTGGCAAGGCTGGAGATGATGTGGGTTGTAATGGGTAGGCACTATGTGGATCCAAAGCTAAAGGAGGAACTTGGGGCTAAAGATGGAGTCTACAAGTTCTGATAGGAATTGTATTTCTCTCCTTGAGGTTACATGAGATCATTAGTAAGGGAATGTAACTAGATGAGATAAGAATCCCCAGAACAAAGCAGGCAAAGACTGTCCCCATTAGTGACCCAACTAGTAGGATGACCTAGCAAAGGAGAAATCAAAGTCAAGAAGGCAGGAGGTAAACCAAGAGTATGTTTTACTAAAAACCAAGCATGAAAAAAAAAGTTTTAAGGAGTGAATAATCACATCTGTTAAGTAAGAGAAGAAACACAGATGGACTATACAATTGCATGGGAGCAATTTCATTAGAGAAGAAAACCAAATAGGGATTGAACTACAGAGAAAGTGAAAGAAAATAGAGGAGTTTTAGAAATTTTGCTATCCAGGGGTATAGACGGATGGAGTGGAGCTGGAGAAGATATAGCGAAATTATTTTTGTGGTTGTTGCTTCAGTAATGAGATACATTGAAGTATATTAATAACTTCATGGGAATGATCTTATTAGGACAGAAAGAAGTAAAGAAAATGTGTAAATGGAAATGCGTTAAGTAGGCAAGGAGAAATTAAACTTGTACACAAGTGGCCAGATGTAGAAGCAGAAGGACTTCATTGCTTGAAACAAAAAGAATGGGAACTGGAAGTAGAGGGGGAAAGATGAGCTCAATCTCTTCTGCTTGCTATTTTATCTATTTTATTTTTATTTTTCTTATTGAACTATTTTATCACTGGAAGAACACCGTGATAGCTATCATTTGACAGAGGGAGGAATTGATGTGGAAGTTTGGAAGAAGGAAATGTAAAAGAGCCAACTCAAGGACTTAAGAGTAAATGGTAACAGAACTGTTAGGACCACTTAGGGACAGCTTATGTGCATGTGTGTGTGCACGCGCTCTTGTGCATATTGCCACTTTAAGTGTTCAGATGTAATCAAGGATGATATTTAAACCCTATAAGGAGGGGTTCTTTTTTGTCACAGTATATTAAATGATTTGTTAAATATTTTAACTAATACTTCTGGATTTAGGCAAGTTACGATTAAATAATTGGTTATACTTTGGTTTGGATCTTACTAGAAAGGTATGGCTGAGGTGGAAATAAACTTTGAACATGAAATAAAGTGCATGATTTTATTTAGTAATGGACTATAGAATCTAAGCCCAAGAAAGAAAGGCAATGAAGAAATAATAATGTGAGGAAAATGTGGGTAAATTATGCCTTCCTATGTTAATCAGTCCTTAGAAAGGGATTAGGGTAACTAGTTTATAAATATGGACACAAAAATTAATTCCAACTGGGTATTCACAACCATTTAAATCAGTACTTTGCACTGTAACCCTTAAACAATAGAATCCTTTTTTTTTTTTTTTTTTTGAACTCAAAATTTGGGCTGTCCTTGTGATGAGTCTTGACCAATACAATGCAATAGAAGGGACATTATGTGACTTGAGTCGGGGCCTCAAGTTATCTGGCAGCTTCTGCATTTGCACTCCTGAAACACTGCTGCCAATGTAGAAAAGTCAGTGGTGGCCATATAAGGGATCATAGACAGGGAACCAGCTGATAGCCAACATTAACCTACAGACAATTGCCAACACACAGAATTGTGACCTATTAAATGGCTTGAAACTATTATATCTTTGAAAGTTTTGTCACATAGCAACAAACCGAGATTACAGGGATATTAAGGTATAGGAGCCAGAAAAATAAAAGATAATGAATTGGGTTAATTAGTTTAAATTCAGTCAAAGCCCCATCTGAATACTGTTATATTAAGAATAAGTTGTAGTGCTAACTTTCAATTTAACTTGCATAAAATAAGAGGGACGAGAATGTATTTAATACTTAAAAGCATATACATTGAAGACTGAAGCTTGTTATTTTTGTAAATAGTCAAAGATCAGAGAGGAGATGATTGGCATATGGTGGTGCTATGATTCATCAGTATGGTCAAATATTCAAGCAATGAAACCATTCCATCCTCTCAAAGCCCCTGCATCAGTTGGCATTTTCAGCAAATTCAGTCATAAGTAGTGCCTTGATTAGTTACATTATGGATCACTAACAACCTGTATACCATTGATCAGAAGCTCATGACAAAAGCCTAAGCACATGACAAAATGTATCCCCAACTCCCATTGTTGTGTTTCTGGGGACCGTTCTGGATACCAATTTCTGGGTTATACAGATTTAATTGGCTTCAGGAGACTGAAGCCACACCACTTACCTGGATAGAAAAAAATAATGGAAGGTAATTATTAACTAGTTAATTAAAATGTAAAAACATGATACCTAAAATATAAATGTAGTACCTACAAGGAGCAGCAAATATCTCCAGAGTTAAAATAAAAGGGAAATAGTGATATTATTAAAACTTTGAGTAGAGGGCCCTAAGAAGCTGAGACTCAGACCTCTGAAGAAGAGGTTGTGCACAGCTAGTGTCAGTATTTCCAAGTTTGAGTCTCTCCTAAACCTGGAATCCTGACCTCCAAAGGTAGGGTACTGAATGAATCAGTGTTTCAATCTCAGAGAATGAAGCTGATTATGCAAGGGCTGGAAAAAACTTCAGACCAGATAGAAGCTGCTGGCAGGGAGATACTTCTGCTAGAGTACAGATATAATGCCTGGGGACCCAGGGGACACAGGCCTGTAGTAAACCCACAGGACGCGACAGAGACAGGAACCAGGATGTCCCTTTTCCAGGCTGCTCATCTGTCTCTAGAACACCTTCCTGAGAGAACCAATAAATCATTCAACTCACTGGTGAGCTGCAGTGTATTTCCTAGATGACCACTTTAAGTATCACAAAATGTTACAGAAGGGGAAGTTGAGAGCTGAGAGATAATAACTTAGTAACTAAAATAAAACCCAGAGAAAAATAGGAAGTCAGAGTGCAGAAAACAAATCTAAGGGTCCAGGTAAAATATTAATAAGACTTCAGTGGGATAGGTGCCTGGGTGGCTCAGTCAGTTAAGTGGCTGCCTTCGGCTCAGGTCATGATCCCAGGATCCTGGAATCGAGTCCTGCATCAGGCTCCCTGTTCCGCAGAGAGCCTGCTTCTCCCTCTCCTTCTGCCTGCAGCTCTGCCTACTTGGCTTGCTCTCTCTGTCAAATAAATACATAAAATCTTTAAAAAAAATGGGATAATCTCTTCACTTTGAATCTATGCCTAAGGTATACAAATAGGAACAACAGAAAGATGATTTACATGGGGACTGCATCTCCATCTATAAAACTGAATTAAGCTGAATTCATATTGCTACAACCACAAGGTGCTAGGAAAAGGCAGATAGAAATTGTAACAAGATATGATCATAGCTATTACTTCTATGAAGAACTGTATTACCTTCTAGGTAATAAACTGAACATGACTAATAACTGGTAAGAAGGATACAGAAGGTACTGTTAGTAATAAGAAGACAAGCCACACAATTTTTTAAATAGTCTATGCATTGCCAGTAAGAACATGGAAGAGTGTTCAACATTTTAGTTATCAGACATCACCCACAATATCCAAACAATTTAATACAAAATTCACACATGTTCATAGGATCATGTAATAGACATAATACAAAGAAACTAAACAAACTACAGTGCTACAACATGGACACATGTAACAAAAGGTTAAGCAGAACATGTCAGATAAAGTTCCATTTACGGAATCTCAGAAACAGTGAAAACTTGACAGAAGTAATGCAAGTGGAGATGAGGATTACCTTGTCTGTGAGATGGAGGAACTGGTAGGCCAAGTGTGGGATGGGAGGCAGCATGGAGGGAGAGAACACTTCTGGAGCACTGAATGAGTTCTCTCTCCAACTTTGGGTGATTGTTCCAGAGCTTTGTTTACTTCATGCAATTTAATCTATGTGCCAGTTGTTTGCACAAAATCTATGTTGGTTGCACCTTATTTTCCTTTTTAAAGAAAATCTAGTTGAGGCCACCAGGGTGGCATCTATAAAACTGTAGTGGACATACACACCTTAATACAAAATGAGATTAAACCACGCAGCAAAGCCCTCTTCACTTGAGCCAGCCCTTCACCTGGCATATGCTGAACATTGGCTAGTTGCTGTGCATATTTGAGTCTGGAAGTGACCAGTACTTCACAGAAACCAGGAGATCAAGATAAAGAATTGGTATAGTTTAGGACTTCTTGATTTTTTTGAGGCTCAAGGTGAGATCCCTGAGTTTAAAAACAAACAAACAAACAAACAAAAAACATGGAGGACACCTCCATTTTCCAAAATAACAGACAGGAGCTGTCCTAAAAGCAGTGAGCAGGTGAGACTTAGACCATAGAGTCGGCCAGCAATTCCCCATCATACCATTATTTCCGTAGCACCTATGTTCTTGACTATACTAATATTTCAATAAATGCTTTCTCATTTGAGTTATACACTTACTGGCAATACTCTTAGTGACTGGTTAGACCCTTGGTGGCTAATGAATTTCATAAGAAGATAACCAGATTGAAGTAAAGAAAGTTTAGATGAGGAGTTAGTTTGCTGTTTGGGTAACAAGTAGTGTAACAAAATATTTAAGTGATTTGATAAAGCAGTATTGTTTATATTGTGAATGTGTGGACCTATGAAGAGATTTTGAGCAGTATTTATAAAATAATCGTTAAATTTATTTTTAAAAACAAGAACATTATTTTCTATATGCTTAGAGAACATTCCTTTTCATTTAAAAATATTTGTTAGGTGTTTCATTATTATGTGGCTTTATTCGGTGGTCTCCTAGTTGTCATCCTGGTTCTTACTAGAACCAAAATTCTCCTACTTAAAACCCATGCTTAGCTATCCTAGTCACAGTTGACTGTGCTCTGTTGCCCAACAACACCGTGTGCTGCCTTCTTCCAACAGTATCTACTACTTGGGAGGCCTTCCCACTTATTTCTCTCCTAGCTGCCTATGTCCATTTGTATCTCCAGAATCAATCCCCATTCTTGCAGTCTTAGGTCACATTTTGGCTACCCCCCAAAAGCTCCCTGATGTCTCCCTCCTCTCCCACTCCTCATCTGACACAGTCATAACAGACACTTCATTTCCACACCTTGGGAACTTAAATGGAAAAGTTTGAATGGTTTTCATAGCTTTAGTTTTTACTGAAGTGACTTATATAGGTTGTGGTTTGTCTTTCTCAATGTGAGCTTCTAATGCCTCATCTTCCCTAGGTGCTTCATAAAATTGGGCTAAACGTGCTTGGCTTAACTTTGTGGAATTTATTGTAGTCCCAAACTTTTATATATTCTTGGTGACTCAGGAAGCCATAGTCCCCTACATCTACATCTGCCACTAAACATCTCTATTTAACCCCCCCTCCATTTCTATACTTGACGATGTTCATAATGGCCAGGAGCCAGACTCCTGAGATATCTTCTTTACCAATATATGCCTGCATCTGAATGATTGCAGTATACTTGAGTGTGCTCATTTAAGTCTAATGAGGTCCACGGAGGTGACCGTATGACTCATGACATGAAGTCATTTTTCCAATTAGCATTCTGACAAATGCATTAGAAGGAAAACCCTTTCAATAGATTTCCACAGCTGCTGAAGGGATCAGGTGTCAGAAGATTTTCAGCTTTGTTCTGCTGTTCTGGTCAAATAACTTATTTTTACCCAGACTCTGCCTCTTGATGCAGCTGGCGGTGATCATATGTCATCAGAGTCTGAGCCCAGTTTAAAAATGGTCCTTATTACTGTACTACAACTGAAGACATTTTAAAAAGGAATAGTCATAATTTTTAAGTCAACCATTTATCTTCTTAAAAATACATGGTGAAATACAAAATTATTTGTTCAGAACTAACCCATTCTGTGTCCTACTAACACTTGGTATAAAATGCGTATTTGCAAAAATAATAAAGACTGGAGACACTTCTGTTAGCTTAGAACCATATCTAGCCTTGACCTTTTACCAGCTTTGTATTCAAATTCAGAACATGTGTTCTCAGGTGGAGGAAAGCAAAGTTTTCAAAATCAATAGTCTGTCCTGAGTGAGGCAGTGGGGTGTGGCACAGATGTGAGGGAGAATACTATTGAGGGAATGGTCTCAGTTCTTAAATATTTAATGTTCAAAAACTATAGTAGTCCCTTGAAGAAATCTGGATTGCATACTTGTAAAAAAAAAAAAAAAGAAAAAAAGAAAAGAAAAATCCTTAGTGTAAAATTTGCAACCTAAGGAATTCTAGATTATCTGCAAAACTTTGAATATTATCCCTCAAGATACTCAAAAAGTTAGAGAAATAATTTTGGTAACTTTATTGGCTTAAAAGTGAAGAATAGATGCAAGAGTTGAGTCATTAACCAACTTAAAGGCAGTTGTGATAATTAAAAACAAGAAGCATTGTGTTTCTTTCAGCGTAACTCAAGAAGAAAATGGCTTTCAGTGCTGTTCTCCAGGACAACCCCTGGATTAAATTGAGTTTCACCACTGGTGATATCCTATAGGTATTTGTATTCAGATATTTCCATTAATGTTTTTGTTCTGCCATAAAATCACATTTTAGAATATCTGATACATTCTGGGGCTGAGAAAGAATTGCCTGCACCATGTTCTCTTTCTTGTGCTATTAGAGCAGTCAGTACCTGTATTAATTCAAATAGCACAGTACTCATGGGTAGGGAAAAAGAAAACAAATGAATACTCTTTATATAATAATACATGCTCCCAGAATGAAATATTGGCTTCAAATTTTGGACTACTATTCCTACAAAGATGTTAAAATACTCCTAGCTACTAGCATCTTGCTTCCCTGAGAATAAAAGTTTAATCAATTACAGTTTTTTAAAAAAATCTATTAAAGAACTATTTAAGTATTACTATTTATCCAGTCATCTTACATAAAAGAAAACAAGTACTTCCACTGAGAACAGTAAAGAGATAGTAGAATAAATATGAAGAAAAATTTTCTTTACAAAAATAGGGCATAATTTGACGTCTGTTTCAAAAGATTACTCAACAAAAGCTTCATTCCATTCTGGAAAAGTATGGCTTATAATTAATGAGGCAGATGTTTTTCTTGCCTTTATGGAATCCAAACTATATTGGGGTGCAACAAAATCCTGTACTTAGGAAGCTATATTGAAAGTACTGAAACATTTTTCTGATGACAGAATCAGGTATATCAGGGTTTGCAACCTATGCCACCCAGAACATATCCAATCCATGCCTGGTTTTATAAATAAAGCTTTATTGGAACACAGCCACATCCATTCCTTGGGACCTTGTTTATGGCTGTTTAGTGGCTACAAAGACAGCGTTGCTTCGTTGCAACAGAGATTATATGACCCACAGAGCTGGAAATACACTCTGGCAAAGAGCTTTGATTTGTCTAATTGCCTATTTTATACATAATTGTCATCTAATTAGACTTCATTAGAAATTGTTATCAAAGTAGTATGGGCACAATATCAAAAACCTTAATTCGACTTGTACAGGCACATATTGAAATAGCTGAGTCATTTATACCAGTCACAACAAGTTGGAGAATTTAGCAAAAGGAAAATTAAAAGCAATATTATAGCACACTGTCAAAATAACAGAAGTCAAGTAGAGCAAGTGTAAGGAATAATAGTGTGGCAGATACGTAGATGATAATTTTGAGAGAATATTTTTGATCAGAAAAATAAGGATTCAGAGAAGACAAAAAAGTTGTTTTAAACACATAAAGTTGTGCCATCTGAAAAAAAGATTGAACTTGCTCCTGAGAGCTCCAAGTGAAAGAGCAAAGAGTCACTACATAAAATGTCAAGCAAGCAGATGATTCACTTCCCTCTAAGAATCGGGGATGTGCAAAGTCTGGGCCAGCTGCTTCAGAGCCTACTTGTGTGAGACCCCTCTGACTGAGGCTGTCCCAGCAGAGGCTGAGGAGAAACCAGATAAGGTTAACATATCTAGAAAACCTGGAAGGGATGGCTAAAATTAATGGATTTGAAGATCTGGACTTGCTAGTTCATCTTACAAGTTATGCTTCATTAAGCTAGAGCAGACAAGTATATTCAAAATGAGCAAGGCAAAATGCTCAAATGTAAAGTTCAGAATTCACAGCATCAACTTTGTATACTAAGGTGTACAAGCAAGAACAGAGAAAGATTAGAGAGTGAATTTTTTTTTGTCTGAAATGAGTTTAATTCAAAAATGTAAATTGAGAGGCACCTGGGTGGCTCAGTCCTTAAGCATCTACCTTGAGCTCAAGTCATGATCCTGGAGACCCAGGATCGAGCCCCACACTGGGCTGGGCTTCCTGCTCGGCGGGAAGCCTGCTTCTCCCTCTCTCACTCCCCCTGCTTGTCTTCCCTCTCTAGCTGTGTTTCTCTCTGTCAAATAAATAAAATCTTAGTATATATATATATTATATATTATATATAATGCATATATTCATTATATAATATTTTATATATATTGAATACTGCAGCATTATAAATTAAATGGTAAGAACTCATTTATCTCATCAACAGATGATATGCATGCAAATAGTAACAGTTTTCCCTCAGAATATAATAACTTTTATCTCTTTCTGATGGACACTGGGATATGGAAAACAACCTGGCCCCCCCAAAAAGCAATGTGCTTTAATTAGCCACAGAGAATTTAACTGTTAAGAGTTAATGTAGGAATAAAAAACAAAATAGGACAAAATAAAAACCTTCATCAGGTAGAACAGCTAAAATAAAGAAAGTAATAAAACAGCTGATGAAAACAGCAAACAATACTGAATGAGTGCAAATGAAGGCGAGGTGCTTTCCTTTTGCTCAGTATGTGGTGTAGACGCTTCCTTCTTAGCATCTCAGTTCCATCCACAGCATTACATTAGATCAGGCAATCAGACTAGAATTATTGAGTGGTTTTGTGTTTGGAATTCTGGTTGTTTCACTAAATGCTTTTTAATGAATACCTTAATGCACTTCTTAATCTATAGTTTTTCTCTGTTTCTCTATTTTCCCCACTTAGATATTAATATTTAAGTAAGAAACAGGATAATTCTTCTAACTGCCAGGTTTTATTTTTAATTCCCTTCGTTAACTATTAATCTTTTGACATTATTATCCTCGGATTACTGTTAAAGCAAGATTCTTACAGTCAACATTCCTATGAAAAGGATGACTTACTGAAGGAAGTGCTGAAATTTACTAGTACATTATAGCAGGTATGAATTTTGAAATGGGTTTTACTTATGTCAGGAATACAATGCAAATGCAAATAATCCCCTGTGTAAAATAATAGCAAATGAAAGGAAATGAACATAAACTACTGATTCAACTGATTGCAATCAATGCTAGTAAGGATGTAGAAATAGATGGTTTAGAAATTTTTAAGAAGGTTGAACGATACTAATCCACTATCTTAAGTTATTTAATACATCTTCAATAGATTCCCATGTTGATGGACCTTTGTTTATGTCCTATAACTGTCTTGTTTAAAAAAAATGTATTCTATTACCTCTCTAATAGGGGAAAAGAGTAAAATGCTTGCTAAATAATTTTTCAAATTTAGTTTTGTCTAACTTTTGTGCCTGGTGTTTTATTGCTACAACCTTCCTCTCAGTAACAATTGAAGTTGGCTTCTGAAAATAAGTAGAATAACAAACTTTGAGCAAATTTAGCTAATAGACTTTGGTGTTCTTTAAAAATAGTCTTCCTATCTACGCTACCTTTTCTGTAATTATAGAATTAATATAATACATTTTGGTTTGTGTAATTATTATTGATTAGCTTTCACCTTGCAAATACACTTTCCAAGTAGGCCGGGGGTTTGATGTCACTACTTTATCAGGTTTACAGTCATTTTTGCAAAGTGATTTTGATCTTAGTCAGGAATGTTCAAGTAAAGTAGACTGATAATCAATAAAAGAAAATCCTATAAGAATTACTTTGATCTATATATTGGTTTGGGTATTTATCCTAATAGCACATTTTCAAAGAGCATATCTGAAGCTCATATTTCATTTTTTTAAAACTGTACATTAGAAATATAAGATGGAATTTGTGATGTAGCGAGGAGGTGCATAACTTTATAATGAGCTGCAAATAAGCTTGTGTCTGGCCTCAGAATTCCTTACTTAATCATATCAGATGCTTTTTTGATAATGTACACACCCCAGGTGTTAACATTGCATGTAATAATAGATAACAAGAAAACACTTTCCTTATCTAGTGAACATTGGTGAGTGGGTTTTTGGCAGATGCGACCAAATTAAACCAGGAGAATTCTTACACAGTGAGAGATGACAAAGGGAGATAGGAAGACAGTATTCTTTCCCTCATTTCAAAATTTGACCACACTTGTTCAATGGATTCAAGTTAACGGACAAGATAGGATTTATCTAAGTCTTCTTTCTGGGACTTTTTTTTTTTTTTTAAGATTTTATTTATTTGACAGAGAGAAACACAGCCAGAGAGGGAACACAAGCAGAGGGACTGAAAGAGGGAGAAGCAGGCTTCCCGCCAAGCAGGGAGCCCGATGTGGGACTCGATCCCGGATCTCCGGGATCATGACCTGAGCTGAAGGCAGTCGCTTAACCAACTGAGCCACCCAGGCGCCCCTGGGACTATTCTTTAAAATAAATAACAATCTTTTTTTTTTTCTTTTTGAGTATGACATGAATTACTTTTTCCTATGTGTTCCAAATCACAGCCTTATGCTACTTCTGGTACTTCAGTAACAACTAGCTGATCTTGCTCTGAAAAATACAGATGGTGGAACAGTTTTCTGAAGTATATTTGAAAGTTGTTTCCTCCTTGCACTTGGTCCATCAAATTATAGTTTATCTGGGTGCCCCTATGCAAGGACATCCAACGCGGGGCTCTGGGTGAGCTGAAATCTGGAATGTACTCTACTTACCACACCGTGAATCCTGTCATAGGGCTGCATTGACTGGGAGAGGGAAGATTTTTGTTTTCTTTCTTAAAAGGCACGATGCCATTGCCAACCATTGTATCCAGAGGACAAATCTACCCAGATAATATGTGGTTTCTATCATTTCCACTCAGAAATGGGGCCTTCTTCTGAATCACAGAAGTATGATACAGTGATCATGGTTATCAAGGACTACTCTAGTGACTCAGCAGTGTGCATGGCCAAGGGGAAAGAAAGAAGCCACACAAAAAGGCAGAGAAAAGTAAGAAGTCAAGTTATTTGATTATGGATTCAGAAATAACCTTTGAAATTCAGATCCATGAGCATGGAAATACAGCTTTGAGAGGAAAAGCTTTGATTATAAGAATCTAGTTTTTTGTTTTTTTGTTTTTTTTTTTTAGTTTCAAAAGGCTAAGACCTGAAAGATAGAAAAAGAGATTGAAAATAGAGTAGATAGAAAGCTGAACTAACCCCCCTCAAAAGGTAAATTTTCCCATGTTGAAAGAGAAAGGACTATTTAGACACTGTTAGGGCCTTGATCAGGGATCTGTAACTTTCTCTCTCCTCCAGGGTCTAGTTTTCAGATAGGATGGAAAATGGAATCTTCAGACATTTGCAGTCCTAAGAATAAAACTTAAACCTTGCTTTCCAAAGTCTGGAGTACAACAAGCCTTGGAGAGTTCTCAGGACACACAGATGCAGTATGACAACTATAGAATTGACATGGTGATAATGTATCTCATCAGAAGTGAATTGCAAAAGCCCTCCTATTTTCCTGCAGCTACCAAGCAGCCTTTCAGAATACCCGTAATGCTATAATGTTTTCTGTGGCGCTGGGAGAAGAATCAAGAGGGCACAGAGAAAGAACTGGTGGAGGTGAGAGAGTGTAATAGACTGAGCTGTAGTAATCTGAAATCTAGTGAGTGGACACCAGACAGCTGGTGCACATACCTTGAGCAATTCTAGTTGGGTTAGATCCTGGGGATAAAACAGCAGATGCCTCCCTGAGCTAGTGCCTGGACTTGTATTTTATCCAAGAATTTAGATGGATATGGAGAAACTTGCTTGATCATGAAAATTCTACATCAATTATAAATTATTCCTCTACTTAGGCTCTGAATGTCCCTAAATTTAGTTATTAGGGATTTAAACAAAAAAACAGTTTGATTTTTACAGACCCAAATTTGTGTCCTGTGAATATCCATACTTTACTAATGGGTGTGGAAAAAAAACCCAAAAAACAAAAAACAAACAAAAAAACCCCACAACATTGCTGAAGAGAAACCATGTGAGTATTACTCTTAGATTTGCCACATTGCTTTTAAATAGCCATTACAATAGAATTGCATTTTTCAAACTCCTGTTTACCTACAATATCTTGGGGGTCTCAGTTATTACCACAGTTAATTCATTCATAATGGCAGTTTGGGGGCCTTATCAATGAGTTAGACACATCTTCTCATCAAAGGTGAGGAAAATAAGACAGAGGAGGTGAACTTAGTTTTCTAGGTTAAAATCTAGTAATGCCCTTGCAAGTTTTCTCCCACTCAATCATGTGTAAAAACACACCTTGAATTTCTAGCACGTAACCACAGTTTAAAAGAACAAGCAAGTAAAAACATTGGCAAATATAAATAAATTGTTGGTCCGAACCAGAATCATTGCTTTGGTTTACTAACATAAAAGAAACACAAAAAGATTAATAACTTATATTAGTTTATGTATGGATATAATTATATAGATTTTTGTATTAGATGTGAATAGAGAATGCTTTTTGCAGGCTCACAAATACTTATATCAATTTTGTTAATAGTTCTTGAAGGCTAAGTATTGGTTAAAAAATAGCTCTAATCTTGCATAAATTACAGTGTCATAGCAAATAGATCCAGATAAAAGAACCAAATTTTTTACAGCACTGTCCCAACGTGCAAAATGAAACATGGCCTAAGGAATCATCACTGCATATTTTAGGAAATATCTTTTTCTTGAATGTATTTGGGTAGTAAAATCATTTAATTATAATGTGTGAATATATATATAAAAACTTCAGTGAGAACACATAATCACTCAGAAATTTCACCTAGCATGAGATTATAGATGAAATACAAGACATTTTTATGCTGGGTGTGAAAAAGCTGACTAAAATATTTACGTATTAATATCCCATTGCAAAGATCACTGTTAGCTCATTGGCCTTAAATTATTCACTAGGTTCAATGGTTATTATTTTTGGCTGCTGCAGCCAGAACTTATAAATACATTTCTAAGGTCATACACTCTACTTTTCATCTAAATCTTTCTCCTCCTTTTCTCTTTTAAAACAGAACATTAAATGAAATTTCCTGACATTCAACCTTAATGAGTCAAACACTTTTTTAGACCACAAATGAAACTACAAGGTTATTATTTTCTATACTTAAAGAGTGATCCAGAAGTCAGGAAATAGGGGGTTTTAGTATCAACTTGAATAAATACTATTTTTTTAAGAAATGGCAGTCACAACAGAACCTCTTTTGAGAACAGAAATATCAAAATGTAGTTTAGAAAGATTTTTTTTTTAGATTTCTCAGAGTTCATACTCATCAATACATGTTTTGCCTTGTGAGTACCTTTGGACAACAGATATTTTAAAGCACTCCATTCATGTGTTTTGTGTGTTGACTTAGTTGTGGTATACAGTTTCTAGATGGTGGGGATCTCCCATCACTGTGCAGGTAGAAGGGCCTTTTACTTTGAACCACTCCAATTTTACTCTGCTTTGAATTCAAACACAGTAAAAGATAATTTTTTCTCATCATGGGGGATGTGCAAGGACCTGCTGAACATAGCTTGCCTCAGATCAAAGAGGCAATATAGCATTTAAAAACAAATGTACCTTTGGCATAAGAACAAGTTTGGGAACCCAAGAGGTAAAACTCAACTCTTGACCTGTAGTTGACCTTAGAAAATCAGTCCCCATTTATGTTTCAGTACAGTCATCTGTATTGTCAAGTAACCTCACATCACCAACAATAAGAGAATTTGGTCACTAGCCAGTAAAACTGTGCTTCATTGTAGGTAATGTGATAATTTTCAGGTCCTGTTCGTTTGGGCATTCTCTCTTGGTCAAATGCTTTGTCATTTTTTTTCCATTTTTCCATGCCTTTATGTTTCTGCCTGGGTCCATCCTCACTTCTCTTTTATCAAATGACTAAAACATTGATTAGACACATACTTAGGGCTATCAACTGGGTAGAATATGTTATATGAGCAGTGCTTTTAAAGTCTTTTCCAGTCTCAGAACAAGGCCCTCAAATTTCAAGCAATGTTTCTTTCTCTGGCTCAATCTTATTTGTGTTTTGAATGTAAGGTTCTGCTTCACTGCCTCTAGCTAGTCCTCACATTGACCCCCTCTCATATTCTCCATTCCTCACAGCCACCCTCTGAAACTTCTCTCTTGAACCTTGAAGCTCATTTCTATTTCCTATTTCATTCTCTAAGGAGCGGTAAGAGTCTGGCTGCCACATGGATAGGCTGCTTTTTAAGGCACAACTTTGAAACAATGACCATTTGGTGGATGAGAAGGACTAAATTACCAAATTCTATAAGAGAATTCATTAACATGTGTTTGGATGCTTAGGGGACATCACCATCTACGCAAGTGACAGTGGTAGAGTGTCTAGAAGGCAAAGTAGTGTTTTAACATAGATAAAGGAGATAACCACTGATAATCAAGAAATGGTTCCTACTAGGAGAAAACATGGGTTACTCAAACAGCAATATAAGGATAGACAAGACTGAATGGAACTGAGAAGTTTAAAAACAGGATGGCAAAAGGAGAATATGGGGGTCAATTCAATAAATACAGAACATCTACCTTAGGATAGGCCCTACATTGTTTTTGTTTTTTTTTTTTGAGCTATGGGATAGTTAGCCAAGGAGCTCACCCTTCACTGGGGTACAAGGAAGTGTTCTCTTCCATACTTGGCCTTAAGAATAAAATTCTAAATCAACATAAAGACATTTTGAAAGCAACAGAGGGAAAAATCAACAAGTGGGACTGCATTTGAACTCACAAGCTGTGGCTCAGCAGAGGAAGTCATCAGCAAAATGTAAAGGCAACCTCTGAAATGGAAGAAACTCTTTGCAAACCATGTGTCTGATAAAAATGCTCATATCCCAATATACAAGGAAGTCCTATAACCCAATAGAGTATAAAAACAAATAACCCAATTAAAAAACAAGCAAAGGACCTGAATAGAGTTTGTTCTAAAGGGGTATAAGTGGCCAACAGCTCCATACAAATGTGTTCAGCATCATTAATCATCAGGGAAATGCAAATCAAAACCACAATGAAATACTACCTCACACCTGTTGGAATGGTCGCTATTAAATGGAAGAAAAAAAAAAACACACCCAAACTAGCAAATGCTGATAAGGGTGTGGAGAAAAGGGAACCCTTGGGCATTGTGGTGAGAATGTAAGTTGGTTTACTCACTAGGGAAAACAATATGAAGTTTCCTCAAAAGAATTAAAAATAGAGCTACCATATAATGCAGCAATCCCACTTCTGGGTCTATACCTGAAGGAAATGGAACCATTATCTCCAAGAGATATCTGTACTCCCTGTTCATCACAGCATCATTCACAATAACCAAGTTATAGAAACAACCTAAGGGAGAAGATTTTAGTTTCATTTCTACTAAATCTGCATTTTAACTCATCCTTTAAGTTACTAATTATTATAAAAGTTGTATTTTCTTTCTAAAAGCTTGAATTCATCTACAAGTCTACCTGGTCAGCTTACACAGTGCCATTTTGCTGATTCATTTTTGTGACTGTCTTCTAGATCTTTAGACATATTCTCAAACTATTTCCTGTATATACTAATTTAAGCCTATGAAATCTTTGACACTGTCACTATTCCTTCATTATTTTAGATGATTAAAAAATAGACAATTTTTTAGAACAGTTTTAGGCTCACAGCAAAATCGAGAGAAGCTTCTGAGATTCCATAGACCCCTTGACCCCAATGTGCATGTCTTTCCCCCTTATAAATCCCCAAACAGAATGGTAGGTTTGTTATAATTGAAAAACCTTTGGATACCTCCTTTGTTCAAAGTCCATAGTTTACATCATGATTCATTTCTTGTTGTACATTCTGTGTCTTTGGACACATGAAAAATGCCCTATATCCACCACTATAGATCCTACAGAATAATATCACAGCTCTAAAAATCATGTATTCATCTTACTCATACTTTCCTACCTTGAACTTCTGGAAACCACTGGTCTCTGTGCTTGCCAAAGTTTCAAGGTGAGCTCTAACTTAATTCAATTCTTGTGAATTCTCAAGACCTTAGTTGGCGGTCTTTCTCCACTGAGAGGATTTGTATTTACTTTTGTCACAAACCCAAAAGATACTGCCAACATGACAACACTTTGGCTCCCTTTAGGGACACCCATTTCACATTAAATAAACTAACTATTTTGTTATTCTACATTTCAAATGTCTAGCAGAAAACATGGCCCATAGTTGATGGTTCATAAATATAAATTAATGTATTCTCTCCCTGAGCTACTTGGTGACATTGTAGGAATCTATACCTTTATGCATTTTTAAAGTAACAATCTTTGATTTCTTATATGTACAGTTCTCTTTTCATTTGAAACTTCTCCATCAAAAGCAAGATAGAGTGGAAAACTTGACCAATGATTGAACATACTGGTTTCACATGAGTTCTGCATAGTCAACATTCTGTTCATGTAATTTCTAACATTTACTTTAATAATGTTAAAGATATGACTCTGGGTAACACTGTAGGAAGAATAACTACACTTTAGATTAGAAACTTAAATATTTCTCTGAGAATTACATGTGACTTTGTCCACATAGGCAAAGTGAATAGAACTTCTCTGATACAGAGAACCATGGAACAGAAATGGGTAGAGTAGATCTAATGAATTTGGTACTAACTTAAGCTAATCAAGCATACAGTTTTCTTTTTTTTAAAAGTTTTATTTATTTGACAGAGAGAAACACAGCTAGAGAAGGAACACAAGCAGGGCGAGTGAGAGAGGGAGAAGCATGCTTTCCGTCCTGCAGGGAGACCAATGCAGGGCTCAATCCCAGGACTCCAGGATTATGACCTGAGCTGAAGGCAAAAACTTAACAACTGAGCCACCCAGGCGCCCCAACCATACAGTTTTCTAACTGGAGTAGTGTTTCCTACAATTAGTTTATGGTATGGTTTATGTAAACAGTTTTGTAGATTCACACATTTAGGACTCAAAATTTTATAGGTCAATGAAAAATGTACTGTATGATAGAAATAGAACAATCCTACAGAAGTTTCCAGTTGATACATTTTGCTATACCTCCCAGTAGTAATTTGAAATTTTATTTTACTGCTTTTGTTTTTCAGTACATATGTATTTTTCAACACTTGTGAATTAGCTTAGCATCATTTTCTGCCAAGCTGTAACTGAATTTCAGTAAGGCAGTGAAACAGAAATATTGGGTATTGTACCTTTCATTAAGAAGGATTCAAGAGCAGAGCAAACTAAATGTATACACCTCAGGCACAGTCTAACATATTTAGTCTCTCCTAACCTCTTCAGAGGCAGTATGGCCATTCACTCCATTAATAATGACAAATTTGGGTTCATAGGAATACATAAAATGTCACAGTGAGGGATGTTAAAAAAAATCACTGCAGAAATATTGTCACAAATTTTCCAACTCCTAGCATGTTTTAATTTTTTAATAGGTACTAAACAAAAGCAAGGAGCATTTTTTTTTGAGACGTTGGAAATAAGAATATCTAGCCTATGTTAAATTTCTACTGTAAAACTTGGTAGATCTTTATTTACTTTCAAAAAACATATGCCACCAAGTCCTTTGAATCTGTTGACTTGCCAGTTAATATAAGAAAATAGAAAATGTTATCTGAAACCCACATTTACATGGCTTAGACAGTTTGAGAAAAATCTACTTTTTCCCTCAAGGACAAGATTTCTACTAAGCAAAAACATTTTTTCCTATTCTGATTTGAAAGGTACTATTTAGAATATGAATTGAAAAGCACAATTTGGAGAATTGTGTGACTCAGCTCTAAGACACTTGGTTGCACAGGAGCCATGGAGTGTCATTTTAAATGTGTCATGATAAACCTCCCACTTGTCTAAGAATAGAGCTCTCACTGGACCCAGTTATCTCAGAACCCCAAGGTACAATATGATAATGATACCACTTAACATCAATGCCGAAGTGGGGGGAGAAAAGAGGAGTGGGGGAGCTACGAGCATTTTCACTAGAAAGAACATCAAATTAAAATATTAATTTGCTGATTAATATAACATTAGCTGACCTATTTTCTCCAGCTTGTGAAACAACAATGACATAAGAAGCTAAATAACTGCCTGAAAGATAAATGTTTTAAGAATTCCCAAAGAGATGTTTAGCTCCTTTTTAAACATCATTAAAGATAGGCCATGCATATATCAGGCAGTTTTATGATTTCTGTGCTGAAACACCCCGTTTACATTTATTAATGCAATGTCAAGCATAGAGGTTTGCTTAGAAGTCCTCCCTTGTTTCAAACTTAAGACCAGTAGGTGTCAGTTTTCTTACCCTTGGTCACTCACTGTAGGATTTTACAAGAATGTCGATTCTTCCAAGGAAGTGATTCAGGTCACACTTGGAAATTTATTTTTTTAAACTATTCATAAATTGGGATAATATTGATTTTAAAAATAGAAACCAGCAAGCTGCTGTCCACATGCTCACAGCCCCAGGACCTCAGAAATTCAAGCTGGTCTTCAAAGAAGCATATTATAAAGAAACAGGACAGGATTTTGTGCTGAAAATGGAGTTCCTAGTACAACTCTGTTTCTCATACCATGCACTGATAAACCACATTTTTCTTTGTAAGGTTAAAGATTGTGGAACAAAATATTTAAGTCTTCCTTGAATTCTGAAACTGCTAGAAATTTGATCAACTGAGAAAATAAAATTCACTTCAATTCTGAGGCATAGTCTGAAAAACGTGGAATAGTTTTGTTAGGATAATACAGTGGGGATCCCTGGGAGAAATATAAATGGTGATGATGGGGTACAGTCAGTAAAGTGCAGATGCTAAAGATTTGGAGGGAGATGAATAGGGTTATCCAAGTGGTAGATGGTTGAGGCTGATGGAAAGAGTCTAAATTATCTTCTCAGCTCTTTGTTGAATAATTACTCATTAACATAATTTGGGAGATAATACTGACTTTTTGTTTAACATTGTTAATGAAACTATATCCTTTAACATAAAAAATGAATATGATTTTTTTAAAGCCACTTTCTGTGGCTGGGGACTGAAATGTGTCCTCAAGGGTTAATGCTGAGTCTATCCCTAAATTTTAGTGACTTCATGAAACCATGAAACCTATAGAGTTAGAAGTTTCCTCCACTTTTTTCATTCAGTCTAAGTTTCACTTCTATAAAATGTGATTCAAAAACATTTTTTTTCTCTTTTTTTCAACTTCCGTAACAGTCTGTTGCTTTTTAAGTGGTGTTCTGTCCAATTTCAGAGCCCTTGTTGTCCTGGTACAGTGTATAGAATATCCTGAGTCTCTCCTGAGATTCAGGTTTCTGCGTCAGCTCTTTTTTTTTTTTTTTTAATTGTTAATTTTTTTTCCAGTGTTCCAAGATTCATTCCCCATTCCCCACACCCAGTGCTCCACACAATAGGTCCCCCAGTACCCACCACCAAGCTCTCCCATCCCTCTACCCCCTTCCCTCCAAGTCCCTCAGTTTGTTTCTGTGTCCAAAGTCTCTGTTGTTTCGTTTCTCTCCCTGGATTACCCTACTTCCCATTTACTTTCCTTCTCCCACTGTCCTCCAGGTTACCCCTCATGCACTGCAAGTAAGTGAAG
>PITA01000924.1:154693-190262 GCA_004023965.1 Spilogale gracilis
TGACTTTCTCTACTTGGCTTATTTCACTCAGCATAATCTCTTCCAGTCCAGTCCATGTTGCTACAAAAGTTGGATATTCATCCTTTCTGATGGAGGCATAGTATTCCATTGTATATATGTACCACATCTTCTTTATCCATTCATCTGTTGATGGGCACCTTGGCTCTTTCCACAGTTTGGCAATTGTGGCCATTGCTGCATTGATGAACATTGATGAACATTGGGGTACATATGGCTCTTCTTTTCACTACATCTGTATCTTTGGGGTAAATGCCCAGTAATCTGCATCAGCTCTTAAGCTGTTCTTCAATTGCAACTTCTCTTTTTTGTTCATGTTATGTTTCTCCATCTCCCTCTCTGTGTCTAACACACACAGGCACACACATACACACCTTTTAAAAATTGGTTAGAACGGATATGTGTGATGAACAATATGTGGCCTTAAACTATTGTCCTCAAAAATCAACAATGGAGACAGAGTACAGTAGTATGCTAGTAAAAGCTGAACAACTTTCTCTGGAAAGAAAAAAATAAAAGCCCTGATATTTAGTGTTAATTTGTTTTTCTGGTGTAAATATTCTTGCCATATCTGATTTCCAGTCCCTGAGGTGACCTCACTGAATGCGGCCTTGGGACAAGATATATATAATTGGCTCTTATGAACTGGTAGAGGTTGAATGACTTACTTTTACCTAGGCCTCTTGCAAAGGTTGTTCTTGCAGGTGGTAACCTTAAAAAATACATTAACATCTCTCTTCATCCCTTCTCTCAACCAGGAGTAGGCTTACTTACTGCGTGGTTTAAAAGGGGATGTATTCCAGGCGCCTGGGTGGCTCAGTGGGTTAAAGCCTCTGCCTTCAGCTCAGGTCATGATCTCAGGGTCCTGGGATCGAGTCCCGCATCGGGCTCTCTGCTCTGCAGGGAACCTGCTTCCTCCTCTCTCTGTCAACTTGTGATCTCTCTGTCAAATAAATGAATAAAGTCTTTAAAAAAATAATAAAATAAAATAAAATAAAAAGGGATATATTCCCCAAACTCCTTTTTGCTAAGATATATAGCATTCATGGGGGCCATATTATGTCATAAATGGGGGACTTGAGGACAAAAAATAAATAAATGAAAATACGTTGATATTCAGGCTGACTTCTGTTCCATGAGTATAAAATACTTCATTTCTTAGATATCTCCTATCTTCTGCCACCATACATGAAAGTGTTAAAAGCCAATATACTGTTTCAAAAGTTAGGGTTAAAGTAAGACCTTGATCAATATCCTGTATGTTGAAACTGCCAGAAACACACCTACATGAAAGTCTTCTTTGTAATTCGGCAATAAACAGGAATTTATTTTCATTGATCATAACTATAGGAATAATGTAGAATAATTTTATGAGTACAAAATACTGTTGTTGTGGAAACTTATAATTCTAATACTATACCCGTAAATTTTTTTCACTTTGAAGTGTTCACTGACCATTTATGTACTGAATTCCATGGGATTTTCTTCTTACCTGCCTTGCATTGCCATGTTGTATTTGACAAAATTTAAAATCTAAAATCTTCCAACCCCAATGCTGAGAATATTTAACTATATGTCATAGTTTTAAGTTAAGTTGGAATTCTTTGACAATCACAATGCAATCTATTTACTCTGTTAATATATACGGTGATTATGTGTATAAACATTTATATGTGTGTGTATGTTTTATCTATAATCTCCAGAGACATATTTGCAATACTAATTTCTTGATGGCAATATTCAGTTATTATAGATATTTTCTAGTCATAATAAAGTCTGGGTCAGACTTCCTGGACTCAAATACATGTACTCAACCATAATAGAGGAGATTAAGTCTGTGCCAGAATAGTGACTCGCTTCCACACCCCCGCCAGGCTTCATCTGACTGCCGGCTGACGCGGTACACTAAAGCCGACCATTTTCTTTTCTTACTTCTTTCCTTCAGGTTCTCGTTCTCAAGAAATGAGTATGTAAAAGATTTAAGGTTTGAGGTTTATTATTCTTAATCACTACATACCCTAGAGTAAATAAATAATTTCTTATGAAATTTTCATTTGGTAGTACAATCCTAAGGAGGTCACTAAAGACGTTAAAATAACCTAGTGTTTCTTTAATAGAGTATTAAATGTCAACATCTTGACAAAACAGTACAAAGTAGATACTTAATAAGTGATAAAAAATTGTGCACATATTAAGTCATAAATGCTGCTCAATTTAGACTAACAAAAATTGTTGTTAATCAAGTAATGTTAGTTAATGATACTGTGAAAAACCTTCATTTATCTCCTATTACCAGATGTAAATATAACTAATTATATTACAATAATACGATTTAAAACATATTAAAGAATATTAGAATTCTATCTAGTTTGCTTCGTATCCTCTGTTATGATAAAAAGTAATAATGTCAGCTTAAGTGACATTATACCAAATAAGAGCATGAAAAGAACAAAAATAATCAAGTGTGAATTACAGATAAATGTCCATCTATTTTTAACTCCTTGATGAGTTCATAGAAAGTAAATTCCTCCTTTTGTTTCTTGGCTGACAGTATCCTTCTCACCCACACTCAAAACCTACTTGAGTTTCATCCCAGTGCTATGAAAACATCTTGCGGTATTCTAATAAGGCCATGCCCTGTACCCATTAGAGATAGCGTATAGAGAAATGATGCCAAAAATGTGCCAAATGAAACTGTAATATTTATTTCAGTTCAGCTGAAATGCATATGAAAAATGCTAGCTCTTAGTGTCCTTTTTATCAAGGTCTTTGTCCTAATATTCACTCAAAGGCTAATTCACTATCTTTTTAAACTCTGTCCAATTCTATTTGAATCACATTCCCATGGGTCTTAATGGCAGATAGCCTGATGATATCAAGGGCCACCACAATCCATACACACACCCTAGGATCTACTGTGGTGGAAATTGTTGTAGCAGGATTTTAGGAATAAACTGCAACATATGCCCTAAAACTAATTTTGAGGAAATCATGCTCAAAGGAAGTAATTCAGAGATCTGTCTTTCCATCATTTGACAATCTACATAGGGATTTTCATGCTGTCTCACTTATTCTGTGGGACATTCCTGCAAATTTGATATTATTAATCCCATTTTAGACCTTAGACTCAACTTCACACAATTCAAAAGTGATAGTGAGACTTGACCAATGCCCTATGCTTCCTCTAGACCTTTTTCTTTCTTATTTAACAGGATCTTTAAAAGGGTTATTAAAATCCTGATCATGATTTTGAATATTTACTCTTATGAACAGTAAAACTGCAAGAGAATCATCCTTAATTTTTGCAAAACCCTATGATATGTAGTGGTCCATATTTGGTGAAAGAGTACATTGTTGAATGACCTCACAGCCTTACTTTCTGTAAGTTCATTATAATGTAATAAGAGATCTAGGATAAATATGTATAAAGCAGGTTTTAGTAGAGCAGTAATACATTGTAAACATGTCAATTTTAAGGTACTTCTTAGAGGGCGCCTGGGTGGCTCAGTGGGTTAAAGCCTCTGCTTTCAGCTCAGGTCATGATCTCAGGGTCCTGGGATTGAGGCCCACATCAGCTCTCTGCTCAGCGGGGAGCCTGCTTCCTCCTCTCTCTGCCTGCCGCTCTGCCTACTTGTGATCTCTCTCTGTCAAATAAATAAATAAAATCTTTTTTTTAAAAAAAAAGATACTTCTTAGATATGGTGAATCATTCTACTTTAGAGAACATTTATGATAGTGCAACCTAAGAGAAATTAATCAGCAAGTTAAAGTCTCTACATCTTTTTACTTGCCTTTCTATATTATAGACAGTAACACCCATTTTTGCTTCATCTTGCAGTTATTACTTTATTTGTACTTTCACTAAAATTCTAGATCTAGGTTTTTAATTTTACTGTATATATTTTATAATATGGTAAGGAAAAATCCTGTAGTTTCATTAGAATATTGTTTTTTAAGGATCTCATCTGTTTATTTAGCTTTATGTTGCCTTTCTGGAAGAATATATGGAAGATATGAATCCAAGCTCATTTTAGTAGTTAAAGAAAGAACTCTGTTCTCCTTTTGCTCTTTATTTTAAAAATAGTCTTTCTGTTTCAAAAATGGAAAGACAAGATTTAGTTGTATCAAAGAAAATGAACCCTTCTTAGGATTGCTCTTTTTGAGACTATATGCTTCTAAAGCAACTATATTTTGCCTTTTCTAAACCAATACAGCAAAGTCAAGTAAAAAGAAACTGGAGAATCAAGTCTATTTACTGCATAGGGGTTGCGAAGTTCATGGTTTCTCACCAAACTTTAGATCTAAAAATAAAATAGAATCCATAAAATTCAGTGAATTTTTCTGGCTGGTAATAATGACTCAAACTGGAGAGAAGGACAAAAGATGTGATGTATTTTTATGGTAACTTCATTATAAAACCAAAACAGAAGGACAATTTCGCAGACATTCAGACATAACAAGTAATAATACATGGGAAATGTCTTATAAGAACCAGGAAATAGTCTGACAAATCTTCCCAGCTATCAATAAAGAGGTTTTTTCATAGATTTTTAAAATAGAAATCAAATAGAATTAATGCACCCATATATCAACAGAAGAGATAGCTTGAGGGAGGGAAACCAATAAGAAAAAAAAAAAATCAAGATTTTCAGAACTCCCCTATTACATTCCCTGGAATACAACATTTGCCATGCTATCTTACATTAATTCTCCTTCCTCCATCCTCCTCTTCCACATCCCTCTCCTTCTCTAAGATCTGTAGCTTTCTGCAAAATTGTTTTATAATAATATACAGAAGAAATAACTGCTTTAAGTTTTACTTACCACTTACCCATTTTGCTTCTACCAATGTAACAATTTGATGATATCCTTTTCCTATTAGACATTTAAAAAGATAGCTGAAGATCCTAAAAATGTTTCAGAAACATTTTTAAACCATCTTAGGAACTAATTTTATGACATGTGACAAAAAACAGTGTATATCTATTTTAAATATTATGTTCTGGATATTGTAACATGGGAAGCACAAAAAAAACATCCCCCTTCATAATCAACCTGGTTAAAAAGACAAACTATTGAACTCTTGGAATAATACTTTATATTTTTAACTTTTATATTTTTATATTAGTCATTGTTTTATATTATAATACAAATTTTATAACCTTTTTTTTAACTACTCCTCTTCTTTTCCTATTTTCTCCTATGCCTCTCCCCACCTTCAGAAGTTCTAAATATTATATACATATCACTTGGCAATAACTTGATTAGAAGTTTATATACATTACTACATATTAGCTTTAAAATCATCGTAGGGAATTGATGTTACAAACTTCATTTTAAAGTTGAGAGATTTGAAGCTCTAAGAGGGTGAGGTACTAAAAAGAAGATGTCTCTTCACTTTATCACATAGAATAATCGATAAAATGGGGATGTTCAAAAGAAATTAAAACCTTCAAAAATGATACCATCACTATCACAGGCTATCATAGACAAAGTCAAAGAACACATTTCTTCTACAAACAACCCCTCTACAGTATGTGCTGGTGCTGAATGTGTCCACAGTTGAGGCAACAAACACGTCACTCAGAATGTTATCCCAACGTTTCAGAGATGGATCTGAAACATGAGCAAACAATGAAAAAAACAAGTATAGAGGTGAGAAGTGTTTCCCACTCAGCTTTGGAATGAACATTCATTACTTAGCTAGCACAGATACAGTTTATCATCAAAGAAATTGAAAAATAAAGTGTGTGTTGACCAATGGGTCATATTTTTCAAGTACAAATTTTTTGATCGTTTAGACTTCTAGAGGTTAGTAGGACTGAAACTAAAATGTCAAGGCAGGGAAAGGTGGTACATGGTTGTTAAGATAAAAATAATACATGTCAATGATAAAACTATTGTTTGGATATTTTAATGATCATGAGAGAAACAAGGTCCTTTATAGGCTTGCATTTCACAACTTGGCTGTCTTATAAGTCAAACAAGTTATTCCTGGGTAGAAAGCAATAAACTCATAGGCATGGCTAACTGGTTCATAGCAATCAATATTTTTCTGTCAAATGGCAATTTCTACCACAAGTAGAACTCTAATTCTGGGTGACATCTAGAAATAATATGAATTATAAAAAAAAAACAGCTGAACTGATTTTTAATGGCCAAATCTTGACCTGAATTAAAATTTGGTCTTAAAAATATGAAGAACCTGACACAGATAGATCCATCTCTTGCTAAGTAACTCCTAATTACTGTACTGTTCTATGCAACTTTTCAAAATTTTTTATTTATGCCTACTTAGTGAACTACTATTGTGAATTATGGGGTGAAATGAATTATCAAGTGAGCACATCTATATAACCACCAGCTAATAAAAATAGTGTGTTAATGAGCACTTCACAAGGCTATGTTAGGGCCCATCCCAATCACTTTCCCACAACCCTACCCAAAATAAACACTATCATTTTTTTTTTAAAGATTTTATTTATTTGACAGAGAGAAACACAGCCAGAGAGGGAACACAAGCAGGGGAGTGAGAGAGGGAGAAGCAGGCTTCCCGCCGAGCAGGGAGCCCAATGTGGGACTCGATCCCGGGTCACCGGGACCATGACCTGAGCCAAAGGCAGTCGCTCAACCAACTGAGCCACCCAGGTGCCCCAACATTATCAATTTTTAACATTACCGCTTAAATTACTAGTTTTTGGACTGTATATAAAAGCCCATGTATCATTTGTGTATAGCTCATTTCCTTCAACACTGTTATTTGTATGATTGATCCATTTTGTTGTGTATAGCTATATATTATTTCATTAATCTGTAGTATTCCCTCATACAAATACATCACCATTCATTTACCTACTCTCTCAGTTTGAAATTGTTATTCATAGTTTGGGGCTACAGTGATAGTGTACCTATGAATATTCTCACACATTGCTTTTAGAACCAAGCAAAACATTCATGCTGAGTGAAATTGCTTTGGTACTAAATCAATCCTGTCACCAAAACAGAAGTTCCTATAAATTGTTTAAATACCTATTTGCTGATCATTTGGTGATTCCTAAATTTCTCTAATAAGTGATTTTTTTTTCTATTTATTTATTTATTAGCATATGAGGTATGATTTGCTTCAGGGGTACAGTGTGTGCTGTAGGTCTGTGAATAAACAGTCTCACACAATTCACAGCAGTGAGCATCACACATACCCTCCCCAATTTCCATAAACCAGCCCACCCAACGCTCCCATCCCCCTCCCCTCCAGCAACCCTCAGTTTGTTTCCTAAGATTAGGAGTCTTATGGTTCGTCTTTCTCCCCAGTGCCATCTTGTTTCATTTTTTCCCTCCCTTCCCACCATGACCTTCTGCCCTGCCTCTCAAATTCCTCATATCAGAGATATAATATGATGAATGTCTTTCTTTGATTGAATTATTTCATTCAGCATAATACCCTCCAGTTCCATTCACATTGTTGCAAATGGCAGGATTTCATTCCTTTTGATGGCTGCATAGTATTCCCATGTGTGTGTTTTTGTGTGTGTGTGTGTGTGTGCATGCGAGTGCGTGTATGTGAGTGTATACACACACATATATACCACATCTTCTTTATCCATTCATCTGTTGATGTACATCTAGTTTCTTTCCAAAGTTTGGCTATTGTGGACATTGCTGCTATAAACATTTGGGTGCATATACCCCTTCAGATCACTACATTTGTATATTTAAGGTAAATATCCAGTATTGATGATTGCTGGGTTGTAGGGTAGCTCTATTTCCACCTTTTTGAGGAACCTCCATACTGTGGAGTAGCTGCGCCAGCTTGCATTCCGACCAATAGTGTAGGAGGGTTCCCTTTCTCCACATCCCTGCCAACATCTGTCATTTCCTGACTGGTTAATTTTAGCTATTCTGACTGGTGTGAGGTGGTATCTCACTATGGTTTTGATTTGTATTTCCCTGGTGCAAGGGATGTTGAGCACTTTTTCATGTGTCTGATGGCCACTTTGATGCCTTCTTTGCAGAAATGTCTGTTCATGTCTTGTGCCCATTTCTTGATTGGATTATTTGTTCTTTGGGTGTTGAGTTTGAGGAGTTCTTTATAGATTTTGGATACTCACCCTTTATCTGATACGTTATTTGCAAGTATCTTCTCTCATTCTGTCAGTTGTCTTTTGGTTTTAAGTTACTCTTACACATGACAAGTCACAGGCGGCGTAAAGAATTTTCTTGAAGTTTGGCTCACATAGCACTTTAAATAGAATTTTTTAAAAAAAGAAAAATTGTTCTACTACCAGAATCATCTAAAACTATTGGAAATCTGGGGTGAAAGAGGTGGCAAGAGCCAGTGTGAAAACTCATTCCTCCCATCAGCCAAGTGGGACCAACTCTGAGGCAAAGGCCAGGATTCTGGAGATAATCTATATCAAAAGGACCCTAAAATTCTAGTTTGTTTTAAACACCACTTCATTGAGATGTAACCAACATAAAATAAACTGCACATATTTAAAGTATACAATTTGAAAGGATTTGACATGTGTAAACACCCATGAAACTCCCCACAATTACAATAATATACCCATCACTCCTGAAAGTGTCCTTGTGTCCATTTGTAATCCACTTCATTGAGCTCTTCCTAGCTCTTCCTACTTTATTCCTCTTCTAACCCTCCCCAGAGATTCACTAATGTGCATTCTATCACTACAGAAGTTTG
Source organism: Spilogale gracilis (assembly GCA_004023965.1). NCBI lineage: Eukaryota > Metazoa > Chordata > Mammalia > Carnivora > Mephitidae > Spilogale > Spilogale gracilis. The sequence goes on from PITA01000924.1 coordinate 163,413, forward strand.
CACTTTCCATAAATTTAAATAAACCACACAGTACACAGTCTTTTTTCTGTAGCTTTTAATTGAAGTATAGTTGACATTAATTTCAGGTGTACAACAGTGACTCAACAATTACATACTCTTTTGACAGGCTTTTATTTTTTTACTCTCCATTTTTAATATATATGATTCAAGAGTTCATTTCTTTTTATATATGGATAATATCCCATTGTATGGTAATAAAGCAATGTATTTATCCATTCATCTATTGTTTTTTGTTGCTTATTGATATTGGGAATCCTAATGACTTTTGAATGTTATTTGTCTTCTTGGCATAAAACTTACTTGGTCTTAAAGTATTATCCATTTTATGGAATGTTGGATATAATTTGTTGAAATATTGTGCAGAAATATTGTATCTGTACTAAAAGGGTTATTAGTCTGTGGTTTTCTTGTAGTGTCTCTTGTCTAGTTTTGATATTTTTTTCTGGAAGATATTGCACAGATTTAGTATTCTTTATATGTTAGGTAGAAATTGTCACACAAGCCTTTTGGGCCTCAAATTGTCTTTGTGGAAATGTTTTTCACCATGACTTTAACCTCGGTAATAGTTTTCAGGCTACTCAGGTTACCTATTTTACCTTGAATAAGTTAAAGGTAATTGTGTCTTTTGGGGAATTTGTCCTTTTCATCTAAATTTTAGAATTTTTTGGCATAAAGTTATTAATATTTCCCTATCCTTTGGAGATTTGAGAATTCTGTAGTGATACTATAACCCATCTCAAATCTGGTATTGGTTAGGTTACATCTTTTGTTTTTTTCTTAGCAGTTTAGCTAAACATAGATGAATTTTATTGATCACTTCAAATGATGAATACTCGGTTTGATATTTTTTTGCTATTGCTTTTCTTTCTATTACATTAATGTTTGCTCTTATATTTACTTTCTTTGCTTGTTTTATTTTGAGTTTGATTTGTTCTTTATCTAGTTATTCAAGGTGAAAGCTGGGCATTGCTGATTTATAAACTTGTTTTCTAATACTGGCATTAAGTGCTTTATTTTATCCTGTAAATACTGCCTTAGCTACATATCAGAAATTTTGATGTCTTGTAAATTTATTTTCATTTGCTTCCAAGTGTTATCTAATACTACTTTATATTTTCCTCTTTAACTTAAAGGTTGCTTTAAGTGTATTTAGTTTTCAATATTTGGGCCTTTCCAGAAAAAAAATTGTTTTGATTTCTAGTGTAATTCCATTGAATAGAGAACATGATTGGCATGGCTTGATGTTTTGAAATATGAGATGACTTGCACTGCTCAGAATACAATTTATTTTGCTAAATGGTCCATGTGTTCTTGGCAGGAATAGGTGTTCTACTGATGTTCGGTAGACTATAATATAAATATTAGGTCTAATTGGTCGATAGTATTGTTCAAGTCTTTTATATCCCCATGGATTATTTTGGGGTAGGTCTACTGCTTCTCTGAAATGAGACAGTGATATTGATTCTTCAATTACAAATGAATTTGTCTAGTCTGCACTTCTGTCAGTTTTTGTTCGATGTGTTTTGAAGCACTTTTGTTAAATGTATGTATGTGTAGGATTTGGTTTGCTCCTTTGGTTAATTGACCCCTTATCATTATGAAATGAGCCTGGTAATAATCTTTGCTCTAAAGTAGACTTCGTCTGATATTCTTATCAGTTACTCTATCTTTCTTAATATTTATGTTAGCTTGGTATTTATTTTTGCAGTTTGAGATTTATTATATTTTTTATGATTTTTTTCTCCTACATCTGCTATACCTCTTATTTTTAGGGGTCATTTTAGTGTTTATAGTACATATATTGAACTTAGCAGTCTGCTTTCAGGTTGAACTTAAGCAGCTTTCAGAGGTTATACCATCTCATGTGTGCTATAATGCCTTAGAATTACATCCTTTCTTTCTTCCCCCTCCTAGCCTTTGTACTAATTTCTCATATACCTAAATAATTTATAAACTACTTTACAATGCTATTATCTTGGCTTAAACAGTTAATTATCTAATGAGATGAAGTATTTATAAAATTATGCATTTTCAAGTATAGTTACTATTTTTATGATCTTTATTCCTTTTATTAATATACATGTCCATTTTCTTTTTGAATGCCTTTCTTTAACATTTCTCTTAATACATTTCTGCTGATTATGAACTCTTTCAGATTCTATATGTCTGGAAAACAATTTTACTTTTGTTTTTAAAGATAATATTTCCATATAGGTTCACAGGTTTGGGGATTGGTTTCTTTTTAATTTCTGTGCTTTAAAAATGTTATTCCACTGTCTTCTTACTTGCATTGTTGCAATGAGAGTATTTTGTTTTCTTTGTAGTGTTACTTGTTTTCTTGGATGCTTTTATGATTTTCTCTTTAATGGTTGCTTTTATAAAACTTGATTATTACTTGTAATGTGTACTTCTCTTTATATTTCTTATGGTTGGAATTCATTAACATTTTTGGATCTGCATGTTTACATATTTTATCAAAATTGGAAAAATTTTGGCCATTATCATTTTAAATATTTCTGTCCGCTCCCTTTTTTTCTGTCTTTCAGGGACTCAAATTACATGTATATTAAGCTACTCAACACTTGTCCACAGCTCCTTGATGAGCTTAATGTGTTTCTTCTGTTTTATTTCAGATAGTATCTATCATAATTTCGTCTCATTAAGGGTCATATTTTTCTTCTTTAAAAAATTCTTGTTTGTTTTGTTTTGTTTTTTGTAATTGGGTACTATCCATGAGAATTTTACCTTGCTAATCCCTGAACAATTTTAAATTTCTATAAATATTCTTGTGTCAGCTTCTTAGACATAGTTAAGTTACCTGGAAATAGTTTGATCTCTTAATGCCTTGGTTTTAAGATTCACCCCTCCCCCCCCACCCCAGCAAGAGACAGAGAAAGAGAGGCAAAGAATGAGGAGGAACAAAGTGAGGGAGGAAGTGGGAGAGAGAATCTTAAGCAATCTCCACATGGAGCTTGATGTGGGACTCAGTCTCATAACCCTGACATCATGAGCCAAAATCAAGAGTTGGACACTTAACTGACTGAACCACCCAGGCATCCCAAGATTTTTTTTAAAGTAGGACCAGAGCAGTAACCCATTCTGAGGGTGTAGAGTTCCCAATGCTGAGGATAACTTTTGGTAATCTCTCCAATGATCCATGAATTATGATGACTTTTTGTTGGTCTGGTAGGAAAAGACACTCTTCTCGGCTCTATGTAAATTCCTGGTACTGTTCCCCCCAATCATTTGGGTAATTCTTTTCCCAGCCTTGGCTACTTTACTCACATCAATAATATGCTGAATAATCAAGGAGACCTTGTATAAACCTCAGAGATTCCCTCCTTGTACACCTCTGTCCTTTCTGGCACTCCATTCTATGAACTTTAGCTGCCTTTGTTGGGCTCTTAGCATCATTGCCTCCTGAAGTCCATCAGGCTTTGCCTAGATTCCTTCCCTTTGTCAGTAAATGCTCTCAAAACATTAAATTGAAATTATTGTAGGGCTCAACTCCATTTTTTTCAGGGATCACTTTCATTGCCTGATGTCTAATGCCTTGAAAACAATTTTTTGAATATATTTTGTCTATATTATAATTGTATCAGATAGGCTGAATATAGTTCCTGTTACTCTGTTTTGACCAGAAGTATGTATCCCTACATCTTTGCAGCTTACAGATTCCATGGGCAATTGATTATGCATTATGGTTGAAAGCTACAATTTTTAGATGTCTATTACTGGATTTGCATCAGGGTGGGATAATTCATATAGTTAATGAAATTAGCCTGGGTTTTTATCAGATGAAATAAAAGAGGATATATAATTGACATATACTTGACACTTAATAGCTACTACTTACTTTCCATCATTTTTAGGGTACCTTTGAATTAAAAGAGACCATGTACTATAACAGAAAAGGCCATAAATAGGACTTGAATAACCTGGATTTTGGTTATTGGTTTCCCACCTATTAGTATTGGCAAACCATTTAAACTCCTGAAATCTTTTTCTTATAAATTCGCTGAAGGTAGAAACTTTTTCCTTAGGGAGTAGTTGGCAAGGTGAAGATGAACATCCTTTGATAAAATGAAAAATAATCTTATATGTGATCGCATATGCAATTTTTGCCTAGTACATAATTTTATTAAGTTCTACTTCACTCTGAGTTTCACTTTTCCCAAATGAACTATTTATGCATACAGAGTCCTTTAGCATGGCCCTTATAACTTTACATAGTTTAGGGGCACTTGGTTGGCTCAGTTAAGCACTGGCTCTTGATTTTGCCCGGGTCATGATCTCATGATCCTAAAATCTAGCTTGCCCTCGTGCTCGGCTCTCAGTGGGAAGGGTCTGCCAGAAATTTTCTCTCTCCCTTACCTCTCCCCCCACACACATGCTCTCTCTGTCTCTCTCTATAAAATAAATAGAGCTTTAGAACAAACTTTACATAGTTGAGAAAAATTTTCAAACATACTTTTTTAAAGTTAACAGAGGGGCGCCTGGGTGGCTCAGTTGGTTAAGTAACAGCCTTCGACTCAGGTCATGGTCCCTGGAGACCCGGGAACGAGCCCCACATTGGGATCCCTGTTTGGCCAGAAGCCTGCTTCTCCCTCTCTTGCTCCCCCTGCTTGTGTTCCCTCTCTCGCTGTGTTTCTGTCAAATAAATAAATAAAATCTTAAAAAAAAAAAAAAGTTAACAGAGAAGCTGATTTTAAAAAAAATAGAATAAAGTGTCAGGGAAGAAACATGAAAGAAAAGTTTGTCTTTTGATAATATCCTTACAGTAATGTGTAAAAATAAGTTGATGTCATTACATACTATTAACACAAAAATTACAGAAATAAGTTTTCTTATATATAATAGATACCATATGTTGGGATATTTAAGTTTTTTAGGCCAATGATACCCACTAATGTTTATATACATCAGAAGTCATCTGATGAAGACAGTTACACTCCAAGAGACTTAATTCTGGTTCTTTTAGTCTAATCACACAACCACAAAAGCACATGCTTATTTGAAGGGTAGTCTCACTTGTATGAGGAATACTTCACAGTGAACTATAGCCAGATGAAATTGCTGTGTAAATAGCAGAAGCAAAGCTGCAGGTACAGCACTCCTTTAGACTGTTGATCAGAAATGTTAAATGTCATAGTGCATAATTTATCAATGCTAATAGCCCTCAGTGCAGATCTGAGGGAATTAACCTATACAGCCCAACTATTTATCACATCACAATATATAAAATGTACTTTTAATTAATAAATGGACAATCTATTGCCTTCATGGATGCAGCTGATCAATCCTTTTTTATTTTCTGTCTACAGTTTGGGTCCTTTTAATGGGTTTTAATGGGTTTTTGTGTACACTTGCACAGCCGAGTTTATGCACTTACTTCCTGGAACAGTTTCTATATTTTGTGGCATAATCTCACAGTGGTATTTTTCCACAGCAATATCAGTATGAAAATAATCATGCTTCTTGGTATTTTAAAATGACATTCATTACTCTTGCGCTGACCTCACTGGCACTAACCTATCTGAAAGTCATAAAATTAGTATAATGCAGTTCCCATCGATATACTAAGTCTATAAAGGCCTGAGTTGATAGTTTACATGTGCAAAGATTTTTAAAAGTACCGTGGTTCACTATACTCATTAAAAGTAAAGCAAGCAAATGGAACAGGAAAAACGGTTTTAGATAAATGTTACCAAAGCATCTGAGATATTACTTAACATATTGGGGCAACTAGTAAATTCAATTGTCTATTTACATTTAGCATCAAATCAAATTTAGTAAATTTGATGATACTGCCCATTGCCTTTTCCATATTTACAAATAGAATATGTGTTTTCTAGGAGTTTGATTTAGAAATAGGAACAATTACTTCATAAAATAATTTTGAAGTCCTGGATGGTTTCAGTGTGTTACACTTGAACAATCACAATTTTTTTTCAAAACTAATGTGTTAAGAGAACACCCTCTATAAAGTTTTCTTTAAGTATCCCAGATATTTTCTGACACACGTCTTGACTCAGGGTTTGTACACATTAAGAAAAATTATTTTGAACATTTCCTCTTAGGTATACCATAAGTTTTAGTAAAAGACTAAAAACTGAAGTAGCAAGACTCGTTCACTCATAAATAATCACATTATTATAATCCCTTGGCTTTATAAGGGTATTATTCTTTCCCTTGGTGCCCTATCATGTCCTTATGCCTTAATACTTCAATTTTCAAATCCAAATACCAAGGAAGACAGAACATCTTACAATGAGCTCCATTTTCCAGATTAATGCACCTGAGCAACATTTTTCCTTATTTAATATCCCTTACTCATTTCCTCTCCTGTTATAGGGATAGCACAGCTGTTTATCTGGCAATTATCTTTGAATCTATTAGAGAAAATGTCTAAATTAATCATAAAAAGACAAGTACATCCCAGAGTGCCTGTGCTATGAATACAGGACCATGTTGTATTCTCTCTGTCATTTTTACTGGTTCCATATGACAGCATTGGTTTTTTGATACTGTAAATGGTAAATTTATTTCCTATAGAGAAGACCTAGATAGATTTATGAGGGTGTACTATTTACTCCTAGAAATCCTGTCATTTGCCCCAACAACTCAAGTACTCTTAATTTCATTCATATGGATACTTTTAAACAGTCCACAAGGGTGCCTGGGTGGCTCAGTGGGTTAAGCTTCTGCCTTCAGCTCAGGTCATGATCTCAAGGTCCTGGGGATCAAGGCCTGCATCAGGCTCTCTGCTCAGCAGGGAGCCTGCTTCCTCCTCTTTCTCTGCCTGCCTCTCTGCCTACTTGTGATCTCTCCCTCTGTCAAATAAGTAAATAAAATCTTAAAAAAAAAAAAACAATCTGCAAGAATTTGCATATCTGGGACTTGTGGGCAATGGGCATAATCAACTTTGGTAACATATCAAAAAGATTAACAGATTCAATATTTGAATAATATGTGAATATAAATTAAAATTAGAGTATATATAGTAATTGAATTTGGTAAGAAAATAGGTTTCCTTAAGTGTAATAAACATTTTCTGTTCCCTTTTTAGTCTCTCAGCTGTGGGCAATCTAAAGATGAGGAAGATGAAGCATATAAACTGACATTTAGAGAATGTAATAAAAAGTGGAATGTGAATAGTGGGCATAAGCCAGGTTGTATCATTAATGTAGTCATTCAGTTAAGGAACATTAGATCTTTACGAGATGAAACCTACACAGTATAACTTGTAAAATAGGGGCAAAATACAGACTTCAGAAAGAGTGCACCCTAGAGTTCAGGGTCTCCTAGCAATGAGAGAAACATAAAGGTGTAAATGGTAATACAAGTGTAAGTGACAGTGCTGAGATGAGAGGAAAGTGTTATAGGAGCTCAAAGTGAGGAGCCCTTATCATTGCCAAGCCACACTTCAGAGATGGAGGACGTTAAGTCTTACAGTACAATTGATAACATTGTATGTAGCTTCATAAAAGGAATAAAAATCTTATCTCCCAGGAAGAGGAATTTCCTTCCTAGCAATCAGAGAAAGGGAAGCAGGTAAGGTTTTCAGATGTGCTCAGTCACATCTTAGTAAGAAAAATAAGACTGAGTGGCCTTCAGTGTTGGAAACCCTTCTCTGGGTCTAACCTTAACTATGTGAGCTGAGAAGGGACCATCAACTCTTGTGTGGGTTCAGGATCTCTAACATTAAAGGAAAATGGAAGGGCAACCATTCTTAGCACACAGTCTTAATTTATTTTCTTTGCTCCTCATATTCCACTTATAATCGCTTTGTTTCTATGCACATAAGGTAAATGGAGTTGTGCCTGTAATACAATTAGCGGTTAAAAGTAGTTCAGAATAACACATGAATGGCAAAATGGCTTTGTTCATGCACCAAGGGACAGGGCCTAGATGGGGCTGGATATTAAGAAGGGTTCTGAGTACGTGTGCGATAGCTGATTAGCCCAGAGTGAAAGAAGACAGTAGGAGGACAAGGCCGTATATTTGCCAGCTCTAGAATTATGAGTGAAGACAGGTAGGCAGGCTTGCATTCCAATCTGGACTCTGTCATTTACCAGTTGTATCTCTTTACACAAGTTTCTTAACCTCACTAAACCACTGTTTCCTTTCCTGTAAATTGAGATTGCAATTTATAGTATTTACTACAGGTACACTTACAATAATAATTACATACAGTTAGACAGGTAAAGTGTTTATCACAGTGCCTAACCCATAAAACCACTCTGTGAGGATTAACTTACTATGCAGTTATGTGAGGTACTAGTTATAAAGTGTTAACATTTTGTAGATCAAAATGAATAATGGCCTTAATATTAACTGCAGAAGTTTTAAGAAACAAATATTCTCCTCCCACAGAAACACTTTGAGGCTTAAGTGTACTGGCACCCTAGTAATTGACTCATTCATGCATTCATGCTACAAATATTTATTGAACAACTACTGTGGTATTATTATTTTATTTTACACTGTTATGCAATTGACTTATTATATTAGTTTCAGGAGTACAACATAATGATTCAGTATTTGTGTATATTGGGAACTGAGCACCAGAACAAGTCTCCTTAACTCCTGTCACTGTAAATAGTTTTAGAATTTTTTTGTTGTAATGAGAACTCTTAAGGATCTACCTTTTTAGCAACTTTAGAATACCGAATACCATATTAACTATAGTCATCATGCAGTATGGCACATTCCCATGACTTACATATTGTATAACTAAAACTCTGTACTTTCTGACTCTTGCACCCATGTGGTGTGCCCTCATCCACCACCTTTCCGAGCACCAGTCTTTTCCCTTCGGCAATGAGTTTTGGGTTTGTGTTGTTTTTGTTGTGTTGTTCTGTTTAGATTGCACATATAAATGCAATATTATGGTATTTTTCTTTTTCTCCCTAACTTATTTCACAGAGCATAATGCCTGCAGAGTCCATCCATGTTGTCACAAAAATCAGGATTTCTTTCATTCTTAGGCCTGAATATTACCTAAAATACAAGAAACAGCAAATGTTGGCAAAGATATGGAGAAAAGGGTATGCTTTTGCACCGCTGGTGAGAATGTAAATTGGTACAGCTATTATGGAAAACAGTATGGAGATGCCACAAAAAATTAAAGATAGAACTACCATATGATCTAGCAATTCTGCCTCTGGGCATTTGAAGAAAATGAAAACACTAATTCCCAAAAACATATGTGCACCTCCATGGTCATTGGAGCATTTTTTCCAATAACCAAGACATGGAAACAACCAAAGTGTCCACTGAAAGATAAATGGGTAAAGAAAATGTGAGATAGATACACTACACACACACATGCATGCACGCACATGCACGCACATGCACGCACACGCACACAAGAATATGCTTAAGCCTTAAAAACTAATGAAGCCTTGCCATTTACAACAACAGGGATGGAGCACCTATTACATTTCATTCTAAATACTATGGGTGAAATATGTGATGCAGTTTTTGCCTTTGTGGTGCTTCTTTTCTTATAGACACAGTAGTCCCACATTTAAAACCAAACTACCTTTAATCTATGCTATTCCAATGTACAAAAGAGTATGTAGCTATTGTATCTATTACACTCATACTCTGTTATTGTGGACCTATCAATCCTGATTTATCAAAGATATTTTCAAAACAGAAGTGTTTTAAATTCTGAAATTCACCCCCCTGCCCCCGCAGTATCCAACTAGTTCATTTTTTTGCCAGGAGGAAAAATAAAACTTCTAATCACTCCAGTTCTCCAGGGGACTTAGGAAACCGCACTAAACTGTTTCTGAAATGGAAGCAACAATCACAGACATTTGTTGAGTGAGGTGTTGGAAAGGTTCATCAGTAGAATCGACTTGTTCCTCCACATGCACAAGCCCCTGGTATATAACTCTGAAGGCTGCTAAAATTATGATTTTCAGATGACTTTAGTGCTCATCAATCTATCTGAAGAGGGAGATTAGTACTTTATTTATTTTCTCACTTCTAAATGTACTTGATTTGGATAAATTCTAGATACATGGCTTTCTTGATGAGATAGAAACTATATTTTAAATTTAACTATATATTCAGTCCTAAAGGTAGCGTATACCCCAATCTTGAAAATAATGGAGGGTTAGATTCCTTTAAGTTTTGTTGGTATGATATTTAAAAAATGTTCACTTAATGAAAAATACTCTAGTTTTATGTTTTTGGTAAAATTTTATTTATTTGTCAGAGAGAGACAGTGAGAGAGGGACTATAAACAGAGACTATAAGGGAAAGGGAGAAGCAGGCTTACTGCAGAGCAGGGAGCCCGATGCAGGGCTCGATCCCAGAACCCTGGGATCATGACCTGAGCCAAAGGCAGACGCTTAAAGACTGAAACCCATAGGCACCCCAATACTCTAGTTTTAAACTTTATGATTTTACTCCTAGAAAAATAGCTGTTTTGATTTTCTCTACTTTGAAAAGGACCATTTCAGAAATAATCTTGAGATGCTCTTTCCCCAAAACTGATTATAACGAAGTATTGATGTTGACTTTGTAAACTCTATTTATTAAGGAGTACTATATGAATTTTATCCAGAGAAAAATAATAGATTTCAAAATTTATTATGTACTGTTTGTAAAAGAATAAATTTGATTATTACAGAAGAAAATTAGGTACAAAGCAGAAAAGATTCATTTGAGTATGTTTGTAATAAAATTATAAATGCTTACATTATTAACTTCAAAGTGTAGATTAAGGCTACTAGATGGCCCTGACTTGTAAATCAATATCAATTAAAAATAATCATAATCAGACAACTAAACCAAAGTCTGTATTGTTGAAAAAAGGGTTTGCCCTAGTGACAGATCATTGCGACAACCTCTCACGCCATTGGGTGATGTTTACCATATGTCCCATGATTGATAGTCAGATTTAATGAGTTCTTACAAGCAATTAAATAATCAAGAGTTCCTGCTGTTACATGGCATAGCTTGATAGAACAGTGACAAATGAGAGAATATCTACAACCTAATCAAAGGGACATATTTCCTTGGGAACAAAATAATATTATCCACCAGTGCAATCAAAGGACAAAAGAACATAGAAAGGACACAAACAGAATGAGATAAATTATGTCCTCTTTTCATTATTCTGACTGCACAGTTTCCATTTATTGAGACCTATTAAATCAGAAAGAAAATTAGCCTTGTTCAATATGTTTGACTTATTATAGATTGTTGGTTGGTACATATATAGTTAAGGAAATATACATATTATACATACATTTCCTTAACCCTTTAAAAGAAGCTATCGGTAAAAGCTACCCGCAGTAAAATGCATTACTCTTGAACCGTCTTAAGAAAAATATGTCAAGAATAAAGACTAACAAGCAAGCCAAGAAGTGCAAGGCTGCCTTAGGAGGTTTTCTTCTGTGATCTTCAATGTTAAATGTTACTCTACTGGCCCCACTTGGTGTTCCACTCAGGTAAATGTAACAGTTTTGTTTTTGCCAGTTCATCTATAGGTGTAAAGTTAAAATGATCTATTGCCTTTGAGGATTTTCCTTCTTAGAATTATTTCTCCACAATAATTTCCCACAAATTTCAAAGAAAATATCTTCCGACTATAAAGTACTTTGTGATATAATTTTTTTATTTCCCTTATTATTACATTTTGATAAACTAAAAATTTTTATTTCTGCTCATCACATGCCAAGTGATCTATTTTTCTTTTCCTGCTTACTCTCCTAAAATTTAAGTAAATAAGTAAAATAATAATAAATAATTATTATAAATTTTGTGCTGGTATAGTATATTTGCTTGTTTTATCTAAAAAAAAATCCATACAAGTATTACTATCTATTTTTGGCACACTGAAATGCAGCTTTTGATAGTTGTCAAGTTAAGGCTTAAACAGATAAAGGACAGAGAGAATTTGAATCCTTGTGCTTTCAAAGTAGCTCTGTAGTAAAGACAAATGTTTCAGAATCAGATATGCCTGAGGATGACTCTGGCTTCATCACTTACTAGTTTTTTGACTTTAGACAATTTATTTATATTCCATAAACCTCAGTTTCTTCAGCCAAAAAAATGGGGGGGGGCAATAATGTGAGAGAACTCATGTAGCATAAGTTACACTGATGAAATTACTTCATCAGTAAATACTATTATTTATTAATTCAAATGTAGATTGGCCATTTAATATAGATCAGGATATATTCAACACAAGTCCAGCCCTTAAGAAATTCACAATTTAAGAGAGGGTAATGCTTAAGTACATAGTATATTAGAATACAGATTTCCTGCCTGTGGCATTTGATAAGAAAAGGCATGGTGCAACCTGAGCAAATGAAATAAAACTACAAAACATGACAAGTCTGGGTTGTAGGTAGGACCTCCTCAAAAAACTGAATTTTAATCTCTGAACATGAGTAAGATGAAGAGTGAAATTAATGCTGGCTCATGAACCAGAATATAAAATACATCAGTGTGGTAAATTCAGAGAACATGACTCTGAGGGCAGCTTAGGGCAACTCTGGGGATAGTGAATGCTTAAGCTGAAGAAGTTAAGCAAAAATTATATCATATAAAGACATGCCAAGATGTTTGTCCTTCATCCCCAAAACTATAAAGAACAACTAAGGAAAGTTAAGCAGTAGAGTAAGAAGGAGCCCTAAGAGGGAACTATCCCATTAAAATCCTGGGGCAGCAATCCCAGCTAGAGATGATGATAACAGTAGTAAGGATGAAAAGGGCTAGACAAATTCAAGACCTTAAAAAAGAATCATTTCTACTACATGAAGATGGGGTGGGGTAAGGAAAGGCTGATGGTATGTTAAGAATTATAGGAGAAACAAGTTCTGGGAATGGAGATAATTTGTTCAACCTTGACAATACTGAAATTCCTATGAAACCTCCAAATAGGGAGAGGAAGCTTATCACCAGTTACCTGGGTCTACGGCTCAGTAGAGAAATTGAGGCAGGAGAGGCATTTTGAGGCCTTGAGCATATAGATGTCAGTTAAAGGTATGAGCAGACTGGATTATCAAGGGAAAGTAGAAGTGAGAAGATGACCAAGGATAGAACTTCAGACAATATTCAAGTGTTATGTAAAGGAAAAGGTATCCACGTAAAAGGTATTCACATAAAAGATTAGTGAGGGCGCCTGGGTGGCTCAGTGGGTTAAGCCTCTGCCTTCGGCTCAGGTCATGATCTCAGGGTCCTAAGCAGGGAGCCTGCTTCCTGCCTCTCTGCCTACTTGTGATCTCTCTCTGGGTGTCAAATAAATAAAATCTAAAAAAAAAAAAAAAAAAAAAAAAAAAAAAAAAAAAAAAAAAAAAAAAAAAAAAAAAAAAAAAAAAAAAAAAAAAAAAAAAAAAAAAAAAAAAAAGATTAATAAGGAGTTACCAAGAGACAAGAGCAGACTCAGGAGAGATTGATTTCCAAGAAGTCAGAGTAATGGTGAAATGGAAAAACGGAAAATGCTCAACACCGTCATAAAACAGAAGAAACAAGAAAGATAATATTTTACAATGAGTATTATAGCTTTGGTTATGACCACTTTAGATTCTTTTGCTCTCTTCTGTTTCTTGAGCTTTTGGCCATTGTACTTGTCCTGGCCACTGGGAGTAACTGGTTTCTCTCTGACCTCTGATGACCCTCTTGTGGGCATAAACCTAGGGGCTTCCCTCTTGGTAATGAGGCATGGGATGCCAAAACCTCCGGTCGCACATGTGCAGTATGAGGAAGTACAAGGGAATTGAATGCCCTGTGGGCCTCCCCTCTGATCAGTGGAATACTATATTACTTCCTTCTTTTTTTAATGAACTACCCTAAAAAGCAGTCATTTAAAAGCCTCTCATGAGGCCATCCCAGGAGAATGAGCAATTTGTACTTCATATTCAAGTGCTGGATAGGGTTTGAAAAAAACAAACAGACACATCCTCTTGTTGGCTCTCTCTCCTCCTCTGCCACACCGTCTCCCCCGCACTCCTCCATTGCTGCTTCTGGGGCTGCATTTTGTGATGCACAAGTAGTACTTCAACCTTCGCTTCAGGCTCCGCTTTCTAGGGAAACTATGCTAAGACAAACAGATAGTACTCTTGGAATCAGAAACATCCATTGTAAGTGCAGGAATTCCATGCGATTTGATGCCGTGGCATGAAAATAATTTTTTTCTTGTTCTTAACCTACCATATGGGAACCTGTAGCTAAAAGCAGAAATTGGTGCATAGATGGCAATGAAACAGGCAACAGAAACTGCATTTAGAAAAAAATACTAGAGTAAATCGAAAAGCAAGAAAAAATAATTAGCACAAAAGAGAATTTGAGTCTCATTTCAAGGGAATTCAAAGTAAATATTCAGTAGTTTTAATATGATAAAGGAAAGAGATGAAAATGAACTATGGGATGTGGGAACATTAATCCTAAATTTTCCTCAAGAATTAAAGATAGCTCAGGGCGCCTGGGTGGCTCAGTTGGTTGGGCAGCTGCCTTCGGCTTGGGTCATGATCCCAGAGACCCGGGATCGAGCCCCACATCGAGCTTCCTGCTCGGCGGGGAGCCTGCTTCTCCCTCTCTCACTCCTCCTGCTTGTGTTCCCTCTCTGGCTGTGTTTCTCTCTGTCAAATAAATAAAATCTTAAAAAAAAAAAAAAGAATTAAAGATAGCTTAAACTGAGTGACTTCACTGTCTAGCTTACTACATGTTTCTCGAAGTGTGGTAGTGAAATGAGCAACATCAGCATCACCTGGGAATCTGACAGAAAAACAGATTCCTCGATCCTACCCCAAATGTACTAAATAACAAATTCTGAGGGCATGGCCCTGAAATCTGTATTTTAGCAAAACCCCCTGGGATTCTGATACATGCTGAAGATTGAGAACCATTGCTATAAATAAGCCTGGTCTGTGTCATCGGGGGTAAAGAGTGACTTGGAAAATGGACATAATGTTTCTCTGAATTCCCAAAGCCCTTATATAATTTTTTCTTGACATCTGGAAAACAAGGACAACTTGCTAGAAAAAAATTGACAAAATAGCCATACATTTGCCTCACCATCATGAACTTCAATCTGTCAGTTCCGGAAAGGAACCAGAGCAATGAAGACATTCCTTGCGATGGTCACCTGGTGGAGCATACAACAATGAGTAAAAATCACAGTAAGCTTGTTTAGAAAATGACAGTCTAGTTTCTATAAAGAAAAATATATCTATGTAATATTGGAAAATGGTTCAATTGATGAAGAATGAGGAGTAGTTGCAATTTACTCTTACTTTTAAAATGCCTCAGACAAGGTTCTACACTAAAGGCTATCGATTAAATTGAGTCAATAAGGGATTGAGGGGGATGTTTGGTTATAGGTAGGAAACAAACATTAAAACCATCAACTCTCCATTAGGTACATGTGGGTTTTGTAGTTTGCTGGTCATGTATATTGAAGTATCCATTCTGGACTCCTTATTCCTGTTTTAATTGATGGATCCCGAGGGAATTAATATTGGTATCAATAGTCACTAAACTAGAGGTTTTTAAACCTTTTAAGCAGGGGGAACAAACTTCCATCTACCTGAATTTTTCTCAAAATGAAAATTTACCCAGAACTGTTCTATATAAAAACTAAGTTAAGTGTAGAACTGTTCTGGTCTGCCTTTAATGACCAACAAGGTCTCTTCTCAGTAGTGATTTTTAAGATAAGCATGAGAAAACATCCCATGCACACACTAAGTTTAATTCTGGGTAGCCTGCGAACTAGCATTTAAGCAGACTTATTTTTTTTCTTTTCCTTTTTTTTTTTCTTTTTTAAATCTGCATTACACCCTGTTTTGAGATTCACTGTGTTCCCTGAGAGGCATTTCTACTACATGGCTCTGACCCCAAGCTGCTGTTGAAAACTGAAACTGCTGCAATCAGGCAGAACAGCTGCTCCCTGGGCACCTGGTGTGCAGCGTGTAGGAGAGGCCCATTGCAGAGGGCCTTGCTGTATGCTCAAAGTGGGGCGGATCCAGTGGGCTTTCTTCTCGCCTGATTTATCTCAGGATAGTCACTCTGTGTCCTTGGACCCCCTCAATGTGCAGATCAGGGACAGGATTCCCAAATTAGCCAGACTTTCTCCTATTTCATAACGGTCAAGTGGGTAGACTGAACAGCCATTGACTGACAAGGGGGAGAAACAGCCTAACCGAATTTTTGGGGTGTGAACAGCAGCTGAGTGTCACTGTGAGGCAGCCTTCCTCCCTGTCCTCCCAGGTCCCTCCACATCCACTGCACTGTCTTCTAGGTCCTGGGCTAGAGGAGCTTGTGCAATTGCAGCCGCCTCACACAGAGTCAGACCTGTCGGGGGCGCCCAGTGAGCCCTCATGATGTTCACAAGCAGTTTTCCTTTGAATAATTTTATAAACATATTAAAACTTGGATATTACAAATATGCAAACATCATAGAGATCAACCTTGCATAATTCAAGTAATCGGTTATGACCTAAAACAAACCTTCCAGCATTTTCTGGTCTGTGTTGGATAAATAGCTATTAATGCTGTGCTGTGTGCTGAATCGCAAAATGTAGGGCTATGACACTCTTTCATGTAACTTACTGAAATATTCAACCATATTAGACCTCTTAGACTACTAGAATTAATAGGGAGTGTAAGTTTGCTTTAATGAATTACCTGCTTTCTCAAATTACTCGGAAGCTGTCTTAACTTAACAGGGCATGAAAATACAGGACAAAGTTATGTGATTATTTTACAGGTTTAAAATTCATGTCTGTATACAAATCTAGGAGTTGAAGATGATGCAGCTTAAAAGAGGAAATTAGAACTACAAAATAACTGAATATAGAGTACATGAGAGGATAGGGAGAAGAGCAGAATAAATTATATTCTTCTAAGGACATTTTCCATGTAGATTTAGAGAAAAGTAGTTAATGTATAAGAGGCAGTACAGAGATCAACAGCTGGCACTAAAATATTATTGTCCATATACAAAATAAATGAAAGGTAAAAATACTAAAGTTCAGTAGCATTAAAATCTTTGACTCTCTCAGAATCAATAAGTTCACAAAAATTACACACCTCATTAAATTCTACACAGATTGCAAAGCTAGCTATAATGTAGAAACAGGCAGACAGTCTGTCTCAATATTATTACAGGAAGGGTTGGTTAAATTAATAGCTTCTCATTGATTAAAAAATCTTGCATTTTACATGTTCTTAAGTTGGTTCCCACCATTACCTTTCAATAACAGAATGAGTCTTTGGAGAAATGTGGTTATATTGAGCTACTGAAATATAAAGGTAGGCAGAAGATGTTTACAATATCCTATCATGGTTTCCTGTTATAAAATGCCATCTACCTGAAAATAAAAGATGTTTGTTTCCGTATACTCATAGTGATTTTTTCCATGCTTAAAATTTCCTGCTAAAAATGTAATTAGCCTGTAATGACAACTAAGCATAAAATATTATTACTCCATCATAATATTCCCAAGTAAGACATCATTTTGTCAGGTTATATACCATCTGACATTGCATGTGCTGAAGCCACTGGGACCCTGTCCATTTGTAATCATTGTACATTAGGAAATGCTTTCCTACCAGACTACAAGTCAACTGCATTTTTCATATATTCATTCAGCTCATTTCCATTTTTGCTCAAAAGAAAACAAAACATAGTAGTTCTAGGACTTGGAAAGATTTTACTATGAACATGAATTCTTCATCTTAAGTATTAAATTCAATCCAGGAGAAGGCTAAAGTTGTTCTTTTTTTTTTTTTTTAACGGACAGAATTCTTAATGCAGTCTGCTTCTTCCCTTGAGGATTTCAATATATAATTTACCCTGGGTGTTGTCAGGGATATGGAGAACATATATTTATTATGTGCAGTTGAGTTTATTTAAGTTAGAAAGTTTTCTTCGATCAGAATTTAGCTGATGATAGTGTCATTAGTACAGTTGGTGTCATTATTTTGCCCCTCGCACAGATGTTTTCAATTACATATGTTGCTATCTCAAAATCCATTGGTTGGCTCTGAAGCAATATCAAATTATATTTATTTGATAGTCTTGTATAATTTTTAAATACATTTCAACGTGTATTATAAATTTAGACATCATGAAAAGGAGGATATATCTGTCCTATTCAGATATTATATGGTTATATATTTTATGTGTGTATACATATATTTAAACTCTTTAAAAGATTAATTGAAAACAAAAAGCCTCAAAGTGAGACCTGCTTCCAATTGCAATCTATTTCTTTGTGAAATTTATTTGCGAAGGTATGTATAAGCATAAAGCTATGTATAAGCATAAAGCTAATATAACTATATTCTCCTGTGATATGAAACATTTAAATGCAGCAAGGTGACGAAATAGGAAAGATTTAGGTGTTCTGAGGTTAGTTTGCTTTTCCTTACATATAATTATGCTATATATTTTAGAAATGTATTTTAGAAACTATAATTAGATTTTCAGAATAATCATGTGTACAATGTCTGCACATTTATCCATAATCAAATATGAAGACACTAACATTTCACACTTCTTGATTTTGGGGGACAAATTCGTTGCTAACTCCTTCTTTTTCTCCACTAAAGAGAGAAATGTTTTGTATGACAGAATGATCTATCTATGACACTGATGCTTTACTGAGGTTGTTTATCATCTAGTATGGTATTACTGTGTTTTATGTTTTGAATTGAATGATGATTGCCCAAATTGTACAACATTTGGAGATTACATAAGAATGGTCATATTTTAATCCAACATTTGGGTTTAATAACAATTATCATTGTTAATTGGGGGTTGGTGCATATGTGAAATTCTTAACAGCTAAAGGCCATTGAGTTCATGGCGATCATGTTTTCCAAATTATAAATAGCTCTGTGCATACTTGACATTGTTGTTAGAGCAAGAGAGAGAGAGAGAGAAACCTGGCCAGCCCACACAATGAGGTGAGGATGATTATTTCATCATGAAATTGAAGCCTGTTCTGTGTTTGCTTACTTTGTTATATCTGAACCTAATCCTTGAGATGGTGATCCTACTTATAAAAGTTATTACATGATGACATTTGTTACACTTCAGTAGAAATTCAAAATCATTCCTGAAATCTCAAAATACTTGAAACATTAAAGAGATATATTTCGCAGACTGAACATTTATAAACTTACTTCACTTAATAAAGGGTACAATCAGTTGGATATTTTCCTTTGTTGTGGTTAAATAATAGACTAGAAAGTGAACTTGAGAAAAAAAGGCACAATTAAGGAATTAATTTTTCACTTCCACTGAGGTCACCAGTCTATTCACTAAAAATATCTTTAAAAAAACTAATGCCAAAACCATATATTTAGTTGGTTTTTTTTTAAGATTATTTATTTATTTAACACGGAGAGAGAGATCACAAGTAGGCAGAGGGGCAGACACAGAGAGAGAGGGGTAAGCAGGCTCCCTGCTGAGCAGAGAGCCCCGTGTGGGGCTCGATCCCAGGACCCTGAGATCATGACCTGAGCTGAAGGCAGAGGCTTAACCCATGAGCCACCCAGGTGCCCCTTCAGTTGTTTTTTTACTCAAGATACTGAATATAGTATATGCAGGAAAGCTTTACTAAATAGACTTAACTTACAAATTAATTGGCAAAAACATCTAAGATAAGGTACCTAATTGTAACCATGTGGAACAAATTTCTATTTCTTTGTAGTGAATAATCACTTTTTTTGTGCTCTAGTGTTCAAGACAACTTGGGTGTATTGCTATATAATAATTCCTTTCATTTGCAATGAAAATCGACAAGAAAGGAAATAGTAAATGAGAACAATGCTTGTCAAATATTCATGTGATTACTGAAGCACTGTAAATATTACTTCAGCTTATTTTTGTGGGAATAATAAAATTACTGGTATGGATTCAGTACTCACTATGCATCAGACGCTGACTAAGCACTTCTGTTTCATCAGTGTTAATCCCAACTGAAGCATAATATTAGGGTGCTCAATCTACATTTGGGGATTTTGAGACCCAGAGGTCATATAACTTACCCCCATCACACACCTAGTAAGTATAAGAACAATTATTTGAAAGCTTTTACTCTAGACTTATATTAACCACTGCCCTGTAGCGAGGAGACTACAAGGATGGTATGAGGTCTACTAGAGATCTTGTAGTGTCCTGCAAACCTGTTTTGCCAGTGCTTTATTTGGTTCTTGCAGCTTAATGAGTAATAATCCCATAGCCCTTTACTGTCCACTTAGAAGGGCTGTCTCCTAACATTCTAAAGTAAGTTAATAGTAGGACTTATTATTATGCTATATATTAGTGCTCTACTGTAGTTAATTGAGAAGTCTATTTCTGAGTGAGGTAGTCACACAACTCAGATTTCCAGACTTAATGAACAAAAACTCTTCCTATAGTTCAGTCCAGCAAACTTCAATAAGATTATAGTGTTCTTTTGTATGTATATATGGAATCCCTGCAATTTTTAGGAAAAATGCATTGTTATTTTTGTATTGTGTCATGTTCTGAATTGTTTGCCATTCCCAATTGTTTCTTTTCATGCTATTTTTAAAAAGTTTGTGGTACTGAAACAATGAATTTCACATATTTATGTTGTACAATTTGATGTTTTGACATATGTATATGCCCATGTAAACATCAACACAATCCAGTTAGTGAATGCCACTCACAAAGTTGTTTTCTCATTTTCATTAAGTAATGTGTCCCTACTGTCCCCCATGCCGCATCTCTGGTACACAGGGTATGAATGACCCGCTTTCCATCCCTATTGATTATATTTTCTAAACTTGTATGTTAATGGGACAAAACAGTATGTACCTTTTTTGTCTGGTTCTTTTCATGATTTTGATTTCATTTTTAATGATCAATTTATTTCATACTTATTTCTCACAGTAGGCTTTATTTTCCTTTAACAAAAATGGTTACAGACATTTTGAATTTTATCTTGTTGGGTGCTCATATTCTATATAATACTGTATTCTTCTAAACACCTTGAACTTTTTTTCTTATGGGATTTTTACTCAGATACTCATATTGTCTGGTTTTTGTTTGTTTTAGAGAGACAAGAACAGCATTTAGCCTAATGTTAATTTTCCCTTACTACTGAGATAAGATCTTGCTGAGTACTTAATCTCCCCACCACCAATTAAAAAAAAAAAAATGGTGGCTTTTTTGGCTGGGGAAAAGGGTACTATTCCTTGTCCTAGGGGAGCAACAGCTATTGCCTCCTCTAATTCTTCTTAGTTGGTCTGTCTTCTAACCTAGAGTAGTTGCCAGGGAGGCAGGTTCTGATGAGTTTTCAGCTAAACACTTCAGAGGACACTCTACAGTTCTCCTAAGCTTGTCTTCGGGATTCTGTTTTATAAACTCAGTCATACTGGTCCATTAAACTCTGGGCTCTATCTCTATGATTCAGGAAGACTCAGG
Organism: Spilogale gracilis; assembly: GCA_004023965.1. Taxonomy (NCBI): domain Eukaryota; kingdom Metazoa; phylum Chordata; class Mammalia; order Carnivora; family Mephitidae; genus Spilogale; species Spilogale gracilis. The sequence continues at coordinate 184,858 of PITA01000924.1, forward strand.
CTCTTTCCTGGTTCTCCCTATTGGTTCTCTGTCCTAAAAAACAATAATCTGAGCAGGTAACACCACATTTGTTCACATCCTGCAGGAATAAGTGGTTTTTACTGGGTTAAGTGTAATGACTTTGAGAACAATTCTTTCATACATTTAGTTCAAATTTTAGTTTTAGGTGTTTTTTGTTTTGATTTTTTTTTCTTTGGTTAAAAACCTAAAGAGGCATTTTTGGAGTGAGAGATGACTAGGTCCTTCCTGAGTACTGGAGTGGAGTGTCTCGGCAGAAACTATGGCTGAGAATGCATGGCCAGGAACACTAAAGCAGGGATTGACTAGAATTGTGTGGTGATTCCCTCTCATATACAATAATAATATTGGGGTGTGAGGCAGAGAAAAGAAATAAGATATTGAAGTACATTTCTATTGATGCTGGGGGGGACACAAAGATTATTAATAAGCTTTTACCATAAATATTCAAATACTAAGGACCTCAGGCCTTGTAGGCCATCTCGTCTGTGACATCACACATACTCAACTCTGCTGTTGGAGTTTGAAAGAAGCTACAGACAATACATAGTCAATGAGCAAGGCTGTGTTCTAATACATATTTAACTATGTTAAGGTTAAAATATTGAAATTTGAATTTCATTTTTTTGTATCATAAATAATATTTTGAAGTTAAAATTTCAAAATGAAAAAAGTATTCTTAAGTTACAGTTTGTAGAACTATAGGGAGAACTGTAGTGAGTGGGAAAATCCATTTCAAACAAGGTAAACACACTTTCTATTTCTCCTTTGGTTGAGGAGAGCAAAAAACCTAAGAAGACTCAGAAAGTTAGAAGGCTGAAGATGGGCTAGGGAACTTAAGACACAAGGAATGGCATGGTGGTTCTCTAGGTTTTCCTTTTGACCATATGTATTTTGAACCTGGTGTTTAAGAGGCTGGCAATTCAGAAACATTGACAAGGAAAAACAAAGATAAAAGCCCCTGTAAAACCTAATCTTTCTAACCAAAGGACCAGTATTGAGGCAGCTTAGCAAGATAAATAATTTTTTATTTATTATCAGGCAGCACCATGGAAAAAAAAAAAAAACATAGCCCACTAACCCCATTTCTGCCCAAAGATAAATGGAAAACCTTGACTTTTATTCCTCAAATGTAGTGTGGGATTCTGCCCATTGGTGTCTGAGAAGATCAAGTAGAGAGGCAGGACTTTAATTCCTGCTTAGCGGTAATGAGACCCACGCCCTTGCCAGTGAAGGCTATTGAGAAGTAGTAATGAGATGCCTCCTTACATATAGGATATTAATGGAAGACAAGTAAGGAACCTGAATTTTCACTCTAATCTAGTAGTAATATATTAGTGCTTTATTTTTCTCACTGTTGCAGTGTCAGAAGCATGATGCTGAAACAGAAGATCCAGAATCCCATAACAGAGTAATAAAAATGTCCCCATGATATAATAAAAAATAAATCATTATGCCAAGTACCAGGAAAATGACAACTGAATGAGAAAAGATAATATATACCAACACCAAGGTTACATTGGTTTTGGAGTTACCTAAGATTTTAAAACACCCATCATAAAAATGCTTTAATGGGAATCTAAACGCTCTAAAAATAAATAAAAGTTTTAGCAAAAAAAAAAGTTTTAACAAAGAAAATTGGAGGTAGAAGAACTAAGTAGAAAATTTTAGAACTGAAAACTGTAAAAACCAAAAAATTTTTAAAAAATGGATGACGTAAGTAGAATGAACAGAGGAAAGAATCGGTGAGCTTAGAGAAAGAACAATAGAAATTACCCAATTTCAACTGTAAAGATAAAATAATATGGGCCTCATTAACTTTATCAGTTCCTTCTCCATATAGTTACTTCATTTAATTTAATCTTGGAAAATAAATGTGAGTAGTAGCTCCCTGCAGACAAATTTTCCTGTAGATCTCATAAAAACACTTCTCCCATGCCTGTACAGCTACTCACATGCACACACACAAACAGACATACGCACCAAGCTTTATCCCACCCTAACAACCTTGGTCAAAGAAACAAAATGCCTATTTTCATGAAAAGAACTGAAGGTGGGAAGCTGATTAAGGAAAAACATATCTAGATCAAGACAAAGATCAGAGAGCAAGAAATGTTCTTCCTATGTCATGGTATGGAATATTGTTTAGGAAGCAAGATAGGTATCACTGAGAAAGCAAATTAATAGTAAGAAATAAAAGAAGTAAGATAAAAGATCATAAATATAAGAAGGTTTAGAAAAATTACACAATTGGCCCTTTTTGTTATTAGTATTCTGAGTCTTAGAATTTGGCATCTTTCAGTGGTTCCTGACTTGCCTCCAGCAGGGAAAAAATTAGCAACAACGAATACACCTTCTTCCAAAAAAAAAAAAAAAAAATGCCAGAGATAACCGGATTCATGACATCTGTTTTCTAGTCACACAACAGACACTAGTTATATCATTTAAATAAGTCACTTTTTCTAAGATTGACCTCTCTCCAGAAGAATTTGGACACATCTTACAACCTGAGACTTCAATAAATTTTATGCATCAATTAGTGTGATCTTTTAGGTATTAGTTTTCCAGTTGGGAGATAAAAGTACAGTAGGAGATTCCTTAGTGACCTTGAAATCACATCCTTATGTAACTAGTCCACTTCCCAGTAAGCCTGAAGACAAATTTAGGTGTTACCAGTAAACAGAACCAATAGCATCATGGGGTTAACAAGAAAATACAGAAGGCAAAAATTTAGTTCTGATTTCTCCCAGTGATGAAAACTGGAGAATACCCCATGTTAGTTGAAGACTTAAAATTTATTTTTCAAAACAGAAGAAAAAAAATAGAAGAAATCCTTACCATTAATACACAGTAAGGAAAAATAATGACCATGAATTCGTAAGCATTTATTGTGAGATATTGTGCTGTCTTCTCTTATGTAAATTATTTCATTCAATTATGAAAGAACTCTATGGGGGATCTCAAAAAATATAGACATTTTGGGATGAGAAAACTTCAGCTTAGGGAAATTAAATAACTTGGCAAAATATACCCATCTGGTAAAGAATAAAGTCAGCAGAAAGGTCAACTGATTTCAAAATTGGTGTTCTTAACAATAACTTGTTTGCTTCCAAAACAAGGGTTCACACTAAAATTTGGGTATTGTCACAGTGGATAGGACAGCTATGGAATGGAAAGAGGATATCTTCTCAGGATTTGAGGCAAATAGTTCACCAAGCTAGTTGGAATCAACCTAAAATGTTGCTCAAGCAATGATGTTTTTATCACGGTATTCAGATGCCCCACTTTCACTCCACATTTTCTACCACAGATTTCACTTATACTGAAACTCTTATGTTGTTGGAACAAAACCATTCATTCTACAACAACTGGAAGCATTCCTTTAAATGCAAGGTACCTGTAATGCAATGAACTAAATACCTTTTTTTAATGAATGGCAGGAGGGGGCTACTTTCCAGAGAGGAGATTATGGTGGTTAATGAGGAGCAAGGGAGTGAATAAAGAGAGAAGAGGCGGTATCTGTTAACAGAAAAACTTAGCAGCAAATAGGAGAAGCCAGGTGTGCCTAAGATAAACTCAGTATGGTTTGCAATTGAGATGAGAGACAATCCAGTAAAGAGCAATTTCATTATAACAATCAAATTCAAAGGCGTAAGTCTGTAGAACTAAGTGGGTATTTTTTGGAACCATAATTATAAAGACCTTGGGAATAGATGTGTTCGATGGTTATTCAGACATAAGCAACAAAGGAACACTGTGTGAACTTTAGATAGGCAGCCTCTCGTGAATTATTTCAAAAGCGTTTCCAGAGAACATTGTGATATTCTCTGGCTGGCTTTTGCAGTTATACCAGTCAGCAAGCTAAGGATAAAGACCACGCAAGTATTATTTAGAAATGAAATAGCTACGAAAATGGATGTAGTTGTGTTAAAAAGACACCAGGACGTTTTAAGTCAACTAAGTTATGTCTAGGGGCAAGAATAAATGAATACAGATGTACGACCATATTCTGGTAGATAAAGTAGTTTCACAGAATCTTGGTATCTGAGAATATGGAAAGGCCAGTGCAGAGATAGTTAGCTGTCAAATATCTGCATAAATGTGTATCAAAGTAGTATTTAAGTTGACTGATACTAGAACACATCAAGTGAAAGATAACATCTTGGGGTCAAAGAAAAGCTTATGGAATTTAATTGCTCAACACAAAAGAAAATGGATGGAGAAGGAAAATAAACAGCAAGCTTAATCAAAATAGTTTTCAACCTTGCAGAGAGATAAAGACAGACTTCAGAAAAATGAATGAGTTTGCCCATTCAAGTTAGAAAAATAGGCAGAAGGAGGTAAAAAAGGGAGTGAAAGAATATAGAAATCTAAAGCTTTCATACATAAAAAAAGGGAATATACAATGGAAAAGAAATAAAAGCACAATTGATTAATGAAAAGTTTCTTGCAAGAAAAGCAATGGAATTTTAGAGAGGCTTTAGTAAATATAATCTAAAATTAATTTCCAATTCTTGAAGTCACATGTTTGAAATCTGAGGACCCCTCCCCTGTGACTGAACATGTGATGGGGCATGGTGACAAGTATTACTCACATTGTATCTAGTTAATAATACTGTAAAATTTTCCATCTACATAGACGATGTTATGTATGAAAATAATGCCCTCTACAATTTCATTTTGGAGATTGACATTAAAAAAAGCAAAAAAAAAAAAAAAAGTGTTTCAAGCTAACGTTTCCCAAATGTATTTGCTCATAACCCTAATCTATTAAAATGTCTAGAATCATCAGAATATTTAAATAATACTAGATTAGGGAAGTCTACAGAATGACACTTTAATCCATTCTTTTGAGGAAGAAATTTCAGTTTTATGACTGATGGCAATTTCTAAATCCCTGCATAAATAAAGGAACCCAAACAGAGCACAGCACTGTTGAGTAGTTAAGGAGACAATTTGGGCAAGATGTACTAGAATTTTAAAGACAGAATACCACAGAGAGCACAACTACACAGAAAAGCTATAGAAAACTTTTTAGAGTCTCCTTAAATTTTTAGCCAAATAGCAAAATGAGCATGCATAGGATAAAAATCTATGATGCTGCACAATTTCTATGAAAAGAACAAATAGAAGAAACTTTAAGGCAACCATTTCCCAAAACTTACTTATGTATCATTTAAGTTTTCATCATCCAGAATCAAGACACTTACTTGAATATAAGGGACAGTCAATATGTGCGCATATGTACATACACATAACTCCTTCATCTGTCAGGTAAAAGGACCTAAAAACAATGACACCTTGTAGCAAGAAGCACACCCACGGCCCAAATTATAATTTCTAGTACTATTCTCTGTTAAAAAGAACCAGGACTTGGGGCGCCTGGG
>PITA01000924.1:190362-226752 GCA_004023965.1 Spilogale gracilis
AAAAAAAAAAAAAAAAAAAAAAAAAAAAAAAAAAAAAAAAAAAAAAAAAAAAAAAAAAAAAAAAAAAAAAAGAACCAGGACTTACTACAGAAATAGCTTTTCTACTGTTGGGGTAGGAAGTACACAAAGTGAGCCTGAAATGGCAGAAAGTAAGAAAAAGAGAAAAAACAAAACATCCCCACAAAAACCTAGAGTCAGGATTTGGGGGATATGTCAAAAGGATACAGCAACCAACTAAAAGAACTATCAATGATCAAGTGTGGAACAATTTATCAACAGAACTTAGTATTATAACTCAAAGTATGAATAAATATCCATGAGTCTATACTGATAAAACTATTGTATGGATAAAGTTTGAATAAATATATGGGAGAGATGAGGCAAACATCCCATGCAGAATAATTTCGTGTAATCACCTTAAAGGAGATGAAACATAACCCCACTTTTTAAGCTTGGGCTGCACATAGTGATTTGCTCCTAAAAAGCACAGTCCAGAAGAGGAGGAAGAGTAACTTTATTGTAGAAAACTGATAAACTCTTCTCAAGTGGGGTGATCAAAGTTAACAGAGGTTATACTGATACTGTGTGATGAGAATTTCACTTTATCTCTAGGGACTTTGTTTCAATAACATGATACTTCTAATCATGATAAAAACATTAGAAATATTCCAATTAAGACACTTTGTGATGAATATATCCTACTAAGACCAGGTATTCATAGAGTGACTGAATCCAAGTTATCCAGGAACTAGTTCTACAATCAAAATACTTGTATAGATCTAAAACTACTCTAAAACTAAAAGTTTTTTAGGTTTTATTACAATGTATTTTTAGGTTTATAAAAATGTGGAAATAAAATGTATGACAGAAATAGCACCATGTATATGAGTAAAGAAGAGAAAGTATGCTATGTTAATGTTCTTTATATTAAAAGTGAAGTTATATATCACTAAAACCCAACTAATAAAAACACACAAAAAATGAAAAATCAAAAAAGATCTTATGGTTCCAAAGGAAAATAGCAGGATGGTAGATTTAACCCTGTCATATCAATAATTACACTAAGTTCAAAGGATCTAAACAATCCAGTAAGATGTAAAGATTTGTTAATTTTTTCCAGTTTTCTTGAAATATATTTCATGTAGAATAATAGGAGTTTAAGGTGTACAACATAATAACTTGATATAGGTATATATTGTGAATTGATTACCATAATGTTTAGTTAAAATCCATCACCATTCAGTTAAAAAATATCTTGCCTTATGATAGAAACTTGCCAATCTACTCTCATACCAACCTTCAAATATATATAAAAAAAGAAGATTGTAAGCTATAGTTACTATAATGCACATTACAACTTAAAACTTAGTAAACTTAAAACTTAGTAATCTTATTTCAGGAAGTTTGTATCTTTTGACCACCTCCACATAATTCTTCCCATCCCTCACCACCATTTTGGCAACCACAAATCTGATTACTGTATCTATTAGTTTGTTTTTATTTTAGATTCCATATATAAATGAGATAATACAATATTTGTCTCCCTCTGACTTATTTCTAACATAACATCATCAAGTTGCATCAATGCTGTTGCAAGAGGCTGGATTTCCTTATTTTTATGCTAAATAGAGGTGTGTGTGTGTGTGTGTGTGTGTGTGTGTGTGTGTGTGTGTGTTACATTTTCTTTATCCATTCATCTAATAATGGGTCCTACATTGTTTTCATGCCTTGGCTATTGTAATAGTGCTACAATCAATAAAAATGGTGGGTGCAGACATCTCTTTGAGGTACTGATTTCGTTTTCTTCAGATACATAGCTAGAAGTGGAATTATTGGATCATGTGCTAGTACTATTTTTAATAAGAAACCTTCCTACTATTTTCCATAGAGGCTTTACCAATTTACATTCTCACCAGCAGTGCACAAGGGTTTGCTTTTGCCCACATCCTCATCAGCATTTGTTATTTCTTCACCCTAGAATCACTATCATCAGTGATCACTGATGATAGTGATTCTAGGGTGTGAGGTGATATCTCACTGGTTTTAATTTGGATTTCCCTAATGATTAGACATGTTGAGTGGTTTTTTGTATGCCTGTGGACATTTGGATATTCTCTGTGGAAAGATGTCGACTCAGTTTCTCTATTTTTTTTAATTGTTTGGGTTTTTTTGTTTTGCTTTTGCTATTGACTTGTGTGAGTTCCTTAGACACTTTAGATATTAACCCCTTATCAGAATGGGTAGTTTGTAAATTATTTAACCCATTTCACAGATTGACTTTTCATTTTGATGAAATGTTTTGGGTTTTTGGTGGGGTTTTTTTTGCTGTACAGAAGCTTTTTGGTTGGATGTAGTGCACATTTTTACCTTTGATTTTGTTGTTTTTGTTTTCGTATCCTATCCAAAAAATAATTGCAAAGACACATGAAGAAGATTTTTCCTTTGGTTTTCTTCTAGAAGTTTTGTGGTTTCTGGTCTTAAATGTAAGTTTTTAATCCATTTCAAGTCTGATTTCATGAGCAGTGTAAGATAGGTCTCTACTTTTACTTATTTATTTTTTGTCATATAAATATCCATTTTATCCCAGCACTATTTATTGAGGAGACTGTCTTTTCTGAAATGAGTATTCTTGACTCCCTTATCAAATGTTAGTTGCCATATATGTGTGGCTTTATTTCTTGGCTTTGAATTTTGTTCTACTGGTCTTTGTTCTTCCTCATCTCTCCCCTTCCCTTCCCTTCTTTGTGGCAGTACCATACTGTTTTGACTACTATCACTCTGTAATATCATTTGAAATCAGGAAGGATAATGCCTCCAACTTTGTTTTCTTTCTCAGAATAGCTTTGTTATTTGTGGTCTCATGGTTCCATACAAATTTTAGGAACTTTATATTTCTGTGAAAAAATGCCATTGGAGTTTCCATATAGATTGCATTAAACCTGTAGATGGTTTTCTATAGTATAAATATTTTAACAATTTAATTCTCTAAAGCCATAAACATAGGATTTTTCCATTTGCTTGTGTCTTTAATTTCTCTCATCATTGCCAGTATTTTCAATACCAAAATATTCACCTCCTAGGATAAGTTAATATATTTTTTTAAGATTTTTTTGTATTTGTCAGAGAGAGAGAGTGCATGCACACACAAGCAGGGAGAGCAGCAGACAGAGGGAAAAGCAGGCTCCCCACTGAGCTTGGAAACTGATGTGGGACTGCATCCTAGGACCCTGGGATCATGACCTGAACAGAAGGCAGATTCTTAACTGATTGAGCCACCCAGGCATCCCTATTAAGTTAATTTCTAAGTATTTATTGTTCTTGATAATGTTATTAATTGAATTATTTTATCTTTTTAGATAATTCATTGTTAGTGTATTACAAATGGTAATTAGTTTGTCCTCTTTATAAACTGATAATTTACCCTGCAAATTTACTAAATTTGTTGATGAGTTCTAAGAGTATTTTGGTGGAATCTTTAGGATTTTCTTAGGATATTCTTGTCATCCAAAAATTAAAAAAAAATTCACTTTTCCAATTTTGATGACTTTTATTCCATTTACTTGCCTGACTTCTAGGCTATCCAGCACTACATTGAACAGAAGTGGCAAATGGGGACACCCTGTCTGGTTCCTAATCTTTGATGGAAAGCTTTCAACATATCACTTTTGAATATGATGTTTGCTGTGGGCTTGGTACAGATGGGTTTTATTAAATTGAGGTACATTTCTTCTAAAAATAGTTTGTTGAGAGTTTGTATCATGAATGATATTGAATTTTATCATCTCTTAATATATACATCTGTTAATATGCTACTATGATTTTTATCTTTATATTATTACTGCAATGTGTCACACTTATTGATCTGCATATATTGAACCATCCTTGTATCCAAGGGGTGAATCCCACTAGTCATGATGTGTGATACTTTCAGTAAGCTGTGGAACACAGCTGGTATTTTGTTAGAATTTTTGCATCTATGTTCATCAGGGACATTGCCCTATAGTTCACTTGTGTACTTATCTGACACTGATATCTGTAACGCTGACCTCATAAAATAACTTGGGGTGTGTTTCCTCCTCTCTGAGTTTTGGAAGAGTTTGAAATGATTTGGCATTAATTTTTTTAAGAGTTTGGTAGAATTCAATAAGGTCATCTCATTCTGTCCGAAGAATTTTGATTACTGGGTTAATTTACTTACTCATTTTTGGTCTGTTCTAGGAATTTATCCATTTTTTTCTAAATTTTTCAGTTTTGGGGCCTATAGTTGTTTATAGTAGTCTCTTATAGTCCTTTGTATTTTCATGATATCAGCTGTACTGTCTTGTTTTCCATTTACTATTTTTTTTAAAGATTGTATTTATTTATTTGACAGAGAGATCACAAGTAGGCAGAGAGGCAGGTAGAGAACAGGGGGAAGCAGGCTCCCTGCCAAGCAGAGAGCCTGACAGGGAACTCAATCCAGGACCCTGCGATCATAACCCAAGCAGAAGGCAGAGGCTTAACCCTCTGAGCCACCCAGGCAACCACATCCATTTACTATTTTTTTTCTGACTTGGATTGTCCTTTTTTTTTTTTTTTTTTTGATTAGTCTAGTTAAAGGTTTGCCAATTTTGTTTATCTTTTCAAAGAACCAACACTCAGCTTTTCTCATTTTTTCCATTGTTTTCCTGCATTCTATTTTATTTATTTCTGCTCTAATCTTTATTATTTCCTTCCTTTTGCTAACTTTGTGCTTGTTTGTCCTTGTTGTCCTAGTTCCTTTATATGTAAAGTTAGTTTGAGAGATTTCTATTTTTTAATGCATATATTCATAGCTATAAACTCCTCAGAACTGCTTTTCCTGCATCCCTTAAGTTTGATATGTTGTATTTCCATTTTGGTTTATCTCAAGGTACTCTTTTATTTCTCTCTTAATTTCTTTGATCTATTGGTCATTTAGGAATCGTGGTGTTTAATTTCCAGATACTCATGAATTTTCCAGTTGTTCTCCTGTTACTGATTGCTAGTTTTAGACCATTGTGGTCAGAAGAGATCCTTGATATGATTTGAATTTTCTAAATTTGTTAAGATGGTTTTGGTGCCTACCATAGGGTGTAGCCTAGAAAATGTTCCATGTGTGCTTGGGAAAAATGTGTATTCTGCTGTTGGATAGAATGTACATTATAGATCTTCTACATCCATTCTATAGTGATATTCAAATATTCTATTTGTTTACTGGTTTTCTGTCTAGATAATTAACATATTGTTGAGTTGTGGTATTAAAGTCCCCACTGACTGTATTGTGCATATTTCCTCTTTTATTCCTGTTTGTATTTACTTACTATATTTAGGGACTCCAATATTTATGGGTGCATACATATTTATAAATGTTATATATTTTGGATAAATTGATCCATCTACCATTATATAATTATATTGTGACCTTACTTTTATAACTTCTATTTTGTCTGACGTAGGTATAGCTACCCCTGCTTTCATTTGGTGACCATTTCCTTGGAAAGTCTGTTTCTATCCCTTCACTTTCTATCGATGTGTTTCTTTAAAGCTAAATTGAGTCCATCATTGGGTCAGCATATCATTAGATCTTGTTATTGTATCTATTCAACCATCTATGCCCTTGGAAAATATAATCCATTCTCTTTTAGAGGAGAGAGGGATAGAGGGAGAGGGAGAGAGAGAATGCCAAGTAGGCTCTACATCCATTATGAGCCTGATGTCGGACTCAATCTCATGACCCTAATATCATGGCCTGAGCTGAAATCAAGAGTTGATGATTCAATAACTGAGCCACCCAGGTGCCCCTGTAATCCATTTAGATTTAAAGTAATTATTGATAGGTAAAGATTTACTCTTACCATTTTCCTAATTGTTTTGTTTTATAAATACATATTTCTTTATTATCTTGCTACCTTCTTTTGTAATTTGATGACTTTTATGAACGTTTGCTCTGACCACTACGTTTTTTTTCTTTGTGGTTACCAAAGGCTTACAAAATGTGTGTTACATTTTTAACACCCTTATGGACCACCATTACAATATTAGTGAATCTGACTTTATCTATTTACCATTGCCATGGAGTTTTACACCTACATTCATGTGTTTTTACAATGTCAATTAGCACCTGTTTATTTCTGTTTGAGGAACTCTCTGTAGCATTTCTTGTAAAACAGATGTAATGATGATGATGAACTCCTTCATCTTTTGTTTGTGGAAATCTTTATCTCTCCATCTATGAAGGACATCTTTGCCAGGTATAATATTCTTGGTTAATTTTTTTTCCCTTCCAATATTGTGAATATATATATTTTTCCTTTGTCTCCTGGTCTGAAGACTCTGTTGAGAAATCAACAAAAAATAAAAGATCTGTGAAAAGCAGAGTCAAAGCAGGGACCAAAGAAGAGAGCTCCTAATTGATCAAAATGTTATACTGAGTAACTTTCTAGAGCACAACCATGAAGTTGAAGAACAATGTCATATTTTAGAGACAGAAAAGTTTCTATGCCTCTGGAGAGTCTCAAATATGTGGTCTTTAGAGTGTTGATGACAAACACTTGCTTTGTCAATATCAGATGATCCTTAAGATTGGATCAGGTTGGGCGCCTGGGTGGCTCAGTGGGTTAAGGCCTCTGCTTTGAGTTCAGGTCATGATCTCAGGGTCCTGGGATCAAGGCCCACATCGGGCTCTCTGCTCAGCAGGGAGTGTGCTTCCTCCTCTCTCTCTGCCTGCCTCTCTGCCTACTTGTGATCTCTCTCTCTGTCAAATAAATAAATAAAATCTTTAAAAAAAAAAAAGATTGGATCAGGTCAACAAGGGACCACAGATCATTAGATCTATGTATGAGGAATAGGAAGATAGAACACAAAATAATTGCTTTGTCCTATACTGACATTGTATCACTTATCCCAAATTGTGGGAGAAAAAAGGAAGTGACCAGATTTGGCCACTGGAGGTAGCGGGGGCGGGGGGGTGGAGAGTAATTGTTAATCACTTTCTTCTCTCCAGCCCCACAAAAACTCCTTTCTCAGTTCCCCTGTATTCTCTTTCTTCATCATCATAAACTAGGCAACAGATTACTTCTTGTGTCTGCTTTGTTCTTTAATCCCACATCCATTTAGTTATTAGATACTGAATTTTCTACTGCAAAATTTCTTCTCTACCTTTATTATCTTTGTCCTTGTCCAGGTCTTTAGAATTTCTTACCTATAAAAGTGCATTTCTTTATTTACTCACCTAATATTTATTAATCACCCAGTCCTTTCTTGGTCCTTTGCTAATCATGGGAGAGGTACCTTTATGAAAAAGGTTGATATGTTTATTCTTCATAATGTTCATGTGTTGTGGTTAATAATGTCAAGTTTTAAACACTGATAAGTACAACTGTGAGGAAGAAGAGAGGTTTAAGGAAGTCCCTCGAAAAGTCATCTATTCTAAGCTTAGATATGATATGCAGCTTCTTGGAAGATCTAGTTCTAAATTAATAATCAAAGGATAAATTAGCCAGAGGAAATGTAAATACCTAAATGTAAAACAAATAAGCAAAAAAAAAAAAAACTGCATTCTTTTAAAATGTATGTCAGAATAAACCAGTTTTAAAAAGTATTTCCAAAAAATATTTATACAGTATTATTCACCTAGGGATGTATATATCTTACATATATATCTTCAAACAGACATAAAATCATATATACACACATATATACATAGAAATATACATATATGTAATTAGAGTAGTCATCTTCTTTAGAAATACATAGATGAGTATCTACTGAATTTTAGAGAGCCAAGACATATCTTCCTATCAAGAAGGAATTTTGGAGGAAAATTAATGCAAATTATTTATTTTCAGAAACAATTCAGAACCATATGGAAAATCAACGAGGTAACAAGGTATGGCAAAATCATTCCTGTGTTTGCTGACAAGTAAGAGGGCAACTCCATATGCTTTCATGTACATTACCCCAGGAGGACAGGGCCATATGTTCACACGTATGTCAACCTTCTTGGCCTTCTGTTATAAGGCCGTGTCCCAAGGGGTACGTTGAAAAGGAAAAGAGAAAGCAACCACAACATGAATATGAGGTTGTGGTATTTCCTCTGTTGACAGATTTTGTTAGACCATCACTTCAGTTGGCAAGCACCCAGAACAGCTGCTTTACCCTGAAGCAAAGGTCTTTGTGACACTACAAAATCTCCCCATTGAATGAGACAGTGGAGTGACCGTGATGTGCCCTTTGGGAGTGGACCTTTCCTCCCTACTATGACATGAGGAAAAGTAATAATTACCACCTAAAACTTAATAGTCACAGAATTTTGTTCTTACTCTTTTTGTTACCTTTGCCACCAAATTCTTATAAGAAGGATTAACAGCTGTTTACATATAACTAAAATCTTTCATATTTAAAAGAGACCATGAAATTTTAAAAATTCTGTTGGTGAAAGTCTCTTTCGTTATAATTTAGTGATTAAATATCAATGTTGTTTAAATATCAAAGTTGATTTCTGATTTCTTAAGCTTATATTCAGGCTGTAAATATATTATAGTTTGGGCCAGCTTTAGGTTCTATCATTCCAGAAAGTGGTAGAACAAAGGGAAAGTGTTTCACAACCTCAAAACAAAACAAAACAAAAAAGTGACTCATCATACTTCAGCCTGCTGAAAAATTAAATGGTTTTATTTATCTTGAATGAAGTCATCAGGAATAGATGAAGAACATATTGTAGAGCTCTTCTCAAAGTGCTTTGGTCTCTTAGCTATACTTCCTTTATAAAATGTGTAAATATATTAGTATTGTGTTTAACTTTTCCTAAAATTAAGTCATTCAGATATACTGAAAGAAGTAATAAGATACTATTTAAGCTTATATTTCCCAATCCATGGTCATGGAGAAAATGTTATAAGGTTCATAAATCCTATTCCCACTTTTGCAATTAATGAAGCATCATTATTTAAGGCTATTTTTTTCAATCCTGTCTTCCATCAAAAAGATATAAGATTAAACCAGTAATCAAGTGAGTGGCTCTGTTGAGTATTTTAAGCTTTGTGTTACAAGAGAAAAATTTGAATTTCAAAGTTAAAAAAAATGTCATTGGTATTTTTAGGGAAAGTAATTTGAGATGGACATTTGGAAGCGTCTTTTATTGTTGGAAAATTCTGAAGAAGTTATCTGGGTTTTTACTGGCAAAAAACAGATAATATTATCCCTTATTTTACATAAGTAAAATAAAACTTAGGAAGGTTTTACAGCTATTCCACATAGCAAGCAGGGAATACCATGATGTAAACTCAGGACCATTGATTTCAAAACTGAGATTTATTTTTTCCACCATATTGTGTTGCATGTTAGGTAAATGGATCGATGCTTCCCTTTGTTTTCTCACCATAGACAGAGGAACAATTCTGAAATGGATATGAGAAGTCTCCTCTAAAGCCCCTAAGATACTGAGTCCCAGTCATCCATCTATCTTCTGTTATTTTCTCCTTCCAGTTTCACCCCACTGTCCTTCATTCTTGTTGCTTATGATTACTTCTGAAAGCAACTTGAAGGAAGCCCGAATCTCAGGCTCTGTGTCTTACATAATTTTCTTCCTTCTCACGCTTCACTTTCCTTCCAGTGGCTCCAAAATTATTGTCTACCAAATCATCTATTTGCTCATAAATCTTTGTATCAGACTCTGTTTCTAGAGAAAGCTCAAATAAAATAAATACTTATTTTTTTAATTCCCCTTTCTCCATTTCTCTCCCTTTCCAGTATTCCTTCCCAAGCCCACCTCCCATTCCTTTTGACATCCTTTCCCTTCTTGATAGGCACTCGGGTTTCCCATGATCTCTCCATTTTCCCTTTCTATTAGAATATGCCCTTGTAAAATATATTTTAATCCAGTTTACTCTAGAGAGTAAGTTACCAGTAAGATTAGGGGCCTTAGGTGTCTTTGTAGCAATTTCACATTAGCAGAGGGGCCAGACAGTACCCAGTGTTCTAAAACTTTGATAATAGAATTTTAGGTGTTTTGTTTTGTTTCGTTTTGTTTCCTACTGGTAATAAAAGCTATCTAAAGGTTAGTAATAAGTGTAGGAGCTTGTCTAAAATCAGGGCTAATGAATGTTCTGGTCTTCCTCTTGGCAAAATTCTGTAAAGTAATTTAAAATAATACATATTCAGATAACTTTGATCAGCATGAACATACTGACCATTTCATTTTTTGCATTCAAGAAAAACTCATAAGCCCAAAACTTTATGTAATTTTTTTTTTGCCCCTAGGGCCATACTTTCTTAGCCAACATGGTAATATTGTTCTAGATAGTTGCAATTTTCCCTTGGTAAAGTTAGCTATTTCATGATACATAACTGATTGTCTACCATACAATATTTTTGAGAAGAACAATAAAAAGTGCTGGAACAAGAAAAGCAACTCACTCTGGTAAACAGAAACCAGAGTCGCTAGTGTACTCAATATGATTAAATGGCACTAAAAAAGATCATTGCAATTCGCATGAAGAAACTCAGATGGCCAATCTGAAGCCACAGTTTGTGCATTGTGTCACAACTCAAATTCTGAGTGGTAAACATGGCATCAGTTTCACTATTGGCAAGAGTATGAGAATGTGGAAGAAGCTGTTAGAGCATACAGCCTGTGATGTTTCCCCACCACAGTCTGACTTGCTCAGATATCACTGTGCCAGAATAAACAGGAAATCCCTCCAGACAAATATCATCAGAGCATCCTGTTCCTAAAATGGCTAGAACAGTTGAGTAAATAAAAACAATAATTTGAAAGATTCCACCTATTGTATATCAAAAGGCTTTGATAATCCCTCACTTATCTCTATATGGTCTCTCAATAAACCAAACAGAAATCAATTTTTTTTAAGTTAGAATTTGCTCTCAAAGTTTAAGAAAATATGATGGGTGCCTAGATACCAAGTTTAAAAGGGGGTTTAAAATAAAGTGAAGAACAGGAGATTCAAATGCTTTAAGTAATTTGCTGTGGCAAGCATACATTTTTGTAAAAATAAACCCACACATGACTAATTTCATAACATCTATATCCTTGCTTTTATTCTGACAAAGAGATACATTAGGGATCAAGTGATATTCTCTGAATAGTTGTTCAAGATTTATACTTAAAATCAGGAGTAGGAAAGTAATGTAAGTGACATAAATATTAACTTTAACAATTACTTGTTTTAAAAGAAAATCTCCACCCAAAGGAGTTGAAAACTTATGTCCACAAAAAACCCACACACTGATGTTTATAGCAGCTTTACTCATAATTGCTAAAACTTGTACACAACAAAGGTACTTTTCACTGGTTGAATGGATAAATAACCTGGAATATGTCCAAGAAATACAATACTACTCAGTGCTAAAAAAAATGATCTATTAAACCATGAAAATACATGCAAGAAAATGAAAAAGTGTATCCCTAAGTGAAATAAACCAATCTATATGATATCCTGGAAAAGGCAAAATGATGAAGACATAAGAAGATCAATGATTCCTGAGGTCAGAAGGAAGAGATAAATAGACACAATACAAAGGACTGGGAATATCTTGACAGTTGTGCCTTTTTTTTTTCCTGGTGAATCCTAGTCTGGCATACCAGCTGCTCAATAGGGATTTAATAAATGATGGTTAAGTTTTTTAATATATAAGAATATACTCCATGAACATCAGTAATTTCTGTTGGATAGTTGTGGAATACCACCTTAAGTTATCCATTGGTTCCATGTTGGTTTATCTCCTTCATTAAGATAAAAACTTCAAGAGAAGTGACAGCAGATATTAGACCATATACATATATATATACTATACATATATATATATATATATATATATATACTATAATACTTGTTATCTTTCCTTAGTAAAACTATAGTTCTGCAGATCAGAATTGATACTGAGGAAATAGAAAAATTGTAAAGAAACTAAAAGAGCATCGATTAAGGGTGTTAAAAGATTTTAAATGCATGGAGAAGCAATGTATATGCTACTGAATTAGACTATGAAATTACATTAAAAATATACATATTTTACTTTATAAAAATCCCTGGGAGTATTTATTTATCTTCCAAATAAATAATACTTACTATCTTGATACATTCAAAATTGGTGAGGTCCTTAATTTTTCAAAATAAAATTTTAAGGTGAGATAAATTTTAGAAATAAGTAGGCTATTTTGTTACCTATGGTACCATACATATTACATGGTTTGTATTTGCTGAGATTTTCATAATTTGATACTGTGTTTTTAAGAAAAAGAACCATCTCCAGGTTGCTAAATTTGAATTTCTCAATTTCAAGCTGATTGACATTCAGTTGAGTTGCAAATTTTT
Source organism: Spilogale gracilis (assembly GCA_004023965.1). Classification (NCBI taxonomy): domain Eukaryota; kingdom Metazoa; phylum Chordata; class Mammalia; order Carnivora; family Mephitidae; genus Spilogale; species Spilogale gracilis. The sequence continues at coordinate 202,698 of PITA01000924.1, forward strand.
CCCCACTGTCGATGAACTGCTATTGGCTGAACTGCTTTCCATGAGCTACTATTGACTTCTGGAACCAATGAAATTAAAAAAAAAAATTATTGTGGGATCAATTATAATAAACCAATGTTTTGTACAGCATAGCAGAATATAAACTCTGCTTCCATTTGAGGACACTATGGTGTCACTTTACTGAAGTATCAAGTTATCCCCTTGGCTGAATCATATAAATCTATCTATTCCCCAACAAGGTAGGAATCATTTAAGATCAGCAGACTTGAGAAAATAGGCAAGTTAATTTTTAATGGCTTTTAGTTTAAGAGATTCTAGTAATGATCCTAATGATGATCAAATGTGATTCTAGTGGGTGACATATGTTGAGGAGGTTGGTCAAATTCCTAGCTGGTAACAAAGGAAAGCCAAGTACACAGTCTTTCTTGTAATTTTATCTGTTGCTAAATCTTCTATTTCTCTTTTATAAACACCAGAAGTCCCTTCTTCATAATTCTTAGTTCATATCCTCATCCAGGCCATAATAAACTTGTAGTTCAAATATTTAAATAGACTACCAGCAAAGTGAAACTTTGCTCTCAACCTGTCAAAGCAATTTTTAGTGTCATTGTCAAAAGCCTCAGATAATGCATGATAAGAGTATATGTCATACTAGATATTATGCTCTTTTTAAAGACAAAGTTCAGGTTTATGGAACTGAGTGAAAATAGTGATACTAATTGACCTCATTTTTATCCTGAGCTTTTGCTGCCCCTAATAGTAAAGGTGATAAAATTTAGTGCATGGGGTAATGTTAGGGGTTAAGAACCAGACTCTGGCATTAGGTTCTCTGGGTTAGAAACTTGGCTCCTTCACTTACTAGCTGTGTAAACTTGGACATGTTTCTTAGCCTCTCATTTACTTAGTTTCTTTATAGGCATTATATTATGTATTTTACAGAGTTTTTTTGGATTCAGTAAATTAATCCATGTAACGCACTTGAAACAGTACTAATCATATAGTAATGCTTTGTAACTAAATGTTAATGTCAATAAAATGTTATTTCTTCCATAAATTATTATTTCTTCTCAACGTAATTTTTATAAAATAGCTGTAAAATTCATTTGTCATATGATCCTAAATTAAATCAGCTTTAGTCTTAAAATTTGGAGTTTACATAATCAGCATTTTATCTGTGTTTTTAGACATTTCTGTATACAGAAGAAAAATTTTCTTTGAAATTATAATGTTGGTTCTAACCCATACACAAGTATAATTTTGTGGCCCTCTACTGAATCGAGTCATGACCTGAATGTGACAATAGTATTCCTCACAATTCTTTGGGCAATTCTTTACTTACTGTTTCTTTTATCTATTGCTTAGTAACAAACTTCAAAACCTAAGGACTTAAAACAAAAAAAATATTATTTCTCATGTTTTGATGTGCTTACCATCTGGGCAGTTATTTCTGGAATCATCATGAAATTGTGGTCATGTGACAGCCCACTGTAGTAGATGGATTCCAGAGGACCTTACTTACACATCTGGTGCTGTGAGGAGGATTTCTGAAATTTCCAATTTCTGAAATGGCAGGAGGTAGAGAGGTTTTCTGTATCTTCTCTCTCTTCTCTTTATTCTCATCCTCCAAGTCTTCTTTGCCATTTATCATCTCATCTTCAAAGAGACTGATATCTCAAAGCAGTCTCAATCTCTTTGCAACATTCTTTTCATTAGAGCAAGTCCCACGTCCAGCCCTGTTTCAAAACGAGGGAAAATAGGCTCTAACTCATTGTAAGAAAAGTAATTTGGCAAAGCAGAATGGTATGAATTCTTAGGGCCATCTATGAAAATCTACCACAGACTGCTTTTTGGGCACACTAGCTTATACCCTTCCCACTTCCAAAATACCTTCTGTCCTTCCAGTACACTGTCTTTAGTCACGTTTTATCCAATTATGACATTAGGCTCCCCATTTAGTCACATGTTTTGACCCAGGTCTGAATATGGGTAAGGATCCTTAGGAACATTTCTTCACTATGCTTCCTCTTGATTTGGAGACCTGTGAAGTTGGAAGACAAGCTTTCTGCCCCTCACACACCCAACATGCAATGAGAGACAAAGAAAAGACAACATCTGTAACACACTGTTCATAAGAGGAATAAGTAAGGAGCACATGGCGACCAAAGATCCATAGCAATTCTGACATCTATATGACCACATGTTTTCTGTATTCCAAAACCCATATTTTCTTTTTCTCTGACCCAGGAAGCCTTCCCCAGCCACTAGGACACTCCGTCTAATTCCTTGTGTCTGTAGAACTTTGTCATAAGATTTTAATGTGAATGGTTCCTATCCTCCCAGCCTTGGATCAGAACTGAATATCGCTTAGTGGTTGATAATGAGAACAGTCTGCAATTAATCTGTCCTCATATTTTCTTCTTGGAATTTACCACATTCATGATTATCTTCAATGTTGAGTATTTACTTAAATGTTGAATGCTTACATACATAATAAAATCTCACAAAAACACAGAGCCTCTTTATTTCCTATTCACTAAATTATTCTCAGAATTTTTAACACAAGCATCATACTTGAGAGATGACCAATAAATATCTGCTAAATGAATGAGTGATTTTATAATGTATATAGAGAGATTTGTATATACAATGTATATAGAGAGATTTCCCTGTTGAAAAGAAGAAACTGAGTGAGACTTTTTAGGCTAAATAACTTGCTAAAGGTCTTTTCAAGAGCAGAACCCAGCTTAATCCAGCAACACGTTTTTTTCTATAATTTCCCTTTCTTTTTAAATGGAAATACACTATATAACCTTCTGAAGGTTGACATTGTTTTGGAATCTTCTTCTTGCATCACTTCACCATTTCATGTAACTTCAGGTCATATTATATCAGACAACTCCAGAAGAATGCCAGTGAATTGCTTCTTGCTCTCCCTTTCTGTTTATTGCCTTTCACAGACAGTGCATATTATTTAATGAGTGAGCAAATGGAAACTGGCAGATGAACTCACTCTACAACTGAGGAAAAAGACAGTATGCACATGTTTTCTGCCTAATTTCCAATGGATTAGCATCAGTTGGTATCCCTCTTCCGGAAAGAATATCTTTCTTTTCTTGATTCTTTCTCCTTATCCTTAGAGATTATCACTCATTTATGTAATATCTCTATTTTGATTTCCAAGCATATGCTTCCACAATGTGTAAAGAATTTCAAATGTGAAAACAAAAGTTTTAGATTAGTCTCTCCTTAGAGATGCATCATCATTTTTAAAAAAACTGAAATGCTATTAATACAATTTCAAAAGTACTTTAGTAACTAAAACCCCCATTGTTCAAGGATTACCTGAAGTTTGAAAGGCAAGAGAATCTCACTTAAGCATACACACACACACACACACACACACACACACACGCACATTCCTAAAAGGAGAGTGCAAATATATTCCAATTTACTGTCATCATTAATAAGCACATAGGAGTACCTACTGTGGTCCTACCACTGTTTTTGATAATTCTTCTTGTATATTTAGTCTTGCAACAAATATGCCATGTAGTTATTTGCAGTCCTACTTTGCAGGTGAGGACCATGAGTCCCAAGAACTAATGTTAATAATTTCAAACCAGATTTGTATTTTTCAGAAATTCATCACAATAACCTTAAGAAGTTGTGTTTTCATCCTGTAATATGAAAACTAATGAGATAATATAATTTAAACAAAAAGTAAAATCAAAGTGCTGATGTGCAACAGCTCCATCAGAGGAAAGAGATCAAAGCTTTGTGCTCAGAAGTATGTTTGTTTGTTTGTTTGTTTTCCTGAAAAAGAAGTGACAAAGTCTGTTATCCAAAAAAAAGTTTTTGGGGTAATTGATCATGAGATAATAAAATCATTTCATTAATGCTTGCTGTAAATACTGCTAACTCAATTTTTATCAGTTCAACTGAAGACTAAACATAAAATTTTAAAAAAATCATAACTTTTTTTATTCAACTCAAGTAGGCATTTTCTTTTCTTTCTTTTTTTTTTTTTAAGATTTTATTTATTTGACAGAGAGAAACACAGCTAGAGAAGGAACACAAGCAGAGGGACTGAGAGAGGGAGAAGCAGGCTTCCCGCCGAGCAGGAAGCCCGATGTGGGACTAGATCCCCAGTCTCCAGGATCATGACCTGAGCCGAAGGCAGTCGCTTAACCAACTGAGCCACCCAGGAGCCCCTCAAGTAGGAATTTTCACCATTATTATAAATTGTGTAGCACAAGTTAGTATACTTTTAGTAGCAATTCAGACTTACCAGCATAGATTACATTTTTATAATTATTTATATTCAATTAGCCAACATATAGTACATATTTAGTTTCAGATGTAGAGTTCAATAGCTTATCATATTGCATATAACCCCCAGTGCTCATCACATCATGTGCCCTCCTTAATGCCCATCACCCAGTTACCCCATCCTCCCACCCACCTTCCCTCCAGCAACCCTCCGTTTGTTTCCTATAGTTAAGAGTCTGTCGTGGTTTTTCTCCCTCTCTGATGACTTTCCATTTAGTTTTCTCTCCCTTCCCCTGTGAACGTCTGTGCTGTTTCTTATATCTACATAAGAGTGAAACCATATGATAATTGTCTTTCTCTGACTTACTTTGCTTGGCATAATACCGTACAGATTACCTTTTTAAATGAAGGGAAATTCCCATAATATATGGGAATGGCTAGGGGTTAGTCTGGTGATGGAGCCATGGGTGTTATATATTGAGCTACTTTAAAATATTATTAAAAATAAGCAGCAAATTATTTTTGCCTGACCTGAATAAAAATGTTATAATTTAATTTGAATGATGTCTATAAATGTGGTCCACATGTAGGAAGAATATACATTCTTATCTATATGACTATTTGAATCGGGCAATTAGAAAAAACGTTATGCCCATGAGTTTCTCATCTATAACTATGAGTGGTACATACCTTATAGATTATTGTGAATAATTAATAAGAATATGTGAATAGTGTCACCACAGTCACTGGAAAATGGTAAACAGAATAGAAATAGGTCCAATTTGATTTTTTTTAAAACAGCTCTATCAAGGCTTATTTTATGCATATAAAACTCATCCATTTCAAGTGTATGAGTCAATGATTTTAGTAACTGTACTGAGTGGGTGCAGTCATTAGCATAATCCATTCAATTTTATCATTCTTTTTTTAACTTTTAAAAAAATATATTTTATTTATTTGAAAGAGAGAAACACAGCTGGAAAGAGAACACAAGCAGGAGAAGTGAGAGGGAGAAGCAGGCTTCCTGTTGAACAGGGAGCCCAATGTGGGGCTCAATCCTGGGACTCCAGGATCATGACCTGAGCTGAAGGCAGCCATTTAATGACTGAGCCACCCAGGCACCTCAATTTTATCATTCTTATTTGAAAGTTTTGATTTACATTAAACATCTGTGAAAGGAAAAATAAGATGGTTGTCAATATTAAATGAGATTTAATGAAGAGATATATGTGTTGATATTTTTAGCTCACTAGATAAAAAACTTACATAGCTACTACCTACAACTTAGAAAAAACTAGGTAAAATTTTATCTTTCTCTACCATATGCAAATCAAATTTGTGAAATAATTACAATTTCTTCAATAATTACAGAATTTCTTTTTTTATTCCATGAACTTATGAACACAATTTTCACTAAGATATATTCCAAATTGTGTGTGTATTGTGTGTGTGTGTCAAGAACCAACATTTCTTTCCAAAGTGAATCAATATAAATTCTTAGAAGAGAAGCCAGCTTTTATGTTGTTTCCACTGTGGAAGGACCTAAAAATGTTTACTTCATCCTGCTTTGCACTTATTATTAATAGTAAAAATATCAATAAGTCTGAAAAGTATGCAAAGGAAAAAAGATATTTACATGTTAAGTTTAACATACGTGTGATATATGCAGTCATTATTATATATTTTTTTATTTATATATATATATCACTTTATATAGAAGAATTATTCTAAAAATTGAGCAAATGAGGCTAAAAAGTCACATATTCTGGCCCCAAATTTAAAACAAACAAACTGAAAGAACCTCTTGAAATTATATCTATTTACTCAGTTTTCAAAGGTTAGTAAATCTCACAACTTTGACATATGGTTGCTTCTTAATGATTTTATTACCACTTTGTTGGTACAAGGACATGGAAAAAATATCATTCAGTGATTTATTTCCATTAAATAACAATATATAAGTCCTGAAAAATATGAAATATAAAACAAGTGGAGAATCAAATATACTAATCCTCTCCTCCACTAGAACCTATTAAGGTTTGATTTTACTGCCTATTTAAAGCATTGAGTTTTCTTTTGTTCTGTTGTGAATTTCTTCTGCTGCTATGGTCAAAGTCACTAGTTAAATTTAAGATGATCTCACTCCAATAAGGACTCTAATTATAACTTTGAGTATGTTAAATAAATACCAATTACATTAAGGGCCAAATTCTGGCCTTGAATTTAAACAAAGAATTTATACTTCAATTAAATCTGAACATCTAACACATTTATTTCAAAAAGTCTTGGATGCTGAGGTATATATACTCACACATAATTATATAGCTGTCTAGGGACTTAAAAATATTTAGTTAAGTGTGATCTGAACTGGGCAAAAGCCTTCCATGACAGTCTTTCTATTTTACATTGAACTCTCAATACTAAAATTGAAAGACTAATGGGAGATATACTTAAAAAAACCTAAATATTATAAGTGTACAGACTTCTGTTTTGAGAATGCTTATACCTTTTCTTCATGTCTTAAGATTCCTTTAAAAAGAATAAGAGATGATTTCCACAAACAGAAAGATAGAGAGGGTTCAGCAAGTGAAGTTGAACCCTTTGTTGAAAATCTTAGCAAACAATTTCCGGGGGCAAGGACAATGGTAGCAACAAATATCTTAAAACTCTACCAAATAAGGGCACCTGGGTGGCTCAATGGGTTAAAGCCTCTGCCTTTGGCTCAGGTCATGATCCCAGGGTCCTGGGATTGAGGCCCTCCTGGGATCGAGGTCAGCATTGGGCTCTCTGCTCAGTGGGGAGCCTGTTTCCTCCTCTCTCTGCCTGCCTCTCTGACTACTTGTGATCTCTCTCTCTGTCAAACAAATAAATAAAATCTTTACAAAACAACAACAACAACAGCCTCTACCAAATAATATTTAGATATCTTCCCATTGATAATAGTCGTCTAGTAGGCTACTTATATAATAAGACACATCCTTGATTTTTCACTTAAAAAAATTCAGACAGAATGTGAGATTATTTATTCTCACAAAACATAACTTTAAAAAGAGAATGAGACCTAAGAGAGGTAAAAAACACACATTCACACAAAAAGTTGTACACTAATGCTCATAGCAGTACTATTCATAATAGCCAAAAGCTAAGGGGAGAAACAAATATCCATCAACCAATGGATGGATAAGCCACAATGTGATATATCCATAAAGTGGAACACTAGTTGGCCATAAAAAGAAATGAAGTACTGATACATACATCAATGAACCTTAAAAACATTATGCTATGTGAAATAAACCAGCCACAAAAGACCACATATTGTATTAATATGAAAGTTCAGAATAGAGAAATTTATAAAAACAAAGTAGATTAGTGCTTACTTAGTGCTAGGTGGTAGATGATAAGGAGTGGGAACTAAAGAGAATGAGATTTCTTTTTTATATTCTATAAGTAGCTATAGATTATACTCTATATATGGCTACAGTACAAGTGTACATACCTGTAATTATGGGAAAAATCATTTAAACATTTTAAAAAGGCAAATTGCATATTGTGAGTTCTGCCTCACTAAAACTGCTACAAAATAAAAAAATTAGAAAAAGAAATTTATCTGGTAACAGGTTAATCCAAGTCTCATCTATAGGAATGTCCATAGAGATTAAATATATAGCATTAGAGATTGTGTTTACTTTTGTAATGTTTTCTAGAAATCTAATATTTTGAATTATTCTAATATATTTTCCATTTTTAGTCCCCTATTTTTAGAAGAGAATCCATTGAGAAATAACTTGAGATGTTGAGTCATATCAAAATGACCTAAAATGTTTTTCATACCTAAATATTATTTGTCAAGATGTGATTCATTTTATGTAATTATCAGAATCTAATGCTCTGATCAGTTACACTACCCATGCTATTTAAAGCTTAAAGCCCAACAGAGATTTTTTTTTCAATTTAGTATAATTTTAAACATTACAAAAATAGCTCTCCTACAGCTCTCCTGCTGTGTCTTAGATTGTTGCCAAGGCTTTTTGTAATGTGTTATCACTAGAGTAACATCTTTCTATAAATATTGCATCCCTGATTCTAATGTCACTCAAAATAGCAATGAGGTATAACGGATACTGAGAGAAGAAATATAAAGAAGCTGAATTAATTTTATTTATTTTTTCTATCATTAAAACTTCCATATCATCCAAGCCTTCCCACTTACCTACATACCTTCCAAATGTGGAAGTCACCCTTGGGTTTGAGAATATTTGTTTTCAAGGTGAAAAGATTTTTTCTTAGAAAATTAAGCTTGTAAGGAAGAAAGAGAAGAAAGAAAGAGAGAGAAATAGAGAGAAAGAAAGAGAAAGAAAAGAAAAAGAAAAAGAAAAAAAAAGAAAAGAAAAGAAGGCACCTGGGTGGCTCAGTTGGTTAAGTGACTGCCTTTGGCTCAGATCATGATCCTGGAGACCCGGGATCGAGCCCCCACAGAATTAATTAATTAATAAATAAATACATACATACATACATACATACATACATACATAATCTTGAAAGAAAGAAAGAAAAGAATTAAGCTCAATAGGAAAGCTGATTTGTCACTTGAAAAAAAAAAGTCATTGAATATTTGGTAAAACCTTACTAACCAAGTATCAACTGCTTGCAGATTTCACATTTCAATGACCCATTCCACAAAGCAATTTCTTCACTGTACAAATTTTAAAGACCTAAACCTTGTATGCTGTGGATATAGTCTAAATCTCAACATGAATTCTAAAGAGAATGGAATGACATAGTTGGCGTTTCTTTTTTTTTTTTTATGTTGAAACATTAATCCTTTGTGTATTTTGAGAAAACTTAGTCCATATGTGACTAGTTGTCAATCATACTTTATTCATCAAATTATATTTTAAAAGAGCTACTTGAGGCTCTAAGTCAAAAAGCTTTCAAAAGAGACTTTGGAAATTTTTTTTTAATAAACTATGAAAATACTGTTCTTGAAGAAGAGAAAGTCATTATTCTGAGTCCAAAGTAACAAAAGATTCAAGTTCAACTTGAAATATTAAATCCAAAATGCTCAATAATGCCTACATTAACACAACTAATTTGAATTTACATTCCAATAGCCCGCCTCTTTGAAACATCCCTAACTGCATGCTAACTGCTGCATGACAAGAAAAATGTATTCTATGGTGGCTACAAAATGTCTTTTAATCCCTGAATAATAACATATTGCTGGCATCAGCTTGCTTAGACATCTACATGGGCCAAAAATATTTTTCTTAAAATCCCATGGAACCCCTAAAAGTTCATTTTTGTAGCCCCTAATAACAAAATGGCAAAGGTAACCCTAAAAAATGCAGCCAAAAATTATGAGATTGTTCATTCATAACATTAGATTGAATACTACAGGCAACTCTGTTTATTTGAAACCCCATCACCACCATCCTCCTGTACTTTAGGAAGTAAAACTATACAAGAATTTTTAGGGAAGACACAGTAGGCAGGAGAAAATTAGGGGAAAGAAGGGAAAGAGTTAAAGATAAGTCTGAGATTTACAAAAAACAAACTCAACAATGATAGACATAAAAATAATCTATAACTGCAAGTTATACATATGTTACACATGAGAAAATAGGAAAATTTATAATAACTTACCTATAAATAGTAAAGAAGGATGTTTCTTGGTTATAGATGTAAAGGCTTTAATCTAGTTCATAAAAGCAGCAAACCCAGTTTTCTCTATTGGCTCATACCATACTCCTACTTTCTTGCTCAAATGGTAATTTCACATACAAATGTAAGCATCTTAAATCCCATGACACTGAAGTGTTTTTCTTTTCTTTTGGGCCCTTGTTGTTTTCACAACTCTTCTTCTATAATTAGGAGTTCTAACTTAAGCTAGCTGGAACTGTCATCTCAGTGTTCCTAGGTTCCTCCACATTTCTGCACTCCATAGGACCACACTGTCAAGGCCCCTCAGCCACCCCATTGTATGTGTGAAAAGGAATACAGTTAGTATCAATATCTCCAGGTTTAACTTCATTCCAATAGCTACTTCAGCTACTACTTCTGGAATTTTAAAGTGTCTGTCTAAAGTACTGGGGAAAGAATAATGCTATTGAAATTATATTTGTTTCCTTACATCTTTGTGAAGAGTGACACATCAGAAAAATAATTTTTCCCCCAAGTTTCTGCTTAAATTCTAGTTAGTGAACATACAGTAATGGTTTCAGTTGTAGAATTTGGTGATTAATTACTTCGATACAACACCCAGTACTCATCACAAGCCCCCTCCTTATCCCTGTCACTTATGGAACACATGCCCCCATGCACCTCACCTCTGGTAACCATCAGGTCCTTTCTATAGTCAAGATTCTACTTCTTAGTTTGTCTCCCCCCACCATATTAATTTGCTTTGTTTTTTTTTAAAGATTATTTATTTGAGAGAAAGAGTGCTCAAGTTGGTGGAGGGGTAGAGGAAGAAGCAGACTCCCCACTGAGCAGGGAGCCCTATCAGCTTGACCCAAGGACCCTGGGATCATGATTTGAGCTGAAGGTAGAGGCTTAAGAGACTGAGCAACCCAAGTGCCTCTCATTTGTTTCTTAAATTCCACATGTGAATGAAACCTTATGATATTTGTCTTACATGTAGATATATACACACACATATACCACATCTTTTTTATCCATTCATCAGTCGATGGGCATTTGGGCTCTTTCCATAATTTTGCTATTGTGATAATGTTCAGGATACATGTATCATTTGAATCTACATTTTTGTATCATTTGGATAAGTATCTAGTACTTCAATTGCTGGATCATAGGGCAGTTCCATTTTTAACAATTTATTCATTTTAACAGGTGTGAGTTGATATCTCATTGTGCCTTTGATTTGCATCTCCCTGATGAGTGATTTTGAACATCTTTTCATGTGTCTGTTAGCCATCTGGATGTCTTCTTTGGAAAAATGTCTTTTCATGTCTTCTGACCATTTCTTTACTGGATTATTTGGTTTGGGGGTGTTGTGTTTTATATATTTTGGATACTAACCCTTTATCAAATAGGTAATTTGCAAATATCTTCTCCCATTCTGAAGGTTACCTTTAGTTTGTTGATTGTTTCCTTTGCACAGAACTTTTTAATCTTCCTGAAGTTCCAATAGCTTATTTTTCCTTTGTTTCCCTTGCCTCTGGAGACATATCTGGTAAATTGCTATGGCTAATCTCAAAGAGGTTAATTCCTGTCTCCTCTAGGGTTTTGATGGTTTCCTGTCTCACATCTACGTCTTTCAACCATTTTGAATTTATTTTTGTGTTTGGTATAAGAAAGTGGTCCAGGTTCATTCTTTTGCATGCAGCTATCCAGTTTTCCCAACCCCATCTGTTGAAGAGACTGTCTTTTTCCATTGGATATTCTTTCCTGATTTGTCAAAGATTAATTGATCATATAGGGACCAGATGTCTGTTTTGGGGTCAATACCATAGTGTCTTAATCACTGTAGCTTTGTAATGTAACTCGAAGTCTGGAATCACAATGCCTCCAGCTTTTCTTTTTCAAGGTCACTTTGGCTATTTGGGGCCTTTCTGGTTTCATACAAATTTTAGGATTGTTCTAGCTCTGTGAAAAATGTTTGTTATGTATTTTGATAGGGAATTGCTTTGGGTAATATAGACATTCTAACAATATTTGTTCTTCTAATCCATGAGCATGGGATGTTTTTCCATTTCTTTGTGTCAGCTTCAATTTCTTTCATCTGCATTTTATAGTTTTCAGAGTACAGATAGGTTACCTCTTTGGATAGGTGTGTTACCAAATATCTTATGGTTTTAGGTGTAATTTTAAATGGGATCAGTTTTTTTTAATTTCTTTTTGTGCTGCTTCATAATTGTTGTATAGAAATGTAACAGATTTCTGTACATTGATTTTGTATCCTGCAACTTTTCTGAATTTGTGTATCATGTCCAGCAGTTTTTTGGTGGAGTCTTTTGAGTTTTTCTATATAGAGTATCATGTCATTTGCAAACAGTGAAAATTTGACTTCTTCCTTGCTGCTTTGGATGCCTATTTCTTTTTGTTGTCTGATTGCTGAGACTAAGACTTCTAGTACTATGTTAAATAGGGTGAGAGTGGACATGCCTGTTGCATTCCTAACCATAGAAAAAAATCTCTCAGTTTTCCCCACTGAGGATGATCTTAGCTGTGGGATGATCTAGTTGTAGGCCATAAAAAAAATGGCCTTTATTATGTTGAGGTATGTTCCCTCTAACCATACTTTATTGAGGTTTTTATCAAGAATGGATGCTGTATTTTGTCAAAACCTTTTTCTCCATCTATTAAGAGAATCATATGGTTCTTACCCTTTTATTAATGTACTATGTTATGTTGATTGATTTGCAGATACTGAACCACCCCTGCCAACCAGGAATAAATTGGACTTTATCATGGTGAATGGCTCTTTTAATGTACTGTTGGGTTTAATTTGTGACTCTTTTTATGGAGAATTTTTGCATCTATGTTCATCAGGGTTATTGGCATATAGTTATCTTTCTTTAGTGGAGTCTGTTTGGTTTGGGTATCAGGTAATGTTGGGCCCATAGAATAAACTTGGAAGTTTTCCTTTCACTTCTATTTTCTGGAATAGTTTGAGAAGAATAGGTAATTATTTTTTTTTTTAATGTTAGGTAGAATTCCTCTGTGAAGCCTATATGGCCTTGGGCTTAGGTTTGTTGAGAGGTTTTTGATTACTGATTCACTTTCTTTGTTGGTTATTGGTCTGTTCAAGTTTTCTGTTTCTTCCTATTTCAGTTGTAGTAGTTTATATGTCTTCTAGGAACTTTCCCATTTCTTCTGGCTTGTCCAGTTTGTTGGCATATAGTTGTTTTTTTATATATATAATATTCTTTGTAATTGTATTTCTGTTGAGTTGGTTGTCATTTCTACTCTCTATTTTGTGATTTATTTTGGTCCTTATTTTTTTCTTATTGATACATCTGGCTGGGGGTGTATCAGTTTTATTAATTTTTTTCAAAGAACCAACTCCTGGTTTCATTGCTCTGTACCACTGGCGGTTTTTGTTGTTGTTGTTGTTGTTGTTGTTGTTGTTTTGGTTGCTACATCATTTTTTGTGCTCTAGTCTTTATTATTTCCCTTCTTCTGACTTTTGCTTCATTTTTTCGTTCTTTTTCTAACTACATATAAGGTTAGGTTGTCTGAAATTCTTCTGGCTTCTTGAGGTAGGCCTATACTGCAATATATTTCCCACTTAGCACCACTTTTGCCTCAACCCAGAGGTTTTGGACCATCATGTCTTCATTTTCATTTGTTTTCATGGAGGTTTTTTGTGTTTGTTTGTTTGTTTTTTGTTTGTTTGTTTGTTTTATTTCCTACTGGACCCATTCAATCTTTAGCAATACATTGTTTGTTTAACCTTCATGTATTTGTGGTCTTTTCAAATTTTTTCTTGTGGTTGATTTCGAGTTTCATAGTGTTGTGGTCAGAAAATATTCATTGTATGACCTCAATCTTTTTGTACTTGCTGAGGCCTGCTTTGTGACCTACTATATGGTCTGTACTGAAGAATGTCCCTTGAATGGAGAACGAGCACTTGAAAAGAATGTGGATTCTGCTGTTTTAGGTTGAAATGTTCTGAATATATCTGTTAAATCCATCTGGTCCAGTGTGTCATTCAAAGCTATTGTTTCCTTGTCGATTTTCTGCTTAGATGATGTGTCCATTGATGTAAGTGGGGAATTAAAGTACCTTATTATTATTATATTATTACCAATGAGTTTCTTTATGTTTATTATTAATTATTTTAGGAAGTTGGGTGCTCCCATGCTGGGGCATAAACATTTAAAATTGTTAGATCTTCCTGTTGGACAGATCCACTATTGATATAATGCCCTTCTTCTCTTGTTACAGTCCTTGGTTTAAAATCTAGTTTGTCTGAAATAAGTACTGCTACTCCAACTTTGTTTTGACATTCATTTGCATAATAAATGTTTCTACATCCTCTCACTTTTAATCTGCAGGTATCTTTTTAGGTCTAAAGTGAGTCTCTGGTAGGCAGAATTATAGATGGGTCTTGTTTTTTAGTCCATTCTGACACGCTGTGTGTTTTGATTAGGACATTTAGTTCATTTACATTCAAAGTAATTATTGATACATTTTTAGTGTCATTTTATTGTTTTGTCATTCTAGAGATTTTCTCTATTCCTTTGTTTTCTGTGTCATTTTGGTCTTTCCTTTCCTGGAGTCCCCTTTAATAGTTCTTGTATGGCTGGTTTAGTGGTCACAAACTCATTTAAGTTTTGTTTGTCTGGGAAACTCTTTATTTCTTCTTTTCTGAATGACAGCCTTGCTGGATAAAGTATTCTTAGCTACAGATATTTCCCATTCAGGGTCTTAAATACATCATGGCACTCTCTTTGGCCTCCAAAGTTTCTGTTGAAAAATCTTCTGCTATCCTTATGGATTTTTCCCTTGTAAGTTACTTTTGTCTTGCTGCTTATAAAATTTGTTTTATCACTATGTTTTGCTAATTTAAATACAACATGTCTTGCTTTTGGCCTTATTTTGTTGATTTTTAATGAGAGTTCTCTGTGCCTCCTGGGTTTGAGAATCTGTTTCCTTTCCCAGATTAGGGAAGTTTTCAGTTATTATTTCCTCAAATAAATCTTCTGCTCCATTTTCTCTCATTCCTCTGGGACTCCTGTGATATGAATGTTACCATGTTTGATGGAGTCACTGAGTTCCCTAAGTCTATTCTTGTGTTCCCTAGTTCTTCTTTATTTTGTTGAAGTTTATTATTTCCCTTCTATATCACTTACTCATTCCTCTGCTTCTTCCATTCTTGTGTTCATTCTATCCAGTCTGTTTTGAGTCATTGTATTTTTAATTTCTGATGGATTTATCTCTAAAGTAGGGGCCTCCCTGAAGTCTTCCATTCTTTTCTCAAGCCCAGAAAGTGCCCTTATGATCATTGCTTTAAATTCTCCGTCAAGCATATTACTTAAATCTCTTTTGATTAGCTCTCCATTTATGACCTTATTTTGTTTCATTTAGGATGAATTCCTCCATCTTGGCACTTTGTCTAAATCTCTGTCACCTTCTCTGTGTTAGCAAAGCTTGTTCTTCTCCTGCTCCTCAAAGTAATGGGTTTATGAAGAAGAGGTAAAATAGTGTCCAGGGTCTGATACTTCAGAGGAGGAATGTCTCTGGTATGAGCTGCATGTGTTCTGCTGCTGTGTTTTGGCTGCTCTGTCCCTCAGATCAGTCATCTGTGGAGGCTCTCCTTGCCTGAAGTGGACACTTTGGGGAAATATTCCAGAGTGTGGTAAGTTTAAACTAGGTGTGCTTTGGTCTTCTTGTTAGAGACATGATGATATTTCCACTAGAACTGAAGACTTGTAGAACTCTGGTCAGTAGACATGGTATGTACAGGGGTTTCTACTGGTTTTCTGTGGGAAGGGCCCACGGTGGTCATCTTTAGGCACAACTGTCTGAGAAAAGCAGTACCAGCAGAATCCAGAGAGACAGGACTTGGTGTAAGAAAATTAGGCAGCCAGTGTTGGTGCTGTGCTATTTACTAAATTTGGATCATGCTGAGGGGTGGGCTAGGGAAATGGCTCCTTTGTCCCTGGTAAGAGGGTGCTTGCTGCTCTCAGGGAAACACTCCCAGAAGAGTGAATGATCACCTCACTGTGTGTCAAGATGTTTTTCAGATTGCTGTTTTCATGTTGTCTATCTCTGTGTTGCTTGCCCATCTTTAACAATGCAATGTACTTTTGGCTGTACCCCAACCAAACCTGTTGACTTTAAAACTCCAAACTTTAGGGACAAGTTTTCATGGAGGGTTGGAGGGGGGTGGACTGTGCTAGTCTTCAAGAAGAGGGTCTTACCATGTTGGGATGGTGCATGTTTGATCAAGAAGAGCACTCATGCCATATCACGAGTATGTGGGATTTGGAGCCAAGCAGGCTAGGCAGCCAGTGTCCAGGTTAGCCACCCTCAGCAGGTGTCTCTGTGCCTATGCTGAGGGGATGTGGAGGGAAATGGTTCCCACCAGCTCCTTTGTTCCTGGAAAAGCATCTCTATGAATGCCACCTCCCACAGATGTGCTCCAAGAAGAGAGAACAGGCTTTCCCCATGTGCTTTCGGCAAACCTCAGATCATGCCATCTGCCCTGGATTTGCCTGTGTGTCTTCTCTCCAGGAGCAGGACAGCACCCTCAGGGCTCTATCCCAGCCAAGTCCACCAACCTCTAAAACTCCAGTCTTTGGGCCCTGCTGGTTGCAAAAACTAAAAAATTCATCCCCTCTCATTTTTCCAGCCAATGACTTTGGGGAACTGCTCCCTATGTACATTCCCCTATGTGCTCCTCTCTGTCACTTTTCTCCATGACCAGGGCTCCCTCCGCTCCATGTTACCCACAGTCCATTTCTCCCCCAAACCATGTCTCCTCACTTCCTACCCTCCTCACTGTAGCCTCTTCTCTCACTGTGGTTGTGGGGTTAGTTCTGTTAATCCTTAGATTGATTTATTGGGTGTTAAGAATTATTTGATAGTTATCTAGTTGTACTAAAGGGACAAGACAAGCCTAGGGCCCTCCTACCACTGAAGTCTTAGCTCCTCTACTAGAGAAATATTTTGTACTTAAAGAAAGTGTAACTCCAAGAGTTATTATTTATGGATGTGAAAGTGCTTGAAACTGCAAAATATGAGTTAAAGAAATTGAAGACACAGATTGGATATGACTGTTCTTGTCTCCAAAATATATGTAATAGTGACTTGGCCCACATTCTCCAAAAAAACTGAGTTTGAGACAATAGACACATGCTAACATTTTATTGGGAAGGTGTAATCTCAGGAACACAAAGATGGAGGAAAAGGGCAATGAGCTAGAGCAAAAGCAGAGTGAACCTTTATGAAGCTTAGCATAGTTCCTACAGAAAGCATTGTTGGTTACTACTCCATCTTACTGATGTCTGTGGTGAGATGGTATATAAGAGCTGTGTCTCAGAACATTGTTATGGAAGGAAGATGAGAGTATTTCTTCCAAGTTGTTCTTTTGTTGGTCAAAAGTCATAACAGGGCTATTAAGTCCCCCATACTTTTCCACTGCCACTTTGCCCCTTTGGCATATGGATGTCACATCTCCTGAGAGCAGCAGTGCCATCTTCTCTGCTGTGTATCATAAAAGTGCAGGTGACAATAAGATAGTAACACAGCTAGTCTACCGAAGGCTGCAGTTTGATACAACAGGAAAGCATTAAGGCTAGAGGTAAGAGCCCATGAGGTCATGATCCAGACACCAGCAGCTGCTGCAGCAGGCAGAATCTTGCAGTGTATGATCTCCTTCATGAAGACAGTGATGCCTCTCAAGGAACTTCTCTAACAAAGATCAATACATCCTCTCTATCAACTGCAAGAAGGTAGCTTATCCCAGGTGACACTCCCACAAGGCCATATGTAGAATTACCATGAAAATATACAATGAAAACTTTACAGTATATTGAGGGAAGGAATAAAATACAAGGAAAGATATGTATAGAAACTACTGGATATGTATCGAGAGATATGTGTAAAAATTAAAGGAAAAAACCTTCAAAAAAATAATTCCACTGATCATCACACATAATTACAACTTGCTTACTCATTACTCTCCTATGTGATCCAGTATTCCTAATCCTCACCCAGTTTCTCTTTTTTCCATAGCATGACTACTTTCTATTGTGTTAGAGGATTTGCTTAGTATCACATTTATGTTTATTGCCTGCTTACCTCACTATACTATAAAGGCTACAAGGACAAAGAGTTTCATCTATTTTATTCATTGAATAATCCAAGAAATGACAAAATCCCTTTAAAATTGCAAAATTCAATAAAAATTTATTAGTAAGTTAATGTGGAGAAACAAAATGTGACATTTTCTAATAAAAAGAGAAGAAAATCCTATATAGAATGTTGAAAGAAAGTGGGGATTCATTTGCTCATACGGCTGAAAAATCAAAATTAGGCCTAGCTTCTATGTTAGTTTAGGGAGGACTTGAAAATCTGTCACCAGTCTCTCACTGTGTCAGAGTCTTGATGTTCCTTCTCCTCTATTTTTCATTGTCAGGAACTGCAGTGGCCCCTCACAGCTTCCAAGATACCATTCCACTAGGGGAAAAAAAAAAGCACTTCCTTCATGATGCTCCAAAGCCTCAGGGTTAGCTATGTTTGGGGATTGATCTGGTTTCTTGAGGCCAGGGCTGCATAATGTTTCATCTGACAGAGTCCTTGACCACACATGCGCCACAAGCCAGGGAGAGAGAGGGCAGCATAATAAGAAATGCATGGGCTGTGTGGTGCATTAGAGACTCGTGTATGTCAAATGTTTCAAATAAAATCATGATTAAAAACATAACAGTATAGGAAAGACTTCTCTAGTTAAAACAAACTGCAAATTATTTCAGAGATTGAGTGGAAATACCATGGAGAAGGGAAGCCTCAATGAGCCCAACCTCCCCTAGCCTGGAAATTTGATCCATAGCGTCATCTCACATACGTGTCTATAAAAACATTAGGCATGTATTATCAAAATGCAGAATGAATTGTAAAAAAAAAAAACATAAATCTAGCAATTATGAAGAAAAAATAATAATATAAAAATGAAATGCTGTTTGGCCCAACATTCTGCCTGAGTATAAAATAAGAAATTTTTGTAGAGTTGTTTGCATTCCAAAATATAAATATATACTTCCAAATAGCCTGGCTTATATTTACTGTCATCAAGCCCCAAAGCATTTGGATAATTTGTTAATCTACTATTTATAAAAAGAACTCTTAATTTAATTTAAAAATGGATGTTAAAGTCAATAAAAAATATATAAATAATACATGAAATAAACTTTATGCAGGTTCACATTCAGTCCATTTAATAATTTACCTTTTCATGGGGCGCCTGGGTGGCTCAGTCATTAAGTGTCTGCCTTTGGCTCAGGTCATGATCCCAGAGTCCCAGGATCAAGCCCCGCATTGAGCTCCCTGCCCGGTGTGGGGCCTGCTTCTACTTCTCTCACTTCCCCTGCTTGGTTCCCTCTCTCACTGTGTTTTTCTTTATAAAATAAATAAATAAAATCTTTAAAAAAATTTACCTTTTCCTAATAAAGACCTTGAACCATCTGGAACAAAGCAGAAGTAAACTAATATGGAGAGCACCTTAATTTCCCTGATATGGTTCCCCATTCCTTTTGAGGTTTTACCCCTTCTGTACATTTGTGTGTCTGCACATTTGGAACTTCACCTTATGGTATTCTATTTTAAGGCTACATAACCAGGAACAGATTGCATCTAAATATAGAGAAGAGCTCTATTATATTATCTTTAGTTTAGCTTTAAAACTATCAATCAAATTAAAATTATGGATTGATTTATTTATTTAAAGTAATATATGTCAGCTAAGGAGTTGTTCCTATATAATTATCACATTATAATCAGTTAAATTAGTATTAATTATTTTGGCATTATGTCCCACAGTGAATACTTAAATATAAATCTTTATTAAAATATATCTCCCTTGTTAAAGAATGGTTTACTATATATCTCAGTCATAGTGCATTAGCCCTGGAATGGACCCACAGATAATCTAATTAGAAATTACTCATTTGACATGTAGATAAGCTCTACTCACCTCTAACTTTAGCTAGAAGCTAAATCTCAAAATCCAGTGCTATTGACAATAAACCATACTTCCTTCTCTTCTTACATTCCATCTCTTTAAGTTTAAAACCTATAGAGGATTTCAAGTGTTTTTAATTTGGTTGGTAGTTTAAAAACAAAAGTATCTACTTGATTGATAGGTAATCACATATAGCTCAGAGTATTTCTAAACCTTTCCAGATAAGATATTTTAAATAGATCATGCTGCCACATACATAACATCAGAATTTCACTTACTCTAAAATCTCAGTTATTTCTTGGAGTCCCCAGGGTATCACATGAAGGTCATTTAGTGTTCACATATCCACAAGGTGTGAGTATCCTAGTCTGAAGACCACTGAGTTGTATTATTACAACTCCAACACACACACACACACAGGCTGCATTCTTCCCCACCCTGCCATACTATTAGTAGACTTAGAATTAAAAAAATATATATTTTTTGCTTGAACAAAACTGAAGATTCTTTTTATTGTGTCTATATAAGTATTACAGCTGAAGCATACAACATATTATGGTGACAATTTATTTCTTGGACAAATGTACTTGAGAACTGAATTTTTTAAGTCCTTTTTATACTGAAAAATAACAGACATAAAGATACATACATTAAAAATTTTTATTTCAGCAAATTTTCATAAGTGAACATATCTAAGAACCTGAACCTACCTTAAAAAATGGAATATTGGGCACATGGGTGACTTCAGCTTGGATCCCAGGATTGAGCCCTGCATTGGGCTCCCTGCTTGGTGGGAGGTCTTCTTCTCTCTCTCACTCCTCCTACTTGTGTTCCCTCTCTCATTGTGTTTCTCTCTGTCAAATAAATAAATAAAATCTCCTAAAAAATATTAGCATCTAAAAAGATTCCTCCTGTCCTCTCCCAGTTGTTTCATGCCCAGAAGTGATTATCAATATCATGACTTTTAATACCATTTATTAATTTGCCTTTTCTTTTTACTTTACACAAATAGATTTATACCCTGGGCACTCTTTTGTCTGTGGCTTCTTTCACTAAACATTACCTTTGTGAGACTTATTTGCTGTATAGTATTCCATCATAAACATATACCACAATGTATTCATTTGTTTCCAGCTTTTAACTATAGAAGGTAATGCTGTTCTGTTGGTTATATGGCTAAGATCAGAATTACTGAACCATAGAGCTTATGTGTGCTTGGTTCTATAAACATTATTAGTTTTCCAAGTGTATGCACCAATTTAAACTTTTGTTTAAACTTATGTTGGTTAGAGATACTGGCCTGTAGTTCTCTTTTTTGTAGTGTCTTTAACTGGTTTTTCTATTAGGGTAATGCTGGTCTCATAGAATAAGATTAGAATACTTCTATTTTTTTAAATATTTTGAAGAGAATAGGTATTACTGTTCTTTAAGTGTTGAGAATAATTCAACTGTGAAGTCATCTGGTCCTGGGCTTTTGTTTGTTGGCAGTTGTTGTTTGTTTGTTTTAATTAATGATTCACTTTAATGATTAGTAAATAGTTCAAATTTTCTATTTTTTTCCTGATTCAGTTTTGGAAAGTTAGATGTTTATACAAATGCATCCATTTCTTCTAGATTGTCCAGTTTGTTGCCATGTAATTATTTATAATATAATATGAACACTTTTTCAAGTGTCTGTTAGCCATTTGTATATCTTCTATGGATAAGTGCCTCTTCATGTCTCTTGCCCATTTTTTGATGTGTTCATCTTCTTTTTGGATGTTGAGTTTGTGTAGTTCTTTCTATAGGAATTTTTCAAAATTAATTTTTTCAGATTAAAAGTATGCACTTTTACCTCTAGCTTGCTAAGAATTCTTACTATGAAGAGGAGTTGAACTTTATCAAATGATTTCCCCTTCATATTTACCATATGCTTTTTCTCCTTTGTTCTGTAAATGTGTTAAATTACATTGATTTATTTTCATATGGTAAATCAAACTTATATTCTTGTAATAGGCCTAATCTGTTGTGTATTAACCTTTTCATGTATTCCTGGATTCAAATAATTATTTCAAAAGAAGACATCATGAGAGAAATTGTCAAGCACTGCATTTTTTATAGCAAACTAATTTAACACTTAATGTATATCTTTATAACTTTTCTTGATCCCGTAAGGAGCATTATCAATCAGTTCATTTCCTTCTCTGGTAAATGCTGTTTTAAAAGCACATGAAGGACTGTACACCAAAGTTACTCCTGCAAGCATAGCAAGGCTATAAAAAAGGAAAACTCTGCGGAACCTGGGTGGCTCAGTCAGCTAAGCATCTCCCTTTGGCTCAGGTCCTGATCTCCAGATCTTGGGTTCCAGCCCTGTGTCAGAATCCCAGCTCAGTGGGGAGTTTGCTTCTCCCTCTCCCTCTGCCTCTCCCCCTGCTTGTGCTCCCTCTGTCTGTTTTTCAAATAAATAAATAAAATTTAAAAAATAATAATAATAACTAAACAGGAAAACTATCAGCTAAGCATAGAAATATATAGATATATATCGATACATATCTCTCTTGATAGGTAGAAAGCTTAGATAGATAATCTTACTAAGATTCTGTGTTAATTTTTGGAGTCATTTTCTTTCATCTATAGTGTGTGAAACTATATTAAAATACTGAAACATACAAGGTAATATTTTTTGTAAAATTTTTTTCAAGACTACTTATACAAAAATCTTTTTTTTTATTTTATTTATTTATTTGACAAAGAGAGATCACAAGTAGGCAGACTGACAGGCAGAGATAGAGGAGGAAGCAGGCTCCCTGCTGAGCAGAGAACCCAATGTGGGCCTTGATCCCAGGACCCTGAGCCTATGACCTGGAACCAAAGGCAGAGGCTTTAGCCCACTGAGCCACCCAGGCACCCACAAGATCTTTTTTAATTTTTTAAAATTTTTTGACTTAAAATTTATTTTATTTCTTTCTATGTTCCAAATTCATTGCCCATGCCCCACACCCAGTGTTCCATGCAATAGGTGTCCTCAGTACCCAACACTAGGCTCTCCCACCCACCCACCCCCTCCCTCCAAGTCCTTCTGTTTGTTTCTGTGTCCAAATTCTCTCCTGTTTCATTTCTCCCCCTGAATTACCTTAATTCCCATTTACTTTCCTTCTCCTACTGTCTTCTATATTATACCTTATGCACCACAAGTAAGTGAAACCATGTGATACTTAACTTTTTCTATTTGGCTTATTTCACTTGGCATAATCTCTTCCAATCCAGTCCATGTTGCTACAAAAGTTGGATATTCATCCTTTCTGATGGAGGCGTAGTATTCCATTGTATATATGTACCACATCTTCCTTATCCACTCATCTGTTGATGGGCACCTGGGCTCTTTCCACAGTTTCGCAATTGTGGCCACTGCTGCAATGAATATTGGGGTACATATGGCCCTTCTTTGCACTACATTTGTATCTTCGGGGTAAATGCCCAGTAGTGCAATTGCAGGGTCAAAGGGTAGTTCTATTTTTAATTTTTTTTAAAGATTTTATTTATTTGATGGAGAGAAACACAGCCAGAGAGGGAACACAAGCAGGGGGAGTGAGAGAGGGAGAAGCAGGCTTCCGACCAAGCAGGGAGCCCAATGTGGGACTCGATCCCAGGTCTCTGGGATGAAGACCTGGCCAAAGGCAGTTTGTTTAACCAACTGAGCCAACCAGGCGCCGCTATTTTTTAATTTTTTAAGGAATCTCCACACTGTTTTCCAAAGCGGCTGCACCAGCTTGCATTCCCACCAACAGTGTAAGAGAGTTCTCCTTTCTATGCAGCCTCTCCAACACTTGTTTCCTGACTTGTTAATTTTGGTCATTCTGATTGGTGTAAGGTGGTATCTCAGTGTGGTTTTGATTTGAATTTCCCTGATAGCTAGTGACGCTGAACATTTTTTCATGTGTCTGCTAGCCGTATGTATGTCTTCTATGGAGAAGTGCCTCTTCATGTCTCTTGCCCATTTTTTGATGTGTTCATCTTCTTTTTGGATGTTGAGTTTGAGTAGTTCTTTATAGATCTTGGATATCAGCCCTTTGTCTGTAGTGTCATTTGCAAATATCCTCTCCCATTCTGTGGGTTGCCTCTTTGTTTTGTTGACTGTTTCCTTTGCTGTACAGAAGC
>PITA01000925.1:0-173552 GCA_004023965.1 Spilogale gracilis
CCTATGACCCTTCAATTGCACTACTGGGCATTTACCCCAAAGATACAGATGTAGTGAAAAGAAGGGCCATATGTACCCCAATGTTCATCGCAGCAATGGCCACAATTGCCAAACTGTGGAAAGAGCCAAGATGCCCTTCAACAGATGAATGGATAAAGAAGATGTGGTACATATACACAATGGAATACTATGCCTCCATCAGAAAGGATGGATATCCAACTTTTGTAGCAACATGGACTGGACTGGAAGAGATTATGCTGAGTGAAATAAGCCAAGTAGAAAAAGTCAAATATCACATGGTTTCACTTATTTGTGGTGCATAAGGGTAATATAGAGGACAGTAGGAGAAGGAAAGTAAATGGGAAACAGGGTAATTCAGGGAGAGAAACGAAACATGAGAGACTTTGGACACAGAAACAAACTGAGGGACTTGGAGGGAGGGGGTGGGGGGATGGGAGAGCTAGATGGTGGGTACTGAGGGCACCTATTGCATGGAGCACTGGGTGTGGGGCATGGGCAATGAATCTTGGAACACTGAAAAAATGAAATAAATTGAAGGTAAAAAAAAAACACTGAAGATAACACAGACGAATGAGAAGATATTACATGCTCAGTATCTTTTTGAGGAATTAATATTAAAAAAATGCAGACCACCCAAAGAAATCTACAGATTTAATACAATCCCTATCAATATACCAACAGCAACTTTCAAAGAACTAGAATAATCCTAAAATTTGTATGAAACCACAAACGACCCCAAATAGCCAAAGCAATCTTGAAAAACAAGAACAAAGTTGGAGGTATCACAATCTCAGATTTCAAGATAGACTGCAAAGCAATAGTAATCAAAACATCATGATACTAGCACAAAAACACACATAGAGCAATAGAATAGGGAGACCAGAAATGAGTCCACAATTATATTATGAATTAATCTATGACAAAGGAGGCAAGGATACTCAATGGGGAAACCAGTCTCTTCAACAAATGGTGTTGGAAAACTGGACAGCTACATTCAAAAAAATGAAATTAGACCATAAATAATAATAAACTCAAAATGTGTTAAAACCCTAAATGTGAGACCCAGCATCATAAAACCTCTAGAAAAAAACATAGGCACTGACATTGCTGACATTGACCTTAGAAACATTTTTCTAGATATATCTTCTTAGGCAAGGATAAGGAAACAAAAATAAACTATTGGGACTATCCCAAAATAAAGAGCATTTACATAATGAAGGGAACCGTCAACAAAATTATCATATGATCTTGGTGAAAGGAGGAATTTGAGAAACAAGACAGAGGATCATAGGGGAAGGGAGGGTAAAATGAAACAAGATGAAACCAGAGAGGGAGACAAACCATAAGAGACTCTTAATCTCAGGAAAGGAACTGAGGGTTGCTGGAGGGGAGGGGTATGGGAGGGATGGAGTGGCTGGGTGATGGACATTGGAGAGGGTATGTGCTATGGTGAGTGCTGTGAATTGTGTAAGACTAAGGATTCACAGACCTGTACCCCTGAAATAAATACTACATTATATGTTAATTAAAAAAAGAATAAAAAATGAAAAGGCACCCTAGTGAATGAGAGAAAATATTTGCAAATGATATATCTGATAAGGACTAATATCCAAAATACATAAAGAACCTATACAACTCAACATCAAAACAATAGTTTGATTGAAAATTGGGGAAAGATGTGAACAGACATTTTTTTCCCCTAAGAAAACATACAGAGGGTCAACAGATATATGAAAAAGTGTGTATCACTAATCATCAGGGAGATGCAAATCAAAACCACAGTGACATAACCCCTTACATTTGCCATAATAATTAGAATCAGACAGACAAGAAATATCAAGTGTTGGTGGGGATGTGGACAAAAAGGAATGCTTGTGCACTGTTGGTGGAAATGTAAATTGGTGCAGTCACTGTTGGAAAATAGTATGGAAGTTCTAAAAGAATTAAAAATAGAAGTACAACATGGACTGATAATTCCACTACTGGGTATTTTCCCAAGAAAATAGAGACATTAATTTGAAAGGATGTATGTACCTCTTTATTTACTACAGCCTTATTCACAATAGCCAAGATATGGAAGCAACCCAAGTGTCCATCAATAGATGAAAGGAAACAGAAGAAGTGGGGTGTGTGTGTGTGTGTGTGTGTGTGTGTGTGTGTGTGTGTGTGTGTGTAGTGACATACTACTCAGGTATAAAAAAAGATGAGATCTAGAGATTTCATAGAGACAACATAGATGAACCTAGGGGGTATTATACTAAGTGAAATAAGCCAGAATGAAAAAGACAAATACTACATGGTTTCATTTATATGTGGAATCTAAAAAACAAAACAAATGAATAAACATACAAAACCAGAAAGACCCTGTAAATACAGAGATCAAACTGATGATTGCCAGAGGAAAAGGGGTTGGAGGATGGGCAAAGTGGGTGAAGGGAGTGAAATATACAGGCCTCCAGTTATGGAACAAATAAGTCATAGGGATAAAAGGTACAAGGTAAGGAATATAGTCAATGGTATGATAGTAGTGTTGCATGGTGATAGAGGAGAGCTACACTTGTGGTGAGCAAAACCTACCAAAGACTTGTCTAATCACTATGCTGTACACCTATAACAAATGTAGCATTGTGTGTCAACTATACTTCAAAAAAAAGTTTTAAAAAACAGTTATAATGTTACATAGTTGACCCTTGAACACCATGAGTTTGAACTATGTGGTTTCACTCACACCTGGAATTTTTACAGTACTGTGCTTAAATGTACTTATTCTTCCTTATGATTTCCTTAATAATATTTTCTTCTCTCTGGTTTACTTTATTGTAGGAATAAAGCATATAATTCATATAACATAAAAAATATGTGTTAATCAACTATGTTGCTGGTAAGGCTTCAGTCAACAGTATTTAATAGTTAATAAATATTTAATAGTTAAATTTTTGGAAAGTTACAAGTTCTATGTGGAATTTTTTTACTGTGGAGGGGATCAGAGTCCCTAACACTCAGTATTCAAGGGTCAAAGATACTTCAAAACTTACATGCACAAAAAATTATATTTAATATAAATTTATCATTATTTTAAATCATTTTCAGAGCTTATCATTGTTTCTATCATTCATTCTTTCAGTAAGGATCTATGAATGGTTAAACCTTTTTGTGTTTGTATGTCTTCACATATTTTCATTTTACTCTTATTTGTGATGAATTAATTAGCTATGTTAACTGTTATTTCCCGTCAGTACTCTGAAAATAGGAATCTATTTCCTTCTCACATATATATCTGTATATATATGTATTCATATATGTATTATGTATTTTAACTTTCTTTTCTATTCCTTTCTCCTTTTCCATCTTTTTCTATCCTATTCTGACTTTCTCTTTCCTAATCAAACTTTACTCTAAACCTTTCTCTTCCCTCTTTACTTTTTTCTCAACTCTTTCATCAGTTTTTTTTTAAAGATTTTATTTATTTATTTGACAGAGAGAGATCACAGTAGGCAGAGAGGCAGGCTGAGAGAGAGAGGAGGAAGCAGCTCCCTGCTGAGCAGAGAGCGGGATACGAGCTCTCTATCCCAGGACCCTGAGATCATAACCTGAGCCGAAGGCAGAGGCTTTAACCCACTGAGCCACTTAGGCACCCTCTTTCATCAGTTTTATAATTGTCTCCATCTGTACCTTTGAGCCCCCAAATACTAGTTTTTATAATTCAGTTGTTAAGTTTCTGCTTGAGAGAATTTGTGTACGTCAGAGAACAAATTACATCAGCTCCTAGTATAACTTCCTGAGTGATTATAAGGCTTTCTGTTTTCTTCTAATCAGCTTTTATAATTATGGGTAAGAATGCAGAATGATCACTCTTTTTAGCTGAAGATCAATGCTGCTTATCCCCTGGATTTAAGGAATGACTCCAACTTCCAGTACTTTTCCCATCTTCCACAGTGTCCCAGTCCCGTTTCATGTAGAACATTGTTAGTTTCCTTAATTCTGCAAGACCAAAATCCGAGATATCATTGTCTGCTTCAGCATCCTGGGCTCAGGACACCTCTGATTTCAGCCTGTTCCTTCTTTGACATTCTGATCCCATCATAGCTGTTTATCTGTCTTTTCTAATCCAGATAAATGCTTTTGCTTTTTGCATGTGTGCATGCACATCATTGTTACATGTTTACAGCCAGTCTACATTCACTTCACTTTAAAGTGGAATGCTCACATATTAATTAGTTGGCTATTATATGCAAATTATTTTATAGAAATTCAATTATAGTGCCCTTAAAAAAAGAAATCCTTTCATTTTTTAAAACTAATTCCAGTTAGTTAACATACAGTGTTATATGTTTCAGGTGTACAAGATATTAATTTAACACTTCTATACATCACCCTGTGCTCATCACAACAGAACACTCCTTAATCTCCATCATCCATCTAATGCATCCCCCACTGGTAACCATGAGTTTGTTCTCTATAGTAAGAATCTGTTTTTTGGTTTGCTTCTCTCTCTCTCTCTCTCTCTCTCTCACTTTTCCTTTTGCTGGTATGCTTTACTTCTTAAATTCCACGTATGAATAAAATCATACGGTATTTATCTTCTCTGACTTAATTTTACTTAGCATAATACTCTTTAGCTCCATCCATGTTGTGCAAATGGCAAGATTTCATTCTTTTCTTGGTTCAGTAATATTCCATTATATATACATATACATATATATGAACATATATATGTAAAATATATGTGGTAAAAATGTACATATGTATATATAACATCATCTTTATCCATTTTCAGTCAATGGATACTTGAGTGTTTCCATCCATAGTTTGACTATTGTAGATAATGCTGCAATGAAATCAGGAGCTGGTTCTTTGAAAAAATTAATAAAATTGATAAACCTCTAGTCAGACTTATCAAAAAGAATAAATGAATAAAATTACAAATAATAGAGGAGAAGTAACAACCAATACCACAGAAATACAAATAAAGAGAATATTATTGAGAAAAACTATAAGCTAACAAATTGTACAACCAGGAGGAAATGGATAAATTCCTATAAACATATAAACTACCAAAACTGAAACAGGAAGAAAGAGAAAACTTGAACAGACTTATAACCAGCAAAGAAATTGAGTCAGCAATCAAAAAACCCTCAACAAGCAAAAGTCCAAGGCCAGATGGCTTCACAGGTAAATTCTACCAAACATTTAAAGAAGAGTTAATACCTATTCTTCTCAAACTGTTCCAAAAAGCAGAAATGGAAGGAAAACTTCCAAATTCATTCTGTGAGGCCAGCATTACTCTGTTAGCAAAACCACATAAAGATACCACTAAAAAAGAGAACTGTAGGCCAATATCTCTGATGAACATGGATGCAAAAATCCTCAATAAAATGCTAGCAAACCAAACCCAACAATACATTATCGTGTACTTTCTAAAACAACTTTTTGTATTTGCCCATCGGAGCATACTTCAGAATTTTTGAATCTTTAAAAGTTCATGGTAATTATTAACCATGGCTCTAATATGCCTAGATGTTTACTGTATTTCTTTAAAAATAAGTTGTAATATACTAGCAGAAATCTACTCTGAAGTAATTTTAAATATAACTAATATTTTCTTGGAACACTGGAAAAAATTTTTAGTAGCAATAAAAAAAAGAAAACAAAGACACTAAAAAAATATTTTCTAAACTCTAGGTTATTCACAAAACAGATATAATAAAAATATTAGAATGTGACTAACAAAGAAATAATAATAAAAAACCCTCAGCAGCTTTTAAATTAAAACAAAGACAATAAAAACCTCTTGAGACGTTACACGACCTAAAGTTAAAAATAAACAGTAAACAAATCTGTTGGCGCTAATAAAGTGGATTTAAAAAGCTAAATTTTATCACTAGAGTGTTCTGTCTTTTGTCTTTTCTTTCTAGTGATAGAAACAGACTTAAACATAGCCAAACAATTTATGGATCTTAGATGCTGTTGAAGGAATATCACATTAAGTGAAGCTCAAACAAAGGAAAGCCAAGGTCCTTTTGACCTCAGGGTTCCTCTGGATGTTCTCCTTCTCATTCAGTGCTATATCTGTATGTAAAGAAAAGCATGATTCAATAGTCATACACAAGCAATACTATTACGTAGAACATTTGTTATGGCTTGTATACCTAGTTTTGGCTTCATGACTTCTGAAATTGCTATAGGCTGATTCTTTTATTTGAAATTATTCTGCAAAGAAACTCACTGAACTAAAGAGAGGGCCATATTCTCCTTTTTTCCAATTTTATACTTGGACATATAAAAATACATGACACATTCCTATAAAACTCTATACCATTCAGTGCACAGACACAGGAAAAGATGCTCAGCATCACTAATCATCAGGGAACTGCAAATCAAAACCACAGAGTCACTTTACATGTGTCAGAATGGCCAGTATAAAAAAGATAAGAAATCGCAACTATTGGTGAGAATGTGAAAAAAAAGGAACCACTGGACACTGTTGATGGGAATGTAAATTGGCACAGCCTCTGTGGAAAACAGTATGGGGGTTCCTTAAGAAATGAAAAATACAAATACCATATGAACCAATAATTCCACTACCGGATACCTAACCAAAAAAAGGAAAACACTAATTTGAAGATATAGGCACATAAGTTTTATTATGGCATTCTTTATAATATCCAAGATTTGGAAGCAACCTAAGTGTCCATTGATAGACAAATGGATATGGAAATTATGCACACACACACACACGCGTGCGCATGCACAAATATTATGCAGCCACTAAAAAGGCTGAGAACATGCCATTTGCTGCAACAGAGATGGACGTAGAGAGTATCATGCTAAGTGAAATAAGTCAAACTGAGAAAGACAAATACATGGTTTCACTTATATGTGGGATCTAGAAAAACAAATGAATAAACAAACTCAAATCTGAATCAGACCTATAAATACAGAGAATAATAATGTAATGGTTGCTAGAGAGGAGAGGTGGGCAAAACTAATGGAGAATGAGAGATACAGACTTCCAGTTATAAAAATGGGTAGTCACAGGAATAAAAGGCACAAAATAAAGAATACAGTCAATGATACTGTAACAGAGCTGTACAGTGAGAGATGGTAGCAACACTTCTGTGCATAGCATAAAGTACGAACTTGTGGAATCACTCTGTTAAATACCGGAAACTACTGTAATATTGTGTGTCAACTATATTCAGATAAAAGTACATTGATTTAGGCAACTAAATGTCTAATATAAAATTGTCTAGGTATTTGAGGCTAGATATTTTATTTAACTTTTATCTTAAGATATTTATTTAAGAATATCTTTAGGGCATCTGGTGGGCTCTGTTGGTTACATGTCTACCTTCAGCACAGGTCATGATCCCAGGGTCCTGGGATTGAGCCCCACATTGGGCTCCCTCCTTGATGGGGAGCCAGCTTGTCCCTCTCCCTCTGCCGCTCCCCCTGCTTGGGCTTTCTCCCTCTCTCTAATAAATAAATAAAATTAAAAAAATCTTTAAAAAGTACTAATTCTTATAAAGGTATTTTCCCCATTAAACTAAAATTTGCTTTTAAATAGTTTCCACTGGCTAATTTTGGTCTGCTTTCCACAGCTGTATAGAGTTAGTCAAATCCTATTTATGTTATACCTTGTTAATTTGAATCCCTCATCCTTGCTGGCTACAGTCTTTGTTTTCTGATTCTGTCATGTACCTACCGGGAAATCCTCCAGCTTCCTGAAATCTGCAAGTTAAATGGGCGTCCTTTTTGTATCCTCATCCAAATTGCTGACAGAAACACTGGTGATGACTGCTAAAACTTCTGCAGCCTGTAACTAGATAATTCCATTACACTGACCTTGCTTCTCATTGATGAGCCCTCACTCATCTTTCAACAAGATCCAAATCCAGCTACCGATGTTGTCAGCCTACATTTGAGTATCTCATCCAAAACCTTTGCTGAATTCCAGGTATTCTCACTTTATGTCATCCTCTTTACTTCCCAATTCAGAAAGTCTTTTTTTTTTAAAAATGAGATAGGTCTGGAATAACTTGTGAACACATGAGTATGTTCTGTTGTCATATCTTTTCCTAGTTAATAATAGACTTGAGCTGAAACTGTTGGTGATTTAGAGATTAGGCTGATCCCATGATTGTGCTAAGTGTTATGTTAGCAGTGTTAGTTGAACTCCAGGAAGCACGCGGTCCTCATTTATAGAGGATGACTGGAGGTGTGTCTACTTTTCCATCTAAGCGTCTCATGGCCACAGCAGATCTTCCTAGAATTCTTATTCTCCCAGAACCAAAGCTGGGACATCTACTTCTTTCCCTTCTGTAACTTGTGTACAGTGTAACCTTAAAACCATAAATCATATGAAATCATTTTTGCTGATGTCACAAGGTGAAGAGGAACAGGTTTTCTTCCTCTCCTAGTCCTCACACTTTTCCCTTTTAACTGGATAAAGACTGTGGTTAAAATCTGGGCTTTGAATCAGATTGCTCCTGTCTATAACCTTTGTCTGTAATTTCTCAGTTGCTATTGTCAATTTACTTGAGCAAATTTACAATTTATCTCTCCAAGTGCCATTTTTCTCATATATCAAGTGGAATTATAATATTGCCTATTTCATAGGACTGCAGTGAGAATCAGCTTATTGCATGTTAAACATTTAGATGTATTCTTGGCGTATAGTAAGATCTAAATAATAGTGGTTGTTTTAATTATTATTATTGTTGCCTAAAGATATGGGCCTTCTCAGTTTGGAGAAATGCTGGTTGTTTGAGGGCTATAGTTCTGTTTTGGTTAACTGAGGCTTCCCTGTGTACATGTTATTAAAATTATTTTCAATCATGGATAGTTTAGCTCTCCAGAGAATTATAGAACTAGTGGCAAATGTTGGGTAACATAGTCTTGCTCCAGTACCTACTGCTTCAATGATGCCAGTAATGACTTGTTTTTACAAAGTTTCTCTCCATCTCAAAAGCAGAAAGCACTCTATAGACATTATCACATAATAATTTAGAGAAGTTGCTAGGCTACAAGTACTAATGTGATTGTTTCCATTATGTACAGGGATTCTAAGTAACTTCTTTATATTCACATAGAAAAATGGCAGAAGAAGGAAAACCCCATTACATGAGCTTCTAAAACCCCATCTAGACATTTCAGATCTCCAAGTAATTTGGGGGCAATACATCAAAAATATTCTATATATTTAAGATTATTTAATGTAAATAAGTTTGCAATGGGAAATCTGGCAGTATGACATCACTGACTGAGTTTGAAATATATACACCTTGATTCAGTAAGTCTAGCCATCAATCATTAGGTTCAAAGAATCCACTATATTTGACACCTGAAAGGAAGAAGTAGAGAGACAACCCACAATTTCAGCCTATTTGACTTTCAATCCACTTTGACAAATACTATGTGCCAAGAACTATGCTGCATACAACTGAAGGTAAAAGAATTCTTAGAGACTTTACAGTTGGGTGAAATAGGAAGCACAGATGTAGGTGTAGATAGAGATGAAGATCTAGCCATTGCTACAGATATAGATTCATACCAATACACTGCTGTAATAGAAAAGGCATATTTGATAGTGCGTTAAGGAGATGTTCATTTTGATGGGAATCTGGAAAAGCCTTAGGGAAAGACATGATTTCAGTGAAGTCTTAAAGAATCAGTAGGGCAGCAATTGTGATGATTATCCGGCAAAGGGAGAAGAAACACTATGTAGAGCTGGTGGGCAGGGTATATGATCAATTATGCCTCCTCTACATTCTCCAGAGGTGGTAGGGACATCAAGTTTACTTTTCCACAAACTTAAGAGCAAATTCCTCTTAAGTATTTGGAAGAATAACAAAGAGAGAAATGAAAGAGGAAAACAAGGAAGAAGTTCTTTTAATTTTTCTTTCAAGTTTCTTTCGGAGGGGGATATATAAGTCACAGACCAAGTATGTCTAAAATGCCAACATATACTTTGCTGCCTTACTTCAGAAGTTAAATTTGTGTGTAAATCTGTGGTACTTCTTTATTTTCTTGTTTAATTCATAACTTAGTATTGGTGAACTTTGTACTTGTCATGTTACTGATGAGGCATTAGCATACTGATGAATCATACCAACTGCAACTGACTGGTATACCTACATGGGAAGGGTAAACACTAATCAAGGATTCCTTCAGTCTGTTTTGCTACTACCTGAGATTGGGAGGGATGACAATAGACTCCTTGTATAACCAATGCTTTTAAATGATATACAAAATATTTCCAATCAAATGTTCAAAATGGCAGATTTTAGGCTTGCCCAGCTTAGTTTGCATATTAAAAAGAAATAAGGCTGGACTTTATTGAAACACATGAGTTGCTCATATACTCTGCACCAATGACAATGAGAAGAGCAACTGGGGAACACAATTAGGTTTGATAGACCAAGAAAAATGGTGACATAATTACATCAAATGGCTATAGTGTGTTTGCTACTGTCCCCTATTCAGTATCATAGAATCTGATGCACAGTTTTATGGTAGTAATGCTGGGATCTTTTTTTTTTTTTTTTTAAGATTTTATTTATTTGACAGAGAGAAACACAGCCAGAGAGGGAACACAAGCAGGGGGAGTGAGAGAGGGAGAAGCAGCCCGCCCACCCTCTGCCCGAGCAGGGAGCCTGGGGTGGGATTCGATCCCAAATCTCCGGGATCATGACCTGAGCTGAAGGCAGTCGCTTAACCAATTGAGCCACCCAGGCACCCCAATGCTGGGATCTTTTAAAAAAATTAGACATTACTAAATTTTCTAATATCGCAGATGAATGTTTTTTTTTTTTTTTCCCCAGTGTAGACTGACCCTAGTTAATGGAACTATCTGGCCCAACACACAATAGGAAGATTTTGGGTTTGAGACCTGAATTTTCTGAATTCTGGCTGTATTATTTTGGGCAAATAACTTTGTTTCTGAATCTCACTATACTTAGTTGGAAAATGGAATAATAACCACACCTATAAAACTGAGTTTTGAGAAGCACAGGAGCCATAAATATTGGCCAGCATGAGGAGGAAAAGGAACCCTTGTGCACTGTTATTTAGAATGTAAATTGGTACAACCGCTGTGGAAAATGGAATGTTCTTTGAAAAATTAAAAATATAATTACCTATGATCCAATAATTCCACTGCTGAAAAACTAATTCAAAAAGATATATGCACCCTTATGTTAACTGCAGCATTATTTATAATAACCAAGACACAGAAGCAACCTAGATGTTCATTCTTTGACAAATGGATAAAGATGTGGTGTACCTCCCGAAGACACACACTGGAATATTATGCAACCATAAAAAGGCAGATGTTTTGCCATTTGTGACAACATTGATTACCCTAAGTAAAATAAGTCAGCCTTAGAAAGACAAAGGCCACATGATTTCACTCATATATGAAATCTAAGAAAAAACAAACAAACATACAAACAAAAAGCAAAACTCAGAATCAGACCTACAAATACAGAAAACAAGCTGAAGGCTGTCATAAGGGAGGACTGTGAGAGGTTGGGTGAAATGAGTGAAAGGGAGTGGAAGATACAGTCTTCCAGTTATGGAATGAATGTTTAGGAATAAAAGGCAAAGCATAAGGAATATAGTCAAATATACTGTAATAGCGCTCTATGGTAGCTACACTTGTGGTAAGTACAGTTTAAAGGATAGAGAAGTTGTATCACTATGTTGTCTACCAAAATTAATATAATATTGTGTGTCAACTATAACCAGATAATGATTAAAAAAACAACTCAATGCTACTTTGAAGTTTTGGGTGGTGATATTAAATTGTTGTCTTAACTGTTTATATAATTGTTTCATATAATGTCCTAGATGAAATGATCTTTATCTAACAAAGGCACATGGTTTTTCAAATTCTCTTCGCATCTGAGAGTCGGTGACTGTACACTCACACATATTATACCCGCCCCCCTTACACACAGTGCGAGTGATTGAAGCTGGTGAGCTTAAACAAACAAACAAACAAAAAACGGGCCTCAAAATAATTAAATTGCGATTCCTTTCACCAAATAAAATAAAGAGGAATAACATTTTAAACAAACATTTTGGGGGTAGATACTTCATTATGTATTTTAGGCGAGAAATGCATGAGGGACTGAAGAGGCAAATGAAGACTATAAAAATCCTTTAAATTGCATTTGAGCTACAGAAAGGTGAATTTTTTGGCCTTTTGTATTTGTCTCAACAGACATGGTAATTTTTTAAAAAATGTATTTATGACTAAATTTTCATAGTGTGAAAAATGTATGGGGAATACAGAAATGAATACAGGAAAACTTGTGTATTTGATATACACCATGGATGAATGCTTTACATATCTTACTTGCTCTGATGCTTATATACATATATGGGAAAAGTAAAATCAGAAAAATAACAGGTAAAAGCATGGCATGGACGTGAGATGAGGTCTCCTTGTCTCAAATTCTGGGCTCATTC
Source organism: Spilogale gracilis (assembly GCA_004023965.1). Classification (NCBI taxonomy): domain Eukaryota; kingdom Metazoa; phylum Chordata; class Mammalia; order Carnivora; family Mephitidae; genus Spilogale; species Spilogale gracilis. Next base: position 12,496 of record PITA01000925.1, read on the forward strand.
TGCCTCTCCAAGGAACTGAATATGTGCAAAACAAACAAACAAACAAACAAACCAACCCTAGGGGCTAATGGGTTTTCTGTTAACTAGTAACACAGCCATGAAAATTTCATTTGGGTGACAGCAAATTTAATAGTACCCAACCCACTGTTTCAAAGGATGACTACTATTATTTTTTTTAATAAACCAGAAAAAAAAAAAAAAACCAAGACATAAAGAAACAGAAAGCTCTCAGTGTTTCACTCAGACTTTCTTTTCCACTAATTCTGAACTCTCATAATTACTTGTGGGTCTCATAGTGCATAATAATTAAAGCAATATTTCTGAAGTATTTTTATTGTAAAAATTAAAAGCATTTTAAAGCTAAAAGAATAGTATTATCAGCTCCCATTAACTCAGCACCTGGCTTCAATAATTATCAATATTTTGCCAATCTAGTTTCATACTGCACTATTTTCCCCTGATGAATATTTAAAACACCAGATGTTGTATAAATTCACCTCTATGTCCAGTATGTACCTCAAACAGATACTGACACCTGAAACATCCATTATCACTCTGAAAACTATTACTTCTTAATGTTATCTAATATCTAGTCCCTGCTTATTTTTCCCTGTGTGAAAATGTCCCTTTATAGTTGTTTTGCTTGAATCAGGATCCAAGCAAGGCCCACATATTGCTTTTGGTTGGTAGGTTGCTTAATATTTTTCCACATTGTTTTTTAGTGGAATTAAATCTTATATCTTGTTGAATACCTCAAATTCTGAACTTGGCTCTTTGCATCCTTGTGGTACATTTTAACACACTCATCTATCTCCTGCATATATGGAGGCATTTACTTAAATTCAGATTTTTGTTCTGTTTATGGGCAAGAATCTTTCACTGATGGTATTATATAGTTCCCACTGCATTATAGCAGGAGACCCATGACATTTGGTCTTTCAGTGATGATACAACATCGCAATGAGTTCAGATGATGCCAGCCTAATTCATTCATCATAAAGCTTCCTCACAGGCTTAATGGTTTAAGCAGTTTTTGATGGTAAGTGCCTAGATCCATTCTTTCAGTAGAGGTTTCAAAACAGAGACTTCATAGTTCTATGTTTTCTGCTTATGATTAGGAAATTTCTACTATTTAGATACAAATTTTCTTTAAACAAATAGGTGGTTATTTTGAAATAGTTGGTATAGCAAAGTAGAATTAAAGGTTTGATTTTTCTCTTTATAAGTGTTCGGAATAATGACCTGGTGTCCTAGCAAATTTCAAAGGTGAGGTGAGTTTGTCTTTCCTTAATACCATTATGAATGAGTGGACTTTATCATATTTGTGGTCTATATCCTGAGTAACTTTGCTTTGAAATATACTTATGATATGAATTTAGATACTTTGGTTTCTTTTTTTTTAACCCTTGTATGTATCCTTTTAAAATTGTGGCAAAATATATAGAACATGAAACTTACTCGCTTAGATATCCTGGGAATCCACCTTTTCTAGCCTCAATCCTAACACCCTGAACTACTCCATTAAGCAGCTATTCTTCTTCTCAGACTCAGTATATAAAGTCATGAAACCTTTTCCTCCTGAGCAAGGGCACCTTGGCAGATTTAGATCAGTGGTCCTCTGGCCAGGCTGCATATCTATATCAAAGTCTTGGACCAAAAGCCTCAGGGTGAGAGAGCTTTTCTCAACCGTGGGGCGTTGAAAGAGAGTTGCCAAGTAAGAAATGGGTGGCATCACTCAGATACACTTCTCCTCTTCCTTTCCCAGTTTCCACATCTCTAATATGCCCAGAGTGGGAAGAGAAACAAATTCTGTAGCTATATAAAGCTACCCTAAGGAAAACAATTAAGAACTATCATGAGACGTTCATTCTTCTGCCATGATTCAGTCAGGTAGATGGGTTTACACGGCAATTCTTGCTGCACGGAAGTTCATGGCTAGTCAGGAATCAAAAAAGGCTATTTTATGATTTTTTTTTTTAAAAAGATTTTTTTCAATGATTATCTTGCATTAGGCAGGTAAAATAGAGTTTTCTTTGGCAAACTGTTTTTTAAAGAAAGCCTCAGTGATAGTACTCATCCTGCACACTTTTATTCAATGTGGCCATTGTATACAACCCATTCCTCCTGTCCATTTCTCTTGAAATTTGAAATGTGGTGGGCTTGTAACCATAGGAGCCAATAGAGTATGGCGGAAGAGAGGCTGCAAACTAAGCCATAAGTGGTGGTGCAGCTTCTGCCTTGTTGGCTGGGACACTTGGAGACCTGAGCTGCCATGGAAGAAGTCAGGGCACCTTGTCACTGGCATCTGGGCTTCTGAGGATGATCAGAGCAAGTGGAGAAACCATATACAAGTGATATGGTAGAAAAAGAGCTGAGGTCCCAGCTGATAGTGAGTTTCAAATGAAAACATGTTAGCATGGTATTTTTAAAAAATGGTGTACCTATAATTGAATATCTGTATGCAAAATATAAATGACTCATAACTCATACTTGATAACAGATTAAAAAAATTAGCTCCTCAACATTAATCTAAGTGGAAAAATTTTAAGTGTAAATCTTCTAGAAGAATACATAGGAGAAAATCTTCAAGATCTTAGACACTGTTTCTTAGACAAGGCCCAAAAAATTCAGTTTGTGGAAAAAATTATATAGTGGACATCAACAAAACTAAGAATTAGTAAAAAAATTAGAATCAAAGCTTGTACTGAAAATTACAGTTTCTAATTCTGCAGCACCTGGAAGGGCCAACCGAAGGACACAAAAGGCGAAACAGTTATGCTCAGCTAAACTGAGAAAAGGTTTGGATTAGAAGGAACTAAAAATTGTGGGTGTTATAAAAGGAGGTCTGACTATAAAAGAGCATAAGAGAACTTGTTGGGGTGGTGGAAATATTCTATACCTTGATTGTGGTGGTTATGCATTGTGTGCGTGGTCAAAAGTAAGAACTATACACTAAAGAAGAGTACTTTAAGTATGAAATATACTTCAATAAACATGATTTTTAAAGATAGTAGGCATCATAGTTCAAGTGTGACTTAAACCTTTGAGAGCTAATCCATATTTCAGAGAAAAATTATCTCTAATTATCTCCCAGTAAGGATTTAATTTAGTTCCCACATGTGAAAATCATCTTTACTACATTTCAAAGGTTTAAAAATTAAATAAAGTTATTTTCTCCACTGTGGTTAATGCACTAGATCTGGGAGTCAAGACCACCTTTTTTATTCCTCACCAGATTTTGATGACTTGTATAATCATTTCTAATAGGGGCTTTATAAGAAAATACTGCATCAGTAGGAAAGAGCCTAGAGTAAAGCCAATGTTAAAAAACGCTAATATTCTGGTAATTGTGAAAGTTTAAGATAATGATTGCATTACTCGGACTTTTGAGGAATTTTCTCTAATGATCTGATGTTATTCTAGAATTCTTCTAGGAAGGGCAGCACTCAATCAATTGTGGAAATGCTAAGATTCATTTGACATGGTTATATAAAGCCCTCTGATCATTCTAGCAGTGAAAATAACACTAATGATAAAGAAAAGTAACTTTTCAAGTCTCAGTGTATAGAAAAATAGGCAGTTTTGCGTAGGCTTGCACTCTGTAATCACACTTCATGAGCTAATATTTTAATGACACCTCCTGGATAATAATTAACCATCTCAGCTTCTTACTTGTCATCTGAAAACTACAGTCGCTGCTTCAACCTTATGAGATACTGTTTTCTTCTCTTTCCTTTCAGTGAATAAGATATTAATATTCTTCATTTGGAAAATGCTCCTCCCAACCATGCTAAAATTTCACTCTCACACAAAATTTTCCTAAAACTTATCAGGTGTTCTTTGGTTGCAAAAGCAGACTAAAGTATAGCCACTAAAAATTCTGTTCAGTTTTTCATTTAAAAACATGCTTGAATAGCCTATGGATTCAACCAGAAGAATCTGGCTAATTGAACTATTTTAGTAAATAGCCTGTATTTTTTTTCTAAAAATCCAAGGATATAGATCTGTCCTCTAATGCTTTCTTTTTCTTTTCAAAAAACAGTGAGATCAAGGGGAAAGGGAGGCTTTAAGCTAGCTCCAGCTCATCCTAGCATTGGACTTTACCGACAGTCTTTTCAATGCAAATTTAGACATTTCTCAATGATTTTAATGCTAGAATAGGGAGAACTCTGGGTTCATCTAAATGTTAGGTTCTGATAAGGTTGGGTTCTTTCCCAAGGGACCCATTCACACAGGAATTAGGGCTGCTGCACTGGGAACCAGAGTGCCCCTTTTCTAGTGCTCTAGGGGACAACTAAAGACAGAGGGAAAATAGCTTGTATTAGCTAAGTTTCAAAAAGGATTGGATCACAAGGACCCAAATGGTAAAATAATATTTAAGGCTGTCAAAAGTAAGTGGGGCAAGGGTATGGAGTCAGTGTAGGAATTCATTTAAACCTTGCATATACTGAAAACAAGCCGAATTCTGGGGGAAATGAACTAAAAGGGTACTGTGACATTATCACCACTAAAAATGTCAAAAAAAAAAAAGTCAGTGTGGTTTGCACACTGTACATGGATAGGGTACTAAATGATTTATGTACACTCCACCACAAAATTCCTTTACCAATAGCAAAATACTGCCCTGGTTGCTAGAAAGCAAATATTTGGCAGGCTATATATTCCTGTCCATGTCCTCACCTCTGATCAGTCTCATAGGTTCAGTGGTCATTGCTAGGACAAATACATCTGTTGATTATTTCAGTCCCTTATATATATGGGCCTACAAGACAAGCTGTTGATTTGTATCCAATTTCAAAGGGAAAAAGAAAGACCTTATTAAGAAAATCTCTTCTAAAGATAACTTTAGGAAAGAAATTGCTCTTGGATGACAGAGGAAGAGCTTGTGTTCCATGCGCAAAATGGATATATTCTCCCCACATGAGAACTCTGAAAATGTATGGTCCCTTTTAAGACTTCTTGGAAAGCAAAATGAATAATCCACTGACTGGGACCAAGATTCTGGGCCAAATATTATTTTTTCCTATTTTATAGGTAAGAATTTCTTCTTATGTAATTGTATCTTTGGGAGATGTGTACATGAACGTGAGTAACAAGGATTCAGTGGTTTCTGCCATGGCAGATCTCACAAGTAGGTTATAGGGATCCACTAGACACATTTGTATCTGAATACTCCTGGTGGCCTGGACAGATGGATCTGTTGGTATCATTTTGTGTCAGTCACGGTGATGAAGATGAAGAGTTCGCTTTCTCTCTTTAACCCTTTATTTCAGGCTATGGGTTGTAATTTTGACAACGACGTTCAGAGCTTAGAGACTCTAGGTTTTCCAGAAGTTTTGAAGAGATTATAAGTGTTTGATTATATTTGTTACCCTAAAACCACAATTTAAAAACATCATGCCACTCACAGGTGATATATTGCATTTTTAACATAAGAAGAACCTCTAACTTGTTAATATGTGGTGCTAGTAAATTCTGTGTTTGAATGTGTATATATGTGTGTATGTTTTCATGCTTAAGACTTGGACTAAGGGCGCCTGGGTGGCTCAGTGGGCTGAAGCCTCTGCCTTCAGCTCAGGTCATGATCTCAGGGTCCTGGGATCGAGGCCCGCATGGGGCTCTCTGCTCAGCGGGGAGTCTGCTTCCTCCTCTCTCTCTGCCTGCCTCTCTGCCTACTTGTGATCTCTCTCTCTGTCAAATAAATAAATAAATATCTTAAAAAAAAAAGATTTGGAGTAAGTCTTCTCCTATGACTTCCATAGATAGATGAACTTTCTGTAAAAGGGTGAGATCAGCAAAATTGTAGTACTATCATGCAAATTTAGGTCTGTACCTGTCTTTTTACATGTAAAGGTACAGGGAAGTATAATTTTTTTTGTTATATACAAGCCTCAATAAATTAAATGCCATGGAGTACTTAGACATATCTTCTCAGTAGGTATCTCTGCCATTGAACAATCATGAATTGTATAATAACAAATGAACATATGATCAGCTGCATCACAGTGAAATTGAATTATAGATATTTTGGGGACTTTAAAGTTTTGGGTGCTTTCTGTTTAACTTTCATGTTAATAAGATTCAACCTCTGGAACATAACTTCATAGTACTCTTTTACATGTTTTAGAATCATGATTGCTAAATAATATCTTAAGGTTTCAAAGCAAGCTGTTAAATTTCCACTTTTATAATGCTTATCTGTGTGAATTACATTTTTCTCATTTCCTATGCAACCCAAAGTATACAGGAATATATTGGATGTGGATTTTAATATAAGACTGTAACTGTCAATCACTCTCCCAATTTCAAATTTTTGTTTTTCAGGATGATTCCAGTGTTCTCACTGAATGATGTTAAAACAAGGATATTTTGCATAATTTAAACATAAACTTTGTAATCAAATATCCTTCTATTTTATATATTGGGATTTTTTTCCTTTATTTTATTTTTTTATTGTTACTTAAATTTTTTTTTTCAGTGTTCCAAGATTCATTGCCCATGCCCCACACCCAGTGCTCCACGCAATAGGTGCCCTTGGACCCACCACCAGGCGCTCCCATCCCCCTACCCCCTTCCCTCCAAGTCCCTCAGTTTGTTTCTGTGTCCAAAGTCTCTCCTGTTTTATTTCTCTCCCTAAATTACCCGACTTCCCATTTACTTTCCTTCTCCTACTGTCTTCTATATATTGGGATTTTGAATAAAACTTCCTTTGAATTAAGCATTTTGCTACTAAATAGATGGTACTAAAAAATATGATTCAGGAGGTCAGTGGTTTGAACCCATCCTGTTTTTAGCCTGATGGCTTTGAACATAGAGTTTATACCTTGAAATTTCCAATAATAGACAATTTTATGTAATTCTTATAGTAAAAAACTTAGGATCAGGCTAAAATCTATTATCAGTTGTAGTAGCTTAGAATGAAAATAAAATATAAATGTAATTCTGTGTCAGGGATATTCTAATGAGGCAGGTGAGGAGGGAAGTTAGTGAATATTATAATTTCAGACTTAAAATTAAAGCACAATATTCTGGGATCCATGCAACATATATAATGGAAGACACAGATAAAGGGGAGAAGCTGGTAATTTGAAAAAGTTTATTCTTTGATCATGATCATTTTTTCCAGCATATTTGCTTCCCAGTAGTGTTCCTTAGAAGAATATCAAAGCCAATTTCATTCCCTAAACATACAAGCAAATGAGTATGAGATGAGACTAGAATTGAGTATTTGCTCTATATAATTCACAAATGCCACCATGAACACATTTCAATTTGGGGACTGCTTATTTCTTCCAGCCCATCTATTGAATACATCTCCTTTAACATCTCCCAGTGCATGTTCCAAAAAAGGTCACCTGCTTTGTCATCACTGAGATGTCTGGGTCAGAGTACCAAAAGGCATAGATGAAAACCACACAGGAGCAGTAAAACAAGTCACAGTATAAGGGCTCACTCACACCCTCCTGGCTCCCTTGTGAGTCACAAATAAACCCACTGGCCTTTGCAGTCCCTGACAATCCTCAACAATGTGCTTCTAACAGAGCTGTGGATTCTGTTTCCTTGAAATGACTCAGAGAGTCACAGAGTGCATAGCCCTCCACAACAGAAACACATCTGAGTCACTGAGGGTCATTTCAGCTGACAGCATGTCATAGCACTTACATGCTTGTGTCAAAGGAAGTCACAGTAATTCTTTGCAAAACTGTCCTCTCTACTCCAAAGATCACGATGTTTTGATGGTCATATTCTTGGTCTGTAGGTTCTAGTGAGGAGCAGAGAAGGCTGAATCGGTAGGTAAATATTAGAGAGTATGTAAAAGAGGATGAGTAAATCGAGATCAACAAGTTTCACTAAACAGTTCAATGTCTTGTGGAGATGACACAGTGTTTCCCTTTTCATCTCAGCTCTAACTAATTCTCTGACCCTTGGAAAGCAGCTCAGCTTCTATAAGTCAGTTTTCTCATACAAAGGGAATTTATTAAGGTGCACTAGGTGGCTCAGAATTGCTGACAGAGCTAGAGAAACAGACTTTACACTGAGCTTCCAAAACCCATCATGAAAACCATGCTTCTGCAGAAGTGACCTCACGAAGAACCTGCTGCTGCTGCCTCCACCTGCTACAAGAACCTCACCTAAATGCAACTGCTGCCCATTCTAGAAACTTGACCTTCATCCAACTGTTATTACTACTTTCAAAACTGCACTCTTCATGATCACCTATACCAACAATAAATGCCTTGGCAAGCTTTAATGCCTACACTGCTCACTTCTGAATAGAAGTCTCATATGGATGTATCTCATTGGTGGACCTGACTGGGGTCTCTTGTCTGCATCATAGTGAGAAGGGAGACTGGAATGGTTAATTTTCCTGAATCAATTCTGCTGTTGAAAGGCAGAAGTGATGACATGGGGAATTATAAAAAGGTAAGGCAGGTAGAGAATGCACAAGTTTCCTTTCACCCTTACCTGTGTCCCACAAGATTATTCTTTGTCCCCATGCAGAATCACTTTACTAGCACTGAGGAAATGGGAATGAGGTAAGAGAGATGACCATGTCCCCTTTCTCCTTCAGGGATATATCTTAGGTGAGGTAGTCAGACTTATGACACTAGGATGGAATACTGGGGACCAGAACTTGGTCAAGTAGGTCGTTTGCCTAGGGTCAACACAGATAAATCCATTCCGTCATCAAGAAAAAGCCAGACCATGAGACACTACCTAGAAGGATGAGGGCCAAGTTTATGTAAGAAAGGAGTAGAAAGCAGTGTGCTATCATTATAATGATAGAAACAAGGAGCTCAAAATAGTAACTGTGAAGGCCAAAGTGTTCTATTATGAGCTACCCAGGTGGATGGGACATCCCAGAGAAACAATAATATTCCATCCGTTCAGGGGTCTGAAATTTATAAAATAATTTCACAATTTATACCATATAATATGAAGGTAAGGTAACTGGTAATATCCTTGCTTTACAGATGTCAAAGGATGGTGAGTAGAAATGAAGTGGCTTTGGCCAAGGCTACCAGGCTACTCTGTGGAATCAGGACTCCAGCTAGAGGTTCGTTCTTATTTAGGGCCTTGAGCTGTGGCTACTGTCTACAAAACATTTTCAAAAATTCAAAGGGCTGATATCCAAGATCTATAAAGAACTTTTTAAACTCAGCACCCAAAAAACAAATAATCAAGTCAAAAATGAGCAGAAGACATGTACGGACACTTCTCAAAAGAAGACATACAAATGGCTAACCAACAGATGAAAAAATATTCAACATTATTAACCATCAGGAAAATTCAAATCAAAACCACAGTGAGATACCACCTTACACCAGTTAGAACAGCCAAAATTGACAAGGCAAGAAACAACAAATGTTGGAGAGGTTTGTGGAGAAAGGGGAACCCTCTTACATTGTTGGTGGGAATGCAAGGTGGTATAGCCACATTGGAAAAGAAGTGTGGAAGTCCCTCAAAAAGTTTTCTTGGTTTGCTTCTCTCTACCTGCCCCCCTTGGCTTGTGACCCACCATGTGACCCACCAATTGCACCACTGGGCACTTACCCCAAAGATACAGATATAGTGAAAAGAAGGGCCATATGCAACCCTATGTTCATAGAAGCTATGTCCACAATAGCCAAACTGTGGAAAGAGCCAAGATGCCCTTCAACAGATGAATGGATACAGAAAATGTGGTCCATGTATACAATGGAATATCACTCAGCCATCAGAAAGGAGGAATACTCAACTTTTGCATCAACATGAATGGGACTGGAGGAGATTATGCCAAGTGAAATAAGTCAAGCAGAGAAAGTCAATTATCATATGGTTTCACTTCTTTATAGCATAAGGAATAACATGGAGAACATTAGGAGAAGAAAGGGAAAAATGAAGGAGGGGAAATCACGGGGCGGGGGGGGGGGGGATGAACCGTGAGAGACTATGGACTCCAGGAAACAAACTGACAATTTTAGAGGGAGGGCACAGGGAGATGGGTTAACTTGGTGATGGATATTAAGGAAGACACATATTGCCTGGAGCACTGGGTATCATATGCAAACAATGAATCACAGAAAACTACATTGGAAACTAATGGTGTACTGTATGGTAACTAACATAACACAATAAAAAAATTCTAGACAAAAATATGGGAAGACAAATGTATTGTGGGTGTTTTACTAACTTGACTTTACATAGACTTACATGGAGATGCTTTAAATTTGTTCTCATGGATACTTTCTCTAGGGTTCTCACTGAAAATTCTAGAATCATTCAACTTAGGATTTGCACTTTAAATGACATTTGGGATGTTTTGTTTCAGACTTTGCTCTATTTAGCCCTTTTCACACCATCCTCACCTATGATAGCAGGTAATTGCTAATTATAAGAAAGACCAACTTCCTTAAACCCTCAGTAATGTTTCCTTCCTTTATGACTCAGCTGTTGAGCTGAAAACAAATGACGAGAGAGAGAGAGAGAGAGAGAGAGAGAGAGAGAGAGAACTTACATACTTGGTTGGCTCTTTATAAGTGACACACGGATTCAGAAATCTAACTCTTAGAGGTCTGGGATGGTCTTGGAGGTCTGGGGCCACTTCATGACCGTCCCCTTCCAACATTAAACTCAACGTCTCTCACAAAGCTCCTGTTTGGGTAAAGTCAGCCTCTGTAAAGGCACCAACTTAGTCAGATTTTTTGTCGTGTACAAAAGTTTTCTTGGTTTGCTTCTCTCTACCTGCCCCCCTTGGCTTGTTTGTTTTGTTTCTTAAATTCCACATATTAGTGAAATCATATGGTTTAAATCTTTCTCTGACTGACTTTATTTCACTTAGCATAATACTCTCTAGCTCCATCCATGTCATTGCAAATGGCAAGATTTAATTATTTTTTGTGGCTGAGTAATATTCCATTGAGGGGTGGGTGGGGGGATGGCTTCAATCTGTAATGGGGATTAAAAGGAGCATGTGTGATGGTAAGCACTGGGTTTTGTACAGAAGCACTGAATCACTATATTGTACACTGTAACTAATATTATAGTTAACTCACTGGAATTTAAATAGAAACTTAAGAAAAAGCTTTTTACTGAATGATACATGTAAACCATGAAACAGTTTAGAGTTACTGTCTACATGTCTACAGAGTCTACAAGAAAAGCAAAAGCATACTTAATCCTTTACTGGTTTTACCTACTTTCAGTTGTTAGGATATTTGGTTGAATTTTAGTACTTGTCATGCCTTTTTCCTTGATTATGAGTAAAATAGGAAATATTTGTGACAACACTTTTGAAACTGTAGAGCACCAAACAAATTATTGTGATTGTTTTAAAGGAACTGATAACTTAATTCTCAAACATACTTTAAGGCAGGGGGGAAAACATTCAAATCAGAACAGATAGCTGATTCTCTATCTCTCTTACCACACCAATTTCAGAGGCTGATTTTTTCATACATACATGATTGATTGAGTATTACAGATTGTTGTGATGCATTGGTAAAATAAGTGTGAACCCAAATGATGCTTCAAAAGAAGCAAACTGATTCTAGTATCTCTATAAAATATGAAACATTGATTTTTTCCCCCTGAACCTTCTTAACTACAATTTGTTGTATCATTGAACTTGAAATGAAGACTGTGTAAGATTTTTTACACTTCCAGTTGCTTAGCATTCATTCCAACTGAAGGAGCTAGAGATGGGAAAAGAGATTCAGAAACTCAGTAGTGGTGTTTAAAAGCCTTCCTCAGCCATAATCCTACTGCAGGAGCAACACTGCATTCTTTTCCTGAATACTGCTCCTTGGGCTACTCTGCATTCAACAATGCAATGTTCATATCAACTCCTTCGTGTCAACTACCTCCTGCTTCCAATGATTACATATAAATCGTTCTTTACAGCATTAACAATTACTGTTTCGGCATTAGGTACCAATCCTGGTAGAATAGAAGAAATATTACACAATATAAAAATCGTGGCCATCTGGTTCAAAATTAGTTCTGATTCAACAAGTTAGTCACATTCCTCCCACACCTGTTTTGTTTCAATTACTTGCCATTAATGAAATATAATCCATGGATTATATAAGTAAATTGTTCTTTACAATTTATATAAGTAAATTGTGCTTCAGGGGTGAGCATCAGAATTCTCTGGAGATTTTTTTCTCTGAAAAAATATACTTGATACTCTACCACAAACTGACAAATCACATTGCCCAGATTAAATCTGAGCCTGTGTGTTTTAAAGCATCTCCTTAGGTGACTGTGATACAAAGCTCTGATTAATGACCATTCCCCTAAACTTTCCATATATATTTCTAACTTAAACATACAATGAACAAAATGCATGGATTATTACCAATATGTACCTTTATTTATTTATTTTTTAAATCTACTATCCCTTTAAACTTTTTTCAAAAGGAATGACTTTCCCTGGTCTTTAATGAAAGTTTTGGGAGTTCTCATTGGCTTCTCTGATCTCTTATGTGATCTGTGGTTACTTTAAATGACAAACACGACCTCAATTTGTAAGTAGAATGTCCAGCTGTGCAGAATGACCTAAGCTCTAAACATAATTTTGAGACAGGTCTTCTCCCTCCCCCTAATTTGGACCTTCTGGTTGTGAGCCTGTATATAGGGAAGGTGGGCTTGCCCTCCAGATCTCTCCTCTTAGCCTGCTTCCTCCCTCCCAGACATGCTTCCTTGGTTTAGGACTTCTCCAACCTCTAAATTCAGGTGGGGAGTAGAGGTGAGGGATAAGGCAATTCCTAATTGATTGATTTTAAATTGATCTTAGCAGCTAATTAAAACTGTCAGACCTGGAAGAGTATGTATGGTGGTTCTGCATCTTCATCAGTGTGATATTTTCATGGGCTTTGGGGAGTTTCCCTATAGGACTCTCCCTGTTATAGTTCTTATGACCTGAATAGATGTTTCTCTACTTTGGACAGCCACTAATGCCCCACCCTCAGCCTTGGGCATTCAGTACAACTTAGAGTCTCTTTGTGCTTAAGAATTACTCTTCTCTTTAAGTGATTCTTTTAGGCAGGACTCAAAACTTCCTCACATGGGAATCTCTCCAATAAGCCAACTTCTTATCTAAGCAAATACCCATGTATCACTTGTTTTTATCATCAGTAGTAGGGATGCTGATGCCAACAGTGTAGCCTCTCCTGGTTCTGCCCTCTAGATTCCTCCAGCTCCTCAATTTCCCAAGATAGAGCCATATCAAAGCCCCCTGGGAGGTCCCAGTGAAGCCCCCGTCACTTGTGGTTGGAAAGAAGTACCAGTCCCTCCCGCAAAGGGGTGGGGACAACAGCTATTTCTAAGCAAATCCTTTCAGTAATCTGCCTATCCTCTCTGAAGCCTTTCTCTATTCCTGATCAGGCTGAGGAACCAGGAGTCATGTGGCAGGTTCCTGGGAAGATTTCTTCAGTTAATCTGTGCATGGGAGGGAGAGTCTGTCTTTCATTCACTTTAGTGTCCTAATCTCTGTCAGACTGGCATCACAGTGGAAACTGATATATGCAAAGTCTCAGTCAACTTTTCTGTTACATATATGTAGCCTGAATTGCAAGACTTTAAACACACCATGAAACCACTGGTCAGGGATATTAAAAAAAAGGATCGACCTGCCCCCTTCATGGAGGAAGGAGAGTGGCAAGACACCAATATAATTAGTACCATTTCTCTGTTTATGAAATTTCTAGATAATTCATGTTGGGACGTTATCCTTCATCCCATTTTGAGCTGAAAGCTACTTCTGTTTCTTTATCATTTGCTCTTTCTTTAGAGTACCAGTTTAGGTAGTTCTAGACCAAGAAAGGAACCTGTCTCAAGTGCTTACAAGTATAATGCTCCATTTTCAGCTTTGGAGGTCTATGGATGAAAGCTTCCTGAGGACCATGAACCTCCTGAAGCTGAACACCATCTTGCTCTATGGCTTCAAGCACGGCAGTAACTTCAGAACATATTGGCCAATATGTAGCATTCTGCATTGACCAATATTAAACAACCACACGTTCAGGTAACTGTCCAGTCCAGGTCAAGCCTAAATGAGTTTCATTTCTAGTGTCTTTATCAGCATGAGATGAATGCCTTGCATTAGTGTCTTCCATGTGTTCTAGCTCTATTGCAGACATGTGCGTGCACAGGGATGCTCTCAAATTGGTTCCCTAAGAACAAGCAACAGTTTTTAGCACAGCCACTCCAAATTCATACAGTCAAGATGCATTGTTCTCCCTCCAAATCTCTTTAAGGGATATAGAACTCTGGCTCACATTTCACAACTCACATTACTAGTGAAATCCTTAACTTTTCAGTCTAAAATATAGACATTAGGTTGGAGTACCTGGCTGGCTCAGTTGGGAAAGCATGCAACTTTTGATCTCAGTGTTGTGAGTCTCAGGCCCATGTTGGGTGTAAAGATTACTTAAAAATAAAATCTTTAGGGGCGCCTGGGTGGCTCAGTGGTTACACTTTTGCCTTTGGCTCAGGTCTTGATCCCAGAGTCCCGGGATCGAGCCCCGCATCAGGCTCCCTGCTCGGCGGGAAGCCTGCTTCTCCCCCTCTCACTCCCCCTGCTTGTGTTCCCTCTCTGTCAAATAAATAAATAAAATCTTAAAAAAAAAAAAGATTTTATTTAAAAAAAAAAAGATTTTATTTATTTGACAGAGAGAAACACAGCCAGAGAGGGAACTCTCTGTCAAATAAATAAAATCTTAAAAAAAATAAATTAAATAAAATCTTTAAATAAAATACAATAAAATAAGGACATTAGACTAATGAAGACTTCGTGTTCTTCCTCATGAATAATTTTTGGGGAACTTTTTGAACCTTTTTTTAACTACAAAACTCAGTTCTGAATTATTTTTCTAGATGATATGGACCCTCTACCTTAATTTAAATTCAAATCTCATTTTGGATTCAGAAATAGCTTGCAGCTTCAAATTAGAGGCATTTTTTTGTTTGTTTAGGCCTCCTGGGAGGAACTATAATTATTATAAAACTGACAAGAAGGTTTGGGTTCCCCCCTTCTCCTTTTTGAAGTTACATTTTAGCCTTCTTACATTTGTTTAATCCCTTAGTAGCAAAGATTTATAACTAAAATAAAAGCATGGACCCTGAAACTTTTAACAAAGAAGCAAACACAAATAACTAGATATTTAAAGTAAAAGATCTAAAGGGTCACTTCTACAAAAATCATCTTGATAAACCACTGCCTAGAAGTATTTGGTATCCTTGGAAAATTTTGATTAAGAGATATTATAGTTAATACAAGATAATATCTCAGTAAAACTTAAAAACTCAAAGTTAAAGAGACATGACTAAAATGAGTCAATACTTTAAGCAAGTGTGAGAAATACTTCAATAGGCAAATATTTTGCGATTTTAAATAGAGATCCAAGGTAATCCTGTTTTTTTATAGATTGCCAAAATTTAAAATTCTTTTTGAGAGTAGAGAGTGTAATACTCCCCAGATTGTGTCATAATCAGTTTTGCCATTGTTCACTTTAGAAGACTTAAAAAGAGCTTTGTCAACACATTCAAAATGAAGGGGTGACCAAAAAAATCACATTTGACTTATTTAGAATGATGTTTCAAAGTTAAACCAATGGGGCCCTGAATTATGCAGATGAATTACATATTTTGCTTCTTTGCTGTGCTTTGGAAGTTCAGATGCGGGGTCTCAGTGTGGGATAAAGAAATGTTGACTACACATTCTCTGGAAGATGTTTAAAAGCATCAGAAATTTGGGGCACCTGGGTGGTTCAGTTGGTTGAGCGACTGCCTTCGGCTCAGGTCATGACCCCGGAGACCCGGGATCGAGTCCCACATCCGGCTCCCTGCTCAGCAGGAAGCCTGCTTCTCCCTCTCTCAGTCCCCGTGCTTGTGTTCCCTCTCTGGCTGTGTTTCTCTCTGTCAATTAAATAAAATACTTTAAAAAAAAAAGCATCAGAAATTCAACGACAAAAAAATACTGTATGATCTACTAAGGGATTTGAATGTATAATAAATAAAACTAGTGATTGTATGTTTCTTTCTCTCTCAATTTCTCTGTAGAGTTTATCCAATAGAACTTCCAACAAGTTTTAAATGAAAAATAAAAACCACCACCACCACCACCATCAACACCAACCTAGATTGCTTGTGACATTAAACAGCCCTGTTTTAGTTCCTTTATTTAGGTTGAAGGCTGTTCGAAAATCTTCCTCCATAACAGAAGGACCACTAATGTTAAAATGTAGTAAAATTAGAAAAGCTATCATGGAAAAGATTATTTAAACTATGCAGGCTATTGCCTTTTCTAACTTAATCTTATGCTTGTAGTGTTCTTCCTGAGGGCAGAGAAGATTTCCAAGATTGATCTGAAATGGTTTAATTCAGCACCATCAAGCTGTCTCATGACTCAGGGAAACTGTTGTTCTTTTTGGGTTTGGTGTGGTTTTTTTTTGGTTTTTAATTTTTATTTCTTTTAATTTTTAGTTGTGTTGCCATCATAGATTTAAGCCTCTTTTATAGTGATAGTAATTACACATGAATATGAAAGATTATATTTTTAATTAAACTCGGAGAAAAAGAAATCTGTAATAAAGTTGCATTTAAAATGCCATGTAATTTAGCCTTTATGATTCACCATATTAGTTTGGTTTAGCAGGTTTTCTTATCAATTAATACCTTCCCACAAATCAGTAATATAAATACAGTATATAGCAACTTAAATTTCTTTATCACAACAAAGATTCATTTTATTTGGTAGTTTTTTTTTTCTTCCTTCATCACTAATCTACCCACACATGTAGAAGTTTATTATAGTTGAGGACTTATTAGCATTTATATAATACTCTCAGATTAAAAACACTTACATTTTATCTTACCCTAAACATTTTAAACTGTAAATGTAATCAAGCTTTATTTTGTCACTATTATCTTCTTTTAAAAATACTGTAAGTTACTAAGTTAGTGAATCACACATTTGTAAACCTAACTTCTAAGGCCAACACACTCAACTTCTAAAGTTATTTTATTTTTGTTTCTTTATATTTGATAATGTATAATCTTCTATTTTCCTTTGTGAAAATCATGTTTATATCGAATGCAAATAAGAACTTCCAGAGCTACCTTTCCTACAAGGCTAAAAGGCATATTTCAACAGCTGTTTTTCCTGTAACTATTATTAGCTAGTGTTCTTTTTATAAGTTTTTTATTTAAATTCAATTTAATTGACATATACTGTATTATTAGTTTCAGAGGTAGAAGTTAGTGATTTATCAGTTGCATACAAGGTGTCCATCGACAGAGGAGAGGATAAAGAAGAGGCTGTGTATATATATACAATGGAGTATTACTCAGCAATCAAAAAGAATGAAATCTTCCCACTTGCAATGGCGTGGATGGAACTAGAGGGTATTATGCTAAGTGAAATAAGTCAGTAAGAGAAAGATAAATGCCACATGGTTTCACTCATATGTGGAATTTAAGAAACAAAACAGATAAACATTTGGAAATGGAAGCTAGTGCTCTTTTTAAAAACTGAAATGCCCAGAATGGAAGTTTGATTAATTACAAGATGCTGCTATGATGTTCCCCTTTCCAGCTGTACCCATTCTTACTTTGCAAGCTTCATTAGTAAGTGAACTCTCTGCTCAAATGAGAGGGCAATAAGCCAAGTGCCCTATACTTGTAAGTACCACTACAAATAGCAATGCTATTAGAACCTAAAAACAAACTGAAGTGACTTATTTTTTCTAAAGATTTTATTTATTTATTTGACAGAGAGAGAGATATCACAAAAAGGCAGAGAGGCAGGCAAAGAAAGAGGCGGAAGCAGGTTCCCTGCTGAGCAGAGAGCCCAATGTGGGACTCCATCCCAGGACCCTGAGATCATGACCTGAACCGAAAGCAGAGGCTTTACCCCACTGAGCTACCCAGGCACCCCAAGTGACTTATTTTTAATACATAACATGCCAGTATTTAGCCTGTTTAGCAATAACCTCATGAAGTGTATTGTTTATGAAAAAGTTACTTGTTTATCTATGTCAATTGTGACTCTCAATGCAGGTATATTTGCTTTTACACAAACATTTGGCTTTGTTTACATTTATGTCAGAAAGCCAAATTCAGTAAACCTCTTAAAATTCTGAAGCCTCTGATAAAACCTAGTCTTCTGAACTCGCAAACTCTGTTTATAGATCAACTCAAAGAATAAACTGTCATCTCAGTCATTAAGGAACTAACTTTATTTCTGACTGGATAGTACCCACCTTAACCAAAATAAACCCACCCACTCTCTTCTTATATCAGAATCCACCCTAATCCAACTCTACACAATTCCACCTCAAGGAGGCTGATTTCCCTCCTTTTCTTAGTCTTTATTATTAGTCTCTTAGTATTTATTTAGAATATTTTTTCCCCAAGAGGAACTGTCACAGGTTTCCTATCTCAGGCAGGAACAGATTTCACCTCAAAGTTTTCTTGTTGATAGTGCTTCAGAATTCTTCATTTTAATAATAAAGAGCAATGTGCTTTCCGACCTGTACATACCCATCTAATTCACTCTTGGAGTTCTTTTTTTGGTTTCTGGTTCCTAAACACTGCAAGTTCTAGCCTCATCTCTTCCTACTCCTCATGGGAAAGGAAATTCTTAGGCTTAACTAGGTTCTCCCCAACTTCCTACTTGCTCTCTTTGCATGTTCTCTAAGTACAACTCTAGTATAAACTTGTTTGAGTCAAAATTGGAATCTTTTTGAAAGATATGGATGTGAATAGTAAGGGAAAATGAATAATCAAGAATAAGAACACATCTTCTCAGATGAAAGATGCATAACTGGTACGACAGTATCCAAGGATTTCGTGTCACAGACTTGAGATGGAGATACCTTCGTGGGGGGAAGGGAATGGAGAGAAATAACAGTTTCATTTTGACTATATTAAGTAAGGATGCCTACTGGATATCTAAGTGGAGATATTAAGTACAGAACTGGACATATGGGAGGGAGCTATATATTCAGACTTTGACAGGTGATATATTTCAATGTATGGACTTGGGTGAGATGAGCAGGTGGAGAAAGGAGGAGATGGGCACAGATGAGTTTCATATTTTTGACAGTGTAGTGCTGGGGGCAGTGGTAGTCACAGTGGGAAAGGCACTGAAAACTCGGGACTGACCTTCAGCCAAGATAAGGATGAAAAGGAGTAGTTGGTGATTTAGAACATGTTGAGAAGAACCAAAAGTTCCCTGCATGCCCCTTGTAGAACTTTGTCTGTACTGTTAACTGATAATGTATGGGTTGATGGTTTGCCCTGATTTAACTGGTTATGCAGCTTGATCTTAGCCACAAAACCACTGTGATATAAAAGACCTTCAGGCGGCGCCTGGGTGGCTCAGTTGGTTAAGCGACTGCCTTCGGCTCAGGTCATGATCCCGGAGACCCGGGATCGAGCCCCACATCGGGCTCCCTGCTCGGCGGGAAGCCTGCTTCTCCCTCTCTCACTCCCCTTGCTTGTGTTCCCTCTCTGGCTGTGTTTCTCTCTGTCAAATAAATAAAATCTTAAAAAAAAAATAAAAATAAAAGACATTCAGTAAACATGTGGGTTCTCCTGAGAGCAAGGCATCTCTGCAAATGATTAGAGGCCAATAATTCAAAGATGAAGCATAGACTGTGCTACCGACAGAGGATCCTGGAAACTCTATCTGGAAGTCTCAGAACTCTTAGATGCATTTCCTTTTCCTGCTGAACTGTATCCTTACTCTCACTGAAGCCCTAAAAAATGTACCCTACGAAGGTCCATGAGTCCTTTCAATTATCCAACTCTGTGTAATTGCTGCTGTGATGAAGACCTAAAAGTAAGATAGATATAATAGGCTATGGCAATGGTAGACATTAGGCAGACTGCAGCATCACTCAAAATCTTTAGTGTTCAGACACCACCTGACAATACTGGGGAGTGGCTCTGTCCTTTAGGGGAAAGGATGGGCAAGAGAGGGGCAATCTTAATATCAAACACCTAATGGAACTAGAAAAAACAAAGCTTCAGGTGAGTAGAATGAGGGAAATAATAAAGATCAGAACAGAAATAAATGAAATAGAGACTAAGAAAACCATAAAAAAGATCAATGGAATCAAGAGCTCATTCTTTGAAAGGATGAACAAAATTGATAAACCTTTTGCCAGACTCATCAAGTAAAAAGATGACCCACATCAATAAAATCAGTAGTAAAAGAGGGGAAATAAAAACATGACAAAAATTCAAAAAAAATTATAGAAGACTACTATGACAAAAAATTTTTTCAAAGATTTTGTTTCTTTGACAGAGAGAAACACAGCTAGAGAGGGAACACAAGCAGGGAGAGTGAGAGAGGGAGATGCAGGCTTCCCACAGAGCAGGGATCCCAATGCAGGGCTCCATCCCAGGACTCTGTGGGCATGATCTGTCCAGAAGGCAGACGCTTAATGACTGAGCCACCCAAGCGCCCGAAACTACTATGCAAAATTACATGCCAACAGGTTGGACAACCAGGAAGAAATGGATTATTCATAGAAACAAAATCTTTAAAAACTGAATCAGGAATAAATAGAAAATCTGAACAGATGAATTATTAGTAATGATATTGAATTGGTAACCAAAACCCCCCCAACAAATAAAAGCCTAGAACCAAATGGAATCACAATTCTATCAAACACCTAAAGAAAAATTGATGCCTATTTTCTTCAAACTATTTCAAAAGAGAAAAGAGAGCTTCCAAATATATTCTAAAATCAGCATTATGCTCATTCCAAAACAAGACAACAATGCTAAAAACAAACAAAACAACCACTACAAAAACAAAACTGCAGAAAACACCCCTGATGAATATAAATGGAAAATTGCTCAACAAAATATTAGCAATCTACATTTAACAATACATTAAAAAGATCATTCACCCCAATAATATGGGATTTCTGCCAGGGATACAAGTATGTTTCAATATTCAGAAATCAATCAATGTGATAAAACACATTAACACAACAAAGGATAAAAATCATGTTTTCTCAGTAGGTACAGGTAAATCATATGATGAAATTCAATATTCATGATAAAAACTTTCAACAAAGTGGAGTTAGAGGGCACATACCTCAACATAATAAAGGCCCAATATAAAAAACCCGTGGCTAATATCACAGTCAATGGTGAAAAACTGATTTTTTTCTAAGACCAAGACAAGATATCTACTCTAATAATTTTTATTCAATTCAAAATAGTGCTGGAAGTTGTAGCCACAGCAATCAGACAAGAAATAGAAGAGACATCCACACTGTTAAGAAGTTAAATGGTCACTATTTACAGATGACATGATACCTTTCATAGGAAATACTAAAGACTCCACTGAAACTACTAGAATAAATGAATTCAGTAAGGCTGCAAGATGCAACATGAATATACAGAAATCAACTGTGTTTCTACACTAATATCAAAATAGCAGAAAGGGAAATTTAAAAAAATTCCATTTAAAACTGTACCAAAGAGAATAATATACATAAGAATAAACTTAACCAAGGAAGTGAAAGACCCATACTCTAAAAACTATTTAACACTGATGAAAGAGATTGAAGAAGACACAAACAAATGGAAAGATATTGAATGCTTATGAACTGGAAGAATTGTTATTATTAAAATGTCCATACTACCCAAAGTGATAAACAGATTCAATACAATTTTTATCAAAATTAAAGAACTAGAACAAATAATCCTAAAATTTGTATGGAACTACAAGACTTCAAATAACCAAAGCAATCTTGAGAAACAATAACAAAGCTAGGAGTATCACAATTTCATATTTCAAGATATAATACAAAGCTGTAGTAATCAAAACATAATGATACTAGCACAAAAATAGACACATAAGTCAATAGAACAGAATAGAGTGCACAGAAATAAGCTCCTGATTATATGGTCAATGAATCTATGACAAAGAAGACAAGAATATAAAATTGGGAAAAGACAATCTCTTCATCAAATGTTGCTGGGAAAACTGGACAGCTTCATGTAAAAGAACAGAAATGAACCACTTTTTTTGACAGCATACACAAAAATAAACTCAAATGGGTTATAGTCATAAATGTGAGACCTGAATCCATCAAACTCCTAGAAGAAAACATAAGCAGTAATATCTCTAACATTGGGCACAGCAACATTTTTCTAGATATGTATTCTCAGGGAAAAGAGAAAAAAGGAAAAATAAATTATTGGGAATACATCAAAAAAGAAAAACAAATCTTTTTTTCACAATGAAGAAAACTACTGACAAAATAAAAAGGCAGCCTACTGAGAGAAAATATTCACAAATGATATCTCCAAAGGGGTAAATATCTAAAATATATAAAGAATTTATACACCTCAGCAGCAAAATATCTGATTAAAAATGGGCAGATGACAAGAATAAATACTTTTCCAAGGAAGATATCGACCAGTAGAAAAATCGACCTCAATATCACTAATCAGGGAAATACAAATCAAAACACATATAAAAACCATGAAATGGTAAGTATTGGTGAGGATGTGTAGAAAAAGGAAACTTGTGCACTGTTGGTGGGAATACAAACTGGTGCACCCAGATTGGCATTTCCTCAAAAAATAGAAGTAGAAAACATCATCTGATGCACTAATTCCAGTACCAGGTATTTACCCAAAGGAAATGAAGTAATTTGAAAAAAAATATATGCACCCTTATGTTTATTGCAGCATTATTTACAATAGCCAGCCCAAGATAGGGAAGCCACCAAAATCTCTATCCATGTCCATACTACCCAAGTAGATAGTTGGGTAGTATGGATAGATGCATAGATGCAGAAGATATGATATACATGTAAAATGGAACATTACTCAGCCATAAAAAAGAATGAGATCTTGCCATTTGTGACAACATGGATGGACCTAGAGGGTATTCTGCTAAGAGAAATAAGTCCAATGAAGACAGATACCAAATGATTTCACTTGTATGTGGAACCTAAACATATAAACAAATTAACAAATAAAACAAAAAGCAGAAACAGACCCTTAAGTATGGATAACAAACGGATTATGGCCAGAGGGGTAGACAGTGGAGTTGTGGGCAATATGAGTGAAGGAGAGTGGAGAATAGGCCTTCAGTTAAGGAATGAATAAGTCATGGGGCCAAAAGGCAGAGCTTAGGTAACTATAGTCAATCAGACTCCCTCATGCTGTATGGTGACAGATAGTCATAGAGGCTATGTTGTGATGAGCATAACATAATGTATAGAGTTGTCCAATAACTATTTTGCCCA
This sequence comes from Spilogale gracilis, assembly GCA_004023965.1. Lineage (NCBI taxonomy): Eukaryota > Metazoa > Chordata > Mammalia > Carnivora > Mephitidae > Spilogale > Spilogale gracilis. The sequence goes on from PITA01000925.1 coordinate 35,763, forward strand.
CCTGAAACTAATGTAGCATTGTGTATCAACTGCACTTTAATAATCAACACAAAAAATGAGGGAATGTCATCTTTGTATATGGTATAGCCCCTGGTACACAGTAGGCACCTAGAGAAATGTTTTTGAAGTAAGTGAATGACTAAATGAATCCACAAATGAAGAGAAGTGGTTGTAGAGATTTGTTTTCCTACAGCTTTAAACTTCAGAGAGTGGTTCAAACAATAGTAGTCTGACTTCTCCAACAGGCCTACAATCCTCCTGTGTCAATCCTCCTGTACCTGCCTTTACTTTTCCTCTTCTTAGACCACATCCCCCCCCCCCCATTCTCAAAGTTCACTCCCTTACTTCACTCAGGATAGTGCTTCGTCAGGATACCCTTGTTGATCACTTTATCTCACACAGTGCCCCCTAGTCTATCTCCCTTTATGCTATTTTACATTCTTCACAGAACATCTTACAACCTGATCTTAGATTATCTGTGTATCTGTCGGTCTGTATATCTAAGGACTGCCACATCGAATGTTAAGTTCCATTTGAGTAAGTGTTTTGTAACTTGTTCACTGTCCTAATTCTAGCACCTGGAATCATGTCTGGCACAGATCACATGCCCAAAAACATCTGTTGGGTAAAAAAGCTCTCAGGCCCACACTGTGGTTCTCACCCATATGGTTGGACATTAGAGTGCACAACCATCCTAGTTGCCTGGGACTGAGAAGATTCCCTGCTTATAAAACAGTCAAGTATGTCCTACTACTAAATTTCTGTTTTAGTTTCTTCCTTTTCATTCATTCATTTATTGATCAATATTTATCTAGCACTTATCATATAACAGGCACTGGCTAAGATACTGAAATGACAGCAATAAATAAGTCGGATAAACCTCCTGCTGTCATAAAGCTATATTCCTCAGTGGAGGCTTTAGCCAGGACTAACGGGCCTTGAATGCTGAGGTTCACCCTATGCAGTATGACTGACATTAAACTCCAGGAGGTGGTGGGTTGAAGTATTTCTGGCCAACAGATGTTGTTCGGGAGAGAAGCAGGCCAGGGTTGGAGTTTGTGCTGTAGTGGAAGTCCTAGTAACTTCCAGCAAGAAATCTGGTGTTCTGGATTCTAGCCAACACCTTCATTCAGTCTTTAGCTAAGATATATCAAAACCCACATATGCTTCAACTTGTAAGTATTTTAATTTATTTTCCCAGTTGACATTATTAGTAATAGTTAAACATCTGGTGACTGGAAGCATCAGCAGAGCTAGCCTTAGGCAAAACTGAAAGAAAGGCAAATTTCCTGCTTCCTTCCTATATCTAACCTTCATGGCAGAGTCCTCATATAATAATATCATTTCAAGTTGAACTTAAACACTTTGAGGCTTTCTTTGTATTCTCCAATATTCTTCCCTACTCAGAATTAGCCCTTACTCTTATTCCTCATTGTTCTGAGAAAAAAAATTCTTAAATTCTTGTAGACATATATACTTGTTAGTAGATCATCAACCATTAGATAACCTATATGCATCTTAGAATCCTGAAGATAATTTAAGCAAACTCTTAACTCTAGTGACTGAAATTTTGTGGGATGTGTCATGCCTACCATGGAGAGTGTTAACCCTTCACATATATGGGGTTAGCCTTGACTACCTCTAAGAGCTGCAAAATACATTTAAATTTTCCATTTCAGTTTTCACACGTCTTACTTCCTCCTGGGTGGAACATCACTTTTTCTGCCCTTGGGCCAGCAGGCCCATGATAAAATTCTTGATTTCATAAAATATATGCCATGAACATTTTGTTTTTATTTTGTTTTGTTTTTGACATTTTGAGTATTAGTATACAGCTTCCATTTTCTCCTCAAATAGTTCAACAGTTTCCCTTCAATACTGGGGACGTGGGTAAGGATGGTATTTGAAGAATATTTGGCTCTGTGCATGGCTGTTCAACTTTCTCAGCATCCCCATCAAGCTCTTTAATTATGCAAATGAGCACTCCTTAGCAGAGGGGCTGGGGGAAGTGTGCCAGAGAGAGGAACAGTACAGACAAGTGCTAGACAGGAATTAGGCCAAGAATATCCACATTTCCTATATTGAGAAAGCTCCCAGGGACTTTTTTTCTTTCCCACCAAGATGAAAGATAATTTGAAAGTCTGCTCTTTTAACTTCTTTTACAGTTCTCTTCTGTCCTCCTTCCTGTTCCAAAAAAGTATAGATTTTTAAATGCTGATTTTTGTTTTAGCTTCTGGAGTGTCTCGTTCTCCCTGTAAGAGAATGCCATGGTAAAATAATGTGGTATTGCTCATATTAATGTCTTAAAATTTTATAGTCTAAAAGAGTTTTCCTTGTTACCTTCTTAGGATCAGTACATTCTGACTCAAAGATGGGATCTCCTCTCAAGAAAAAGCATTTGACATCATTCATGATAAAAACCTTCAACAAAGTAGGTTTAGCGGGAATATACCTCAACATAATAAAGGCCATATGTAAAAAACCTCCAGCTAATATCATCCTAAATGGGGAGAAACTGAGAGCTTTTCCTCCACAGTCAACAACAAGACAGCAATGTCCCCTCTCACCATTTTTATTCAACACACTGGAAGTCCCTGCCACAGCAATCAGACAACAGAAAGAATAAAGGCCATCCAAATCAGCAAGAAAGAAGTAAAATTTTCACTCTTTGTATTTGACATGATACTCGATATAGAAAACCCTAAAGACTCCACAAAAACACTGCTAGAACTGATAAATGAATTCAGTAAAGTCACAGGATACAAAATCAATGTACAGAAATCTACTGCATTTCTTTCTTTTTTTAAAAAAAAGATTTATTTATTTATTTGTTGGTTGACTGGTTTGTTTGTTTAGTTGAGCGGGGGGTAGAAAGAATGAGTAGGAGGGACAGAGGGTGAGAGCTAGGGAAAGGGAGAGAGATTCTCAAGGCAGACTCCATGCTGAGCATGGAGCTGGACAAATGGCTCGATGTCATGACCCCAAGATCACAACCTGAGTTGATACCAAGAGTTAGGCACCCAACTGACTATACCCCTCAGGCTGCATTTCTTAACACCAATAAGGAAGCAGCAGAAGAGAAATTAAGGCATCAATCCCATTTATAATTGCACACACAAAAAAATAAGATAACCAGCAATAAACCTAACCAAAAATGTGAAAGACTGTACTCTGAAAACTCTAAAATGCTGATGTAAGAAATCAAAGATGATGCCAGGAAGTGGAAAGACATGCCATGTTCATGACTGGGAAAACAAATACTGTTACCCCAAAATATTCAAAGCAATCTACACATTTAAAGCAACTTCTATCAAAATACCAAGAGTATCTTTCACAGAGCTAGAATAAACAATCCTAAAATTTGTATAGAGCCACAAAAGATCCTGAATAGGCAAAGAAATCTTAAAAAAGAAGTGCAAAGCTGGAGGCATCACAATTCTGATTTCAAGTTATATGACGAAGCTATAGTAATCAAAGCATATGCTACTGGTACAAAAATAGATTAATAAAATAGAAAACCCAGAAATAAACGTATAATTTCATGGTCAATTAATCAATAAAGCAGGATATGAAATTTAAGAAACAAAACAAATAATCAATGGAGAAAAAAACAGAGGGAGAGAGATAAACCAAGAAAAAGACTCTGAACTAGAGGAACAAAGTGATGTTATCAGGAGGGAGGTAGGTGGAGGGATGGGTGATGTAGGGATTAAGGACTATACTTGTGATGAGCATGGGGTGATGTGTGGAAATGTTGAATTACTATATTGTACACATGAAACTAACATTATACTGTGTGTGAACTAACTAGAATTTAATTAAAAATTTTTAAGAATGATGGGATCTTTTTTTTAAAAGTTTTTATTTATTTATTTGACACAGAGAGAAACACAGGAATAAAAGGAACACAAGCAGAGGGAGTGGGAGAGAGATAAACAGGCTTCCCGCTGAATAGGAGGGAGCAGGATGCGGAACTTGATCCGGACTCTGGGATCATGACCTGAGCCAAAGGCAGACGCTTAAAGACTGAGCCACCCAGGAACCCTGAGATGACATTTTTTTTAAAAGACATTTATAAGCTCATGTTCAGATTGTCTCTAAATTCACAAAGCAAAGGATTAAATTGAGGCACTTTCAGGTAGCATTTAAGAAAAAGGAGTACAAGCACCTGTGTAGTTCTCTGGGGATCGAGGTGGTACATATTAATTAGCCCCTGGGAAATAAAATCTGTTTCCTTCTGAGAAAAGCTACCTTAGTGGTTATTGGCTTATGACATAAAAGGACATAGAGAGAATACTGTTAGGCTCTGTCTATACTGATTAAAGCATTGTCTAGATGTGAGCACTAAATCAGCTGTTACTGAATTAATTCTTGACGGAATTCTGCTTAAGAAATTAGAGTAGCCAAGCATTTCCTTGGCCTCAATGATTGAGTTTTGGCTCATTGAAAACACCAAAATTACCATTTTGGGGACAGAAAATTATATGACTATATAATCAAACTACAGAATAATCTAATCAGAAACATACTAAAAATGATGGAATCTAATGGTGTTGTTGGTGGGGATAGCTATAGATCACCTCCAAGTATGTCATGTGCTCTATGGCCTAAATGACCCAATAGTCTTGGGGCAGGACTCGCCAAAGCTGCCTAGTGTGAGTGTAGCTTCCTCAGAAGGATGAAAACCCATAGAACAATGGCTAAAGATGGTAATTTTTAACAGTCAGGACCCACCTGGGTCTTGTGGAGTGATATAAATCTTTGATTTTATTGACTTGTGTGATGAAAAATTCTCAAAATCTTTACACAGTTCAACTATAACTAAAACACACTATGATTACTTCAAAGTTTTAATACATTAGCAAAATCATATAAATTCTCAGAGAACAAGTTTCCTCATATATAATGGGCATTAAGGAGGGCACACGAAGTGATGAGCACTGGCTGTTATATGCAACTAATGAATCATTGAACACTACACCAAAAACTAATGATGTAGGCTAAATGATTTTAAATTGAAAAAAACTTCCAACTCAACAAATATTTATAAAGAACTTACTACTTACAACTATGCTAGGCCCTAGATACATGAGAATGAGTAAAATAGATACAAGTTCCTCCCCTAATAGAACAGGGCACTAGTGGTGGAGACAAATAGCACATAACTACATAGGTAGAAATTGTGTAAGGGCAATGAAGTAAAAGAATGGTTTTCTATAAAAAATAGGAAGAACCTAATATAGGTGAGGTGGTCAGGAATGGTTTCTGGAGAAAGTAGCATTTGATCTGAGGCTTGGGAAATGAATATAAGGTAGCTGAATGAAGAGAGGAACTAAGAGAGTTCCAGGTAGAAGGGGCAACATAGAGGACATTCCAGAAGGGAAATGACTAATTACTAATTGTTTGAAGCATTCTTAGTTTGCTTTGTTTGTCTTGTTTTGTTTTAGTTTCTCAGACAAGAATTCTGTCTTACTTATTTTTATAAGTATTTTTATTTTTATATTTTATACTTAGCATGATACCTGGCATACAACAGGTGCTCAGTGAATGCTTATTGGGTAACTATTGTTAACTTTTCCTTTAAAGCAAAACATGATAAAACAGAATTAATTCAGAAATAAATATGTCAGAATTAAGCAATCATTTGGGAGTTATGGAAACATGTAGAACTAACTTTGGGAAGGATGGGTTGGACTGGGCCTCAGGTGATAATAACTGACAATTTCTAAGCACTCTATCCATATGTTACTCCTCCAGGTAGCTTCCTCTGACCCTTCCATGGGCATTAAATACCTCCTTTTGACTCCCTCAGTACTCTACAACTACCCAGTTGTATTCACCATATATTATCCTATAATTTCAGTAGGCTTTCTGCCTTCCCCACTACACTATACTACACTGTATCACAGTGAGGGAATGACTCATGACTTTATTTCTTATGGCATAATGGGTATCTTATAAATGCTTTATGAATGAATAAGTGGGATTAGGTTGGCAGGGATGAAGTGAAGGCCCTTAAGAACAAACACTGGGTGACATCTGATGTCTCCTGGCAACACAATCCTAAATATATCCATCACACCGAATATCCATTAAAATTCAAATATCCATGCAACACTTGTCCAGAAAGTGGTTTTAATATGAAAAGGCAAGTATATTCAGCCATCTAAAATAAGTTCCCTTAAAAGCAACATTTTACTGCGAGATAAGTGGGATGACTGTTTATTGGGTGACTAAGACCGGAAAATTCATAGATACAAGTAAAGAGGGCTTTGGGCAGAAGGACATGTAGTTCTGCTTTTATAAGCACTCCTGTTAAAAATACACATAGAAAATGTATCTGCTAAAAAGGACATAATAATTACAGAACTAAGCATTAAAAGCTCTTGTTGAATAACCAATTTCTTTTAAAGCAGCTTAGAGATCATAGTCCATGAAATGCAATCAATGTTTGTCATTACCCTACAAAAGTCTTCAAGTCCACCATTACTCAAGTGTCATGATGCATGTGCACATGCACACCACACATGCACATACACATGTGCATACTCCATTTCTTATTAAAAAGGTAATGAACACAACAGATATATTTTAAAGACCACCCTGCAGAGGGATTGGAAATGAAGGATAAAGGTTATCTTCCTGATCATCCTGAAGACAACACAGCCAGCCTACACACACACACACACACACACACACACACACACACACACACACACACACTATAATTTATATATATATATAAATTATATATATTATGATACTATACATAATTTATTTGAGAGAGAGTGAGAGGTGAGAGAGCTCATGCATGGGGGGAGGGGTAGAGGAGGGGGAAGAAGCAGACTCCTCACTGAGCAGAGAGCCTGACACTAGGCTGGATCCCAAGACCCCAGGATCATGACCTGACCTGTAGGCAGATGCTGAACTGACTGAGTGACCCAGGCATGCCTACATATATTTTTAAAGTTGCAATAATCCTAAACTATGGCTAATTTTTACCTGGAAAACTAATGCTTACTTTTTAAAATACAAATTTTATGTATTTAGTACAAAAGAAAGAATTATTTTTCTCAATTGTCCTCTTCCAAGAAAAGATCAAGAACAGTAAAGCCTGTGTCTTCCAGAAAACTTAACATTGAAGGAATAGGCAGTTCATTTAAAGAAGAAGGTGGAGGGAGACACAAGAGGTGAAGTTGGAGAGGTATGAAAAGGTAAAATCATGAAATGCCTCATAGGTTAAACAATGGAACTTCTGGTTTATCTTACAGGGATAGGGGAGCCATGGAAGGGACATCTTTGTCCCTTTTAGGTTGGTCACTATAAAGCTTGGGAGAAGCAATAAAACTGGAGATAGGAGTTGAGTTTGTTATCATAGTGTAGACCAGAGACAACAAGGGTCTGAGATATGGCATAGAAAACAGGGTCAAGTAAAGGTGAAGAAATGGATTTTTGTGGTAAAACTGGCCAAATATCTATTTAGTCTAAGATGTGAAAGACATGGAAGAATCAGATTACTCTTTAGGTCTCTAGCTTGAGTGATTAGATAAGCACCAGAGACAGTGAAACAAATATGGGGGCAGAAGAGCAAATTTAGAGGAGAGTATGACAAATTTATTTTTGGACATGATGAGTTTGAGATTTTTATGGAACAGTTAAAATACATTTGGATTTATGAGTCTGAAGCTCTTGGATAGGGATGTTCTTTTAGCTGAAAAATTAGGTCTTGGATAGGATATTGGTAGCCATTCAAACCATAAAAAGTTACATGGCTGGGGTGCCTAGGTGATCTGGTTGGTTAATCATCTGCCTTCTGCTCAAGTCATGATACCAGGATCCTGGGATCCAGCCTGAGATGGGACTCCCTGCTCAGCAGAGAGTCTCCTTCTCCCTCTTCCTCTGCTCCTTCTCATTTGTGTTCTCTCTCTCTCTCTCTCTTTCTCTTTCTTGTGCACACTTTCTCTCACTTTTGCTCTCTCACATGTGCTTCACCCACTGTCTCTCAGATAAATAAATCTTAAAAAGAGAGAGAGAGAAGTTATGTGGATCACGCAGGATGGATCAAGAGTGTATATATATATATCATCAAAGAGCTGTGGGCCAGAGATTAAATTTAGGTAACACCAACTATTAAAGATAGGAAAAATAGGAGAAATGCACAAAGATAGGAAAGAAAAAGAGATATAAGATGAACAAGAGACATCCAGGAAAGAGAGGGTTTTGAGATGTGGAAAAGGTAAATGATGCCAAAAAAATATCACAGTACTATCATAGTTGTCCACTGAGAATCTGACTAAAATATACTCATGAAGTTATATAACTATCAGGTCATTGATGACCGTAGCAAGAGCAGTTTCACTGGAGTGGCCTGTGAGATGAAGGTCTTTAGAAAGTAGAGACAACTGCAGGCTATTGTTTCAAAACTTTTGGTTGGCATGGATATCTAATTTGCTACAGTAATTACACAGGTAGAGACAAGGAGGATTTCAATTAGATTTGGGGGTGATGAATAATGAATAATTGGAAAAAATCAAATAAAATATAGGTAAAGCATTCTCTAGTGGATCAACCCTCTTCAGTTTTTGAGTAACCTTTGCCAAGCTGGATACCTTTTATTTCTTTCTGTTGTCTGATTGCTGTTGCTAGGACTTCTAACACTATGTTGAATAGTAGTGGTGAGAGTGGGCATCCTTGCCTTGTTCCTGATCTCACAGGAAAGGCTGTCAGTTTTTCCCCATTGAGGATGATATTCGCTGTGGGTTTTTCGTAGATAGATTTTATGAGGTTGAGAAATGTTCCCTCTATCCCTATACTTTGGAGAGTTTTGATCAGGAACGGATGTTGTATTTTGTCAGATGCCTTTTCTGCATCAATTGAGAGTACCATGTGGTTCTTCTCTCTTCTCTTATTGATTTGTTCTATCACGTTGATTGTTTTGTGAGTGTTGAACCACCATTGCATCCCTGGGATAAAACCCACCTGGTCATGGTGGATAATCTTTTTAATGTATTGTTGGATCCTGTTAGCAAGGATCTTGTTGAGAATCTTGGCATCTGTATTCAATCATTTTGCATGTTTCTGCTACATAGAAGATACTGTTTTTCCTCAAAGTTATCTTCATTCTATTTCAGCTGAGGGCATAACTCCTAAATACCCCAAAGATCACTAATGTACTCATTTATTTTATTATTTTCATTACAAAAGATGTAGTCTTCAGATGTTCAAAGTTTCCACTTAATGGTAATGATGATCTATAACAGTGAAAAATACAGAATACTTAAAATTTATTTCTATAGTAGTATGTTTAACTTGTTTTCATCAAAATTGAGAAAAAACAAGCCAAGGAAAAGCAAATCATGTCCCAAGAAAACTTGTAGCAATACAGAGAACCCAAGTGCCTGGGGTCTATTATATCCTAAGATAACATTTCTTCTGGTCAAAAAGGTTGCAGGAGACTTCTGGTGACAAAAGAGAAAGGGCAAAATTTCCATCATCTTGGAAGAAAAAAATAATTTGGAATCAAGAGAAGAAATTTTTGAAAACAGTATTTTATATTTGTTAATTGTATCCTCTTTCTTTTGTAAAAATCCCCAAATTCTGAGAATGTCATATGTTTTCCTACCCTCTGGATGTGACTAGTTATCCTGCAAAAGGCTATATACTTTTATGAAATTAAGTTGTGCCTGAGTGTACTTCCAGAGCTTAAGCGGCATATACGTTGAGGTGTTAACAAAGGACTGGCTGAAAAGTTACAGTGTCTTCAAAGTACCAATTTGAATGTCAACAATTACAGGCTCTCAAAAGCAAATCTGTACTGCCAGAGGGCAGTTGTTGGCCCATCACACCCAGGGTGGGCCCTGATGTCCCCAGCTGGTTTTCTCATGGAGGCTTTTCAGCTCTGATGATACTTCAGCTGGCTCTGGAAGGACAGAGATTTGGGAGCCAGAGAAACCAGAATTGGGCACTGCTACTTATTGTGTGTGACCTTGGAAAAGTTCTTTAGTCTCTCTATGCTCATTAAAATGGGAAGATTAATAGGATCTATAAGGTTTGGGAAAGAATTAAATAAGAATGGTGCTTAACATCTAACAAATATTCAACGTAACCCTTATATATTTTTGTTTTCATCCATATCATCAAATTACATGGACAGGTCAGTTTTTAAGATACTAGTCAATATAAATACCATAGTCACCATAATTAGTATCATCATGCCTCACTATCCTCAACCTCTGACATTAATTGAAGGCTTGTTGAGAACCAGACATAAAGGAATATACTAGAAAAAAGCAAGAAATATAAAATGGTTCTTCAGATATAGACAATCTAATTGGGAGGAACCAGGACATACATATTTTAAATAGAGCAAATACCAAGGGAAAAGGATTTATGTTTTCTGTCATGTGGACAATGCAGATAAACAGTGGCAAAGATACATGACAACTATGTCTGGGAGTGACAGAGGAGGACTCTTTTGTAAGAGATGAACAAGAAGAATTATGGATAAAGGGGAAAGCATGAGAAAAATTATAGCTAATAGTATTTTTAAAATGTTACACAGATAGCCTAACTGCTGTACAATATTTATATGCAGCAATTGAAGGATAAATTTAGAGAGACAGAGGCCTTTTCAATGAGAACTAATTCTGGAATTTATCTTTAATAAGAAGCATTTCTTACCTGCAATGTCTACTCTGGACACCAGCATTTTTATTGTAATAGTTAGGGTACCTATAGCCTAGACATTTATTTTTTAAAAGATTTTATTTATTTATTTGACAGAGAGAAACACAGCAAGAGAGGGAACACAAGCAGGAGGAGTGAGAGAGGGAGAAGCAGGCTTCCTGCTCGGCAGGAAGGATGTGGGGCTTGATCCTGGGTCTCCAGGATCATGACCCGAGCTGAAGGCACTCGCTTAACCAACTGAGCCATCCAGGCGCCCCTAGCCTAGATATTTATAACAATACCTGGAGAATTCTTAACCCAGATGCATCACCAGTGGAACTGTGTGCATTTTCATGTATTAAGAAATGGTGAATATAAAAACTATTGTTCATAATAAAGATGTAATGAGCACTGGGTGTTATACGCAACTCAGGAATCATGGCACACTACATCAAAAAGTAATGATGTACTAAAAGAGTAAATTAAGAGCCACAAAAAGAGGTAGTAGAAAAAGAACCACATATTTGATTTACAGCATACCTGAGTTCAAATCCCAATTCCTTTATTTTCTATCTATACACTTACATAATAAGGCTTATTTTCAGAAGTTGCAACAACTGTGTATAAGTATGTGCTATGTTTTCTCAATTCCTCTTTGCCAGAAATGTGTAAAAACTTTATCCAAGCACATATTTCTGTAGTGGTCTGGTGTCTGGTCTGTAGCTCTCACCTGGAGTACTTCAGAGGCTACTGATTTTATTTATGCCACATGTTGCTCTCTTAGAACATACAGTTGCACTGGGATGGTCACTTCAGTGATTGAGTCATACTGTTTCAAGAATATTTTTGCTTAGCTTACTACATCTGCATTACTGCAGGGAATTTGTGCCTCTCCAATCTGGTTTACAAAATACCTATTGCTAATCATAAACTTCTCTCCCTTAAAGTTCAACAGTGTTCTGGTTTTTGACTGTGTCCTCATCTCTCTTCATTTCTTCCTTGGTCTAATGCTATTTTTTGGCTGAAAAGTGATTGTTGTGGGAAAGGTATTAGGGTAATCCTCTTTCTGGTAGGAAAAGTAACTGTTTTACTGAAGGAAAGTGTCATGAGAAGGGATTAGGGGATGAAGAGAGGAGAAATGGATAGAGCAGTGGTTCTCTATATGTTTATTTTGTGTGAACATAGCTGGGGTGTAACTCTCCTCTCAGTCTTTAGGATGACACAAAGACCCATAATACATGCAAAGAACTCCACCAAGCTTTGTTCAAAGGCTTTGGAATTCTTGAGGGCATAAGAGTTCCTATTATTGAGAAAACATTGAAGCAGGTTAGAACTAAAATCATGTGACCACTTTCCAGATGGCCATGCAACCACCTACCAGTTTTGCATCCTTGGCTGAGTCTTTTGATCTTTTTCTATGAGGCATGGTCCTTATCTTCACAGTGAGGAAAATATTTGCATGTATTACGTAGAGCTGATATTAGGGTTAATAAAATCTAATCTAAGCAAAATTCTTGGTATGTGCCTGGCCCATAAGTACTCTACATAATTCAGCTACTATTCCAATTTACAGTTGAAACTCAGGGTAACTTGCCCAACCCTACACAGTGGCAGAGTGGATCCTGAACTGAGATCTAACCCTAAAACCAAATTAGTTTTACAACACTACACTGCTAACTTAAATATTCAGATTAGCTCCAGGATATGTGCTTTGACCATTTATTTCACAATTGAAACTTCACTAGGCTCCCCACTTTCCTGTTTGTTCTTCCATTCTTTTTTTCAGAGTTTTTGTTTTGTTTAAATAATTTTTAACTAATTAATTTTTTAATTGTGTTATGCTATTCACCATAAAATACATCATTAGTTTTTGATGCAATGTTCCAAGATTCATTGCTTATGTATAACAGAGTATTATATTGCACTTCTAGTCCATCTGCCCATTCAAATAGTAAGCCAGATGCATCAGCAGTGGAACTGTGTGCATTTTCATGTATTAAGAAATGGTGAATATAAAAACTGTTGTTCATATAAGTGGGCAATACATACTCCTTACAAAATAGAGTAAAGAAAATGATACTATAGGAACTGAAAATGATATTTTTAGAATACAGTTCTAAGAGAAATCTATACTTCCAATGCCATCCAGATCAAAATTCCACCAGCATTTTTCAAAGTGCTATAACAAACAATCCTAAATTTGTATGGAACCATAAAAGACCCTGAATCACTAAGAAAATGTTGAAAAAGAAAAACAAAGCTGGAGGTATCAATGTTACCTGATTCCAAGCTGTGTTACAAAGCTGTGATCACCAAGACAGCAAGGTACTGGCATAAAAACAGACACATAGACCAGTGGAACAGAGGAGAGAGTCCAGATATGAACCTTCAACTCCATGGTCAAATCATCTCCAACAAAGCAGGAAAAAATATCCAGCGGATAAAAGACAGTCTCTTCAATAAATGGTGCCAGGAAAATTGGACAGCTACATATAGAAGAATGAAACTCGACCATTCTCTTAGACCACACACAAATATAAACTCGAAATGGTTGAAAGGCCTCAACATGAGGCAGTAATCTATCAAAATCCTAGAGGAGAACAGAGGCAGTAACCTCTTCTACATTGGCCACAGCAATTTCTTTTAAGACACGTCTCCAAAGGCAAAGGAAACAAAGCAAAAATGAACTTTTGGGACTTCATCAAGATAAAAAGCCTCTGCACAGCAAAGGAAACAGTCAATAAAACAAAGAGGCAAACTATGGAATGGGAGAAGATATTCGCAAATGATACTATAGACAAAGGGCTGATAGCCAAGATCTATAAAGAATCCTCAGCACAAAAGAGGGCGCCTGGGTGGCTCAGTAGGTTAAAGCCTCTGCTTTTGGCTCAGGTCATGATCTCAGGGTCCTGGGATGGAGGCCGGCATCAGGCTCTCTGCTCAGCAGGGAGCCTGCTTCCTCCTCTCTCTCTGCCTGCCTCTCTGTCTACTTGTAATCTCTCTCTGTTTCAAATAAATAAATTTAAAAAAAAAAAGAACTCCTCAAACTCAACATCCAAGAAACAGATAATCATGTCAAAAAACAGGCAGGAGACATGAACAGACACTTCTCCAAAGAAGACATACAAATGGCTAACAGACACATGAAAAATGTTTGTCATCATTAGCTATCAGGGAAACTCAAATCAAAACCACATTGAGATACCACCTTACACCAGTTAGAATGGCCAAAACTAATAGGACAGGAAACAACAGGTGTTGGAGAAGCTGTGGAGAAAGGGGAACCCTCTTACATGGTTGGTGGGAATGCAAGTTGATGCAGCCGCTTTGGGAAACAGTGTGGAGATTCCTTACAAAAATTAAAAGTAGAGCTACCCTATGACCCTGCAATTTAACTACTGGGTATTTACCCCAAAGATACAGATGTAGTGAAAAGAAGGGCCATATGCACCCCAATGTTCATAGCAGCAATGGCCACAATTGCTAAACTGTGGAAAGAGCCAAGGTGCCCTTCAACAGATGAATGGATAAAGAAGATGTGGTCCATATATACAATGGAATATTACATCTCCATCAGAAAGGATGAATACCCAACTTTTGTAGCAACATGGACGGGATTGGAGATTATGCTGAGTGAAATAAACCAGGCAGAGAAAGTCAAGTATCATATGGCCTCACTTACTTATGGAGCATGAGTAACATGGAGGACAGTGGGAGAAGTAAAGGAAATGTGAACTGAGGTAAATCAGAGAAGGACATGAAGCATAAGAGACTTTGGACTCTGAGAAACAAACTGAGGGTCTTGGAAGGGAAGGGGTGGGGGATGGTTGAACCTGGTAGTGGGTATTAAGGAGGGCACGTATTGGATGAGTACTGGGTGGGGGGCATAAACAATGAATCTTGGAACTCTGAAAAGTTAAAATAAAATTTAATATTAAAAAATAGTTTAAATACTTTATTATTCAAGTGGCTAATATGAATATATATTATGGAAAAAAATGTAAAATTACAAAGAATTGCATATGTAGAAATTGAATTTTCCAGTTTTTCCTGTCCTAGTTGAACATTATTAATTTCATTCATTTCATTCAGATTTTAGCCTTCTGTGGAATTCAAGAACTAAATTAAATTTAACATTTTCTCAAATAAGTCTGGCCTTTCTTTCCTCCTTTTGATATCAAATACCACAGACAGGTTATGATTTTAATGGAGTAAGTATCTTTACCTTTCTCCAGTGTTTCCACAGCATGCTTTATTTAGTTCTCTCTGCAGTGTTTCCTAAATGTTGCTTTACATGCTTTTCTCTCCTACCGGACAACGAGCTCCTTGAAGATTAGTTATTAGTTTTATATGTGGATCTCTAGTATCTTCCTATATAATCTGATAATTGAGCTCCTAGCACTCAAATGATTTTAAAAATTTATTTCCACACAAAAACCTGCACGTGCATGTTTACAGCAGTTTATTCATATCCTTAAAAACCAGAAGCAACCAAAATGTCCCTTAATAGGTGTGTAGACCTGTGGTCATACACAGCATAGTATTCAATGATAAAAGAAAAAAAGAGCTCTCATACCACATGAAGACATAGATTATTTTTAAATGAATTTTGTTAAGTGAAAGAAGCCTATCTGTAAAGGCTATATAATGAATTATTCTAATTATATGGTATTCTATAAAAAGGAAAAACTAGAGAGACAGTAAACAGAGAAGTACTTTCCAGGAGTCAAGGGTTGTGGGGGAGGATTGAATAAGTGATGCACAGGGGACTGTTTTTTTTTTCTTTTTATGGGCAAAACTATTCCCTATGATACTTTAATGATGGATGTCTGTTAACACAATAATGATGTCTGTTAAAACCCAAGAGCTCTATAGCACCAAGAATAAACTTTAATCTATAGAAATTTATAAAACTCATTGAGGCAATTCAGGGATCTTAGGATGGAACACAGAATATAAGCAAAGACTCTGACTATGACACATGTATGAAACAACTTCACTGAACGGGGTGGAAAATAAAAGGGAGGTGAACTTAATTAGCTCTGGAAATGAATGTGTTCTGTGTAACTGAAGGCAAAAGGAATTGCACATCAGCACTGTCCTCTGTAAAGTTGTTTCTTATGATGGTTAGGGTTAACAATGTCGAGACCATTATATATGTACAGTGAGACTGAACAATGAAGTAAATGTATGGTTATGGCAGGAGCCAGGTAGTTCTCACTGTTGAGGTGAAAGATTATAGTTATGGATATTAGGGAGTGTATGTGCTATGGTGAGTGCTGTGAACTCTGTAAGGCAGATGATTCACAGACCTGTACCCCTGAAGCAAATGATACAATATATGTTAATAAAAATAAATAAAATACACTCCAGTACAAAAAAAAAAGAAATGAAAGATTATAGATAAATAGAGAAGTTGAAAAGATCAATATGGTAATGGATTAGAGTTGCAGACAGTACAAACTCTTGTTTAGCTTAATATAGATACATATCACTACATACAGAAATACATGTGTGTAGAGGCACTTGGGTGGCTCAGTCAGTTAAGTGTCCAACTCTTGATTTCAGTTCAGGTCATGATTTCAGGGCTGTGGAAAGAAGCCCCACATCAGACTCTGAACTGAGTGTGGAACCTGCTTAAGATTCTCTCTCTCCTTCTCTCTCTGCCTCTCCCTGCTCATGCATTCTCTCTCTCTCAAAAAGCAGAAACAAAACAAAACAAAAAAACCCAACATATACATGTGTATACAGAAGTTAATATAAATACATGCATTTCCTTGTTATGTCAGTGAGAGAATGAAAGAGCCTAGAAGTAATAATACCCCAGTAGCAATGAGCATATCTAGCACTCAGGACACAGATGGGAATATCTCTGTAACAATCTGGGAGTTCAGTGGTGGTTCTAACACTCTGTATCAGCAAAAAAAAAAAAATTGAAAATAGATGCACTGAAGAGGGTAAAAAGAATGGTTTCACCTTACACATGTCATCCCTACCCTATAATCAGTGAGGGAGACCCCTTTCAGCCCATGATTTCTTCCACAGGAGAAAGCAAGTGTAGGTTGAGTGGCCACATTTTCCAGCATTGTGGAACACTGCCTAAGAGGGTTGCTTCTTTCTTGACTCACCCAGATCCCAGAGGGGATCAACACATTTCAGTAGTCTGGGGGAGCGGGAAGCAGTAAAAGTAGCAGGAACTCAGACCAATCATGCGCATATTTCAAAAACTGGCCATAGATCCTACTGAAAGCTTGCAGGCTTCATCAAGAGGTCCACCCATTAACCCCATGTGACCCCCTCACTTGTAGATCCCCAGCCCCAACTGGCAGAGACATATCTATAGCTTTCTGAATGCACCAGGATTGTACGTATGAATCTTCATAGAGGGTCTGCCTATTTTCCTCTGGCTAACACATGTGATCCTCCACAGATAGTGAGCATGAGCCTCCACAAAAGGCACGTGAAAGTCCCCAGATATAACACATGGACATCAGTAGCTGGCTTGACTCTGTACAATGAGGGAGACAGCACCTTGAACATTTCAGGACATTGCTTTGGAGAGTATAAATGAGAGGCTCTGTGCATAGGCCTGATCAAGAGATGGCGTTCAATCTTAGTACTTCTTACCTGAGAGAAAAGAAGAGTAAGGTGGGAACATTCATAAAAACCCCACAAAATCTTTAGGTAAGTTGGCTGGTGAAGTTCCTTCTTTCTTGAAGTCAGTCAGCAGAATGACGGAAGATATTACTTCCTCAAATGTGAAAAGAGTAACACAAGACTTCAAGGAACATGAGGAATCAAGGAACATACTACCACAAAGGAAAAAATAAAGCTCCAGTATCTGACCCTAATGAAAAGGAGATCTACAAATTACTTGGCAAAGAAATCAAAATAACTGTCTTAAACTCAGCTACAAGAAACAAAGAAGACTAAAAACAAATCAGGAAAACAATACATAAACAAAGTGAAAAGTTCAACAAAGAGATGGAAACAATAAAAAGGAACTCAAGAGAAATTCTAGAGCTAAAGAACACAATTACTAAACTGAAAAAAAATCAACAGAGACCTTCAACACAGACTTGATCAATAGAAGAACTAGTCAGCAAACTCAAAGGAGACAATTTGAAATTATTCAGTCAGAGGAAGGAAAAAAAATGAAACAGACTGAAGGGAGCCAATGAGGTTTTTGGCACATTGAAAAATAGTAATATATATATTACGTGAGTCCTAGAAGGAGCAGAGAAGGGGCAGAAAGTTTATTCAAAGAAATAATGACAGAAGATGTCCAAAGCTGAGAGGGAAATAAATACACAGATTCATAATACCTGAAGTACCCAGACTAGTCTGAATATTAAAATATTTTCACCAAGATACTATAGTCTAAATGCCAAAATTTAAGAGACAAATGCTGGTGAAGATGTGAAGAAATGGGGACACTCATACATTACTGCTGGGAATGAAAATGGATACATCCACTTTGGAAGACAGTTTGGTGATTTCTTACAAAACTAAATACACTCTTTCCAAGCAATCTAGCAATTATGATTTTTGATATTTATCCAAAGGTGTTGAAAACTTGTGCCTACGCAAAAATCTACATATAAATATTTATAACATCTTTATCATTGCCAAAACTTAGAAGCAAACAAAATGTACCTCGGTAGGTGAATGAATAAATAAATTATAGTATATACAGTTATAAAATATTATTAACAGCTCAATTTGAGCTCTCAAGCTATAAGAAGACATGGAGGAAACTAAAATACATATTACTCAGAAAATAAGCCAATCTGAATAGGCTACATGCTGTATGATATCAACTATGACATTATGGAAAAAGCAAAACTATGGAGACAATAAATCAGTGGTAACGAGGTGTGGGGATGGGGAAGGGATGAATAAGGAGAGCACAGAGCAATTTGGGTTCATAAAATTATCCTGTATAATACATTAATGATGGTTATATCATCATACATTTGTTCAAATCCACAGAGCATACAACACCGATAGTAAACCGTAAGGCAAAGTATGGTCTTTTGATGATTAAGACGTCTTAATGTAGTTTTCTTCTTGACCACACAAGTACCTTTCTGGTGAATAATGTTGATGATGGAGGAGGCTATGGATATATGAGGGGTATATGGGGTGTATGTAGTAGAATACACATTCCTTTCAAGCAATCATGGAATGGATCATATGTTAGGCAGAAAAACAAGTCTTAATAAATATAAGAGGATTAAAATAAGTTCATATATCTTTTCCAACCAGAATGGTATAAAATTAAAAGTCATTAACAGGAGGAATAATACAAAATTAATAAATAAAAATTAGACAACATACTCTTGAGTAAGAAGGAATCAAAAAATAAATGTAAGAGAACAAATCTTAAAAGTTCTCATACCAAGGAAAATTATACATATACAAAAAAGGGAAATAAAAACATATCTTGAAACAAATGAAAATGGAAGCACAAAATACCAAAACTTATAGAATGCAGCGAAAGTAGTTCTGAGAGGGAAGGTTTTGTGATAAATGCATTAAGAAAGATCTCAAAGGAATAATCTAACTTTACACTTAAGAAACTTGAGAAAGAAAACAAACTAAGCCCAAAGTCAGCAGAAAAGGAATAAGTATTACAGCAGAAATAAAAGAAATAGACCAGAAAAACAACAGAAAAGATTAAAAGTCTGAGCTAAATTTTTAAAAATATAAACAGAATTGACAAACCTTTAATATGTCTTAATTACCACAAAAAGAATAATAACCCAAGGGGCACCTGGCTGGCCCAGTAGACATCTGCCTTCAGCTCAAGTCATGATCCCAAGGTCCTGGGACTGAGCCCCACATCGGGCTCCCTGCTCAGAGAAGCCCAGTTCTCCCTCCCTCTCCCTTTGCCCCATGCATGCACTCTCTCTTAAATGAACAAATAAACAAAATCTTTAAAGAAAAAGAATAGTCACCCAAATAAAACTATAACTGAAAGAGGAGATATTACAACTTACACTGCAGAAATACAAAGGATAATATAAGGGTACTATAAATAATTATGCGTCAACAAATGGGATCTCCTAGAAGAAATGGATAAATTCCTAAGACCCTATGACTTACTAAGACAAGGTCATGAAAAATTAGAAAATATGAACAGACCTATTACTGGTAAGGGGACTGAATTAGTAATCAAAAACTTCCAAAAAAAGAAAAACAAACATGGGAGCAGATGCCTGTACTGGTGTTTCTATCACACATTTAAAAAAGAATTAATACCAGTCCTTCTCAAACTCATTTGAACAATTGAAAAGGGGAGAACGCTTCCAAGATCTTTTTTTAGATCACCATTACCCTGACACCACAGCCAGACAAGATTCCACAAGAAAAAAATTACAGGCCAATATCCCTGATGAATAGAGATATAAAGACTCTCAACAAAGTATTAGTAAACCAAAGCACATTAAAAGAATCATACGCCATGATCAGTGGGATTTATTACTGGGATACAAAGATGGTTCAACATAAACAAATCAGCAAGTGTGATATACAACATTAACACAATGAAGTATACACATTACATCACATGATCGTATCAATAGATATAGAAAAACTGACAAAATTCAACATATTTTATGATAAAACTAAAAAAAATTAGGCATAGAATGAATGTACCGCAATATAATAAAGGTCATATACAACAAGCTTACAGGTAAGGGATATAATGACAATCTTACAGGCAACATCACACTCAATGCTGAAAAGCTCAAAAGTCCCCATCTAAGATCAGTTGTAGGACAAGAATAACATTTTCTCCACTTCTATTCAACATAGGAGCAGAAGTTCTAGCAAGAGCAATTAAGCATGAAAAGATCAAAAAGCATTCAGATTGGTTCATTTTTCCCTCCCTTCCCTTATAGAGAGACAAACCATAAGAGACTCTTAATCTCAGGAAACAAACTGAGGACTGCTGGAGAGGTGAGGGGAGAGGGATGGAGTTGCTAGGTCATGGACATTGAGGAGGATGTGCGCTATGGTGAGTGTTGTGAATTGTGTAAGACTGATGAATCACACATCTGTACCCCTGAAACAAATAATACATGTTAATAAAAAAATAAATAAAGCATTCAGATTGCAAAGAAAGAAATAAAATCTGTTTGTAGATGATATGATATTTGACCAAAAACTATTTGAATAAACAAATTTAGTAAAGTTGCAGGATAACAAAATTAACCAACAGACACCAGGTCCTATGTTGTTTTTATGCACTCACAACAAACTACTAAGAAATTTTAAAAAATTCTATTTATGGTAACATCAAAAATGAACAAAATATTTCAGAATAAATTTAGCTAAGGAGGTAAAGATCTGTACAATGATAAGTATAAAACACTGCTGGAAGAAATTGAAGAAGATGCAAATTAGTAAAAAGATATCCTATGTTCACAGATTGGAGGAATTAATTTTGTTGTAATGTTCATATGACCCAAAGTTATCAGCTGAACCTATAACAATTCCTCAACTCTAATGGCATTTTTATAGAAATAGCAAAAAATTTCTAAGAATTATATGGAACCACAAATCACACTGTATAACCAAAAAATTTTGAGCAAGAACAAACTGAGGAGATCACACCTCCTGATTTCAAAATACATTACAAAGCTATGATAATTAAAATGGAATCGCACTGGACTAAGAACAGACATATCAAGCAATAAAACATTATAAAGAGCCCAGAAATAATCTCATTGATGTACAGCCAACTAATTTTTGATAAGGGAGTTAAAGAATACATAATGGTAGAAATATGGTCTCCAATAAATGATATTGAGAAAAGTGTATATCCAGATATAAAAGAATGATATTTGACCCTTATCTTATACCTTATATAAAAATTATCCCCAAATTGAGACAAATATAAAACTTGAAATCATAAAACTCTAAGAAGAAAACATAGGGAAAAAGTTTCTTGGCAGTGGTTTGGCAAGGACTTTTTTTTTTAATGACTCCAGAAGCATTAAGCAACAAAAATAAAATTAATGAGTGGGAATATATCAAACTAAGAAGCTTCTGCACAACAAAGTAAATAATCAACAGAGTAAAAAGGCAACCTATGGAATGGGAGAAAATATTTTCAAATGATATATTGGACAAGGAGTTAAGGTTCAAAATATATAAGGAACTCAGGTAACTCAGTAGCAGAAACCACCAAAAAAGTTTGAATAGACATTTTTCTAAAGAACATATACAAATGGCAATAGGGATATGAAAAAGTGATCAATACCACTAATCACTGATCATCAGGGAAATGTGAATCAAAACCATTATGATGTCACCTCACATGTGATAGCTATTATAAATCACCTCACATTAGGATAGCTATTATAAAAAAGAAAGAAAAACTGATGATAAGTGTTGGTGAAGATGCAGGGGCAAAAGGACTCTGGCATATTGTTGATGAGATGAACTGATACAGCCATTATGGAAAACAGTATGGAAATCTCCTTCTACCCCCCCCCCCAATTAAAAGTAGGACTACCATATCATCCAGCAGTCTTAACCTTTAGTATCCAGAAGAATCAAAATTAGGATCTCAGAGAGGAGGTATCTACATTCCTGTGTTAGCATTAAGTACCATAACCAAGATATGAAAATAGTCTATCCATTGACAAGTGACTGGATAAAGAATACACACACACAGAAATGGAATATGTTATATATATAATAGAAGGTTGTTTAGTTTTAAAAAAAGAATACTGCATTTTGCAACGACATAGATGGATATGGAAGACTTATGGACATTTGTGTTCCATCGTTATAATTAAACACAGGTAAAAATATTTTGAACGTTTTGAGATATTTTATGGCTTAGAATAAGGACAATGCAATTTTTATGCACCTTTTTGTTATTAAACTCCCCACTTATGGTGGGCCCTGGGGTTTCCTCCTTCATTCTAGAATTTTTGTAGTATGAAAAGCAAAACTCAAAACTAAAGGTTCATCAAGTGACCCCATGGAAAAAGCTGTCTCTTTTACCTTGTCTTCTGCCTCAGAAGATTTCTTAGTTAACAGTACAGTATATCTGTTATCCAGTTTTTTAGTTGGAAGAGTCCTCATTACAGTTATTATATATTTTCTGTATATATTTACTATATATACTTACAGTGTATGTATACACACACACACACACTACTGTACTACCTAAAATGAATCTCAAAACTTAACAGATACAGAAATTAAATTATTTGTCCAAGATAACACAAGTAGCAAAGTGAAATCAAGATTAGACATTGGATGTGTTTGTTTTTTTGCTAAACTTTGCTGCCTACTGCTGTACAGGCTTTTATTTCTGCTAAATTTATGTCTGTGATTGGACAAAGTGGATGAATTTGCTATCAGTTTTACTACTCTACTTGGAGAACAACAGATTCTCAGCTAGACTAGAAGAAAGTACTAATGTTATAGCTTTTGTACTAAAATTCTTCCATGGTCCCACAAGGGTCCATGAAACTATATTTCATTACACTTTCTCAAACATTTTTAAACTCACAATTAACATCTCCCATTTACATCCTGGGAGGTAGGGGAAAGTATAAATTCAGAATTTAACCTCAATTCTCTCTCAGAGAAATGGATTTGAAAAATGAAAAATTATCTCTAAATGGCTTTGGGTTTCTTAGAAGGGAATCAGATGTGGAGCTTTCATGATTTCTTTTTGGCTTTATTTCTTTTTTAAATTTTTTAATTAATTTTAATTAATTTAATTAATTTTTAAAAATTCCATGGTGGAAATTCATGTGCACCTTTAATTTTAACAGTTTTCATTTTGTGACTGAGGTTTTATGACAAATGGATTAGAAAAGTACTTTCTGGGGCACCTGGGTGGCTCAGTTATTAAGCTTCTGCCTTTGGCTCAGGTCATGATCTGAGTCCTGGGATTGAGCCCTGCATTGAGCTCCCTGCTCAGTGGGAAGCCTGCTTCTCCCTCTCTCACTCCCCCTGCTTGTGTTTCCTCTCTAGCTGTGTTTCTCTCTGTCAAATAAATAAATAAAATCTTAAAAAAAAGAAGCACTTTCTCAGAGGGAATATAAAACTATGGTATGTCAAATACAACTTACCTCTTACTTATATGGTGTCTTTTGTTGTTAGCATGTAGTCAGGTTTTTCTTATAAAAAGCTTTCATTTCTTTGAAGAATAGTTTCTGTTTTTCTAGTTCTCAGAAAGCCTAGAATAGTGCTGGAAATATATTAGATCTTCTGTAAGTACCTACTGACTCTGGTTAGATTTGATTTTCAATTCAAATACCAAACTAAAATAAATGTCCAGTATCTTGTCTAATCTGCTTTATTCCTATCTTTTTTGCCAGCAAGTCTGACTTTGTGAGTCATAGGCTTAACTGCATCAGCCAGAAGGCCAGGTTACTTTTTCCAGGATCAATCATTTCCTTTGGGACAGAGATAGAGTGGAAAAGTCTGAAGTAAGAAAAAGTTGAAATGTGAGAATGAAATTAAAAATGAGTGGGATGCAAAGGTGTCTAGCTCAGAGGGATAGTAGTGCAAGTCAGAAAAAAAAGAGTATTCCAATTTCCTACGTTCAGTTTTAAGTTCAGCTTTTGGAAAATATATTTGATTACTCAGAGTACATAGTCTAATTCTGGAAGTAGCTATAGATTTACTACACATGAAAAGCCTATAAAGTGAGTAAGCAAAATTTAGAGAAAGTTAGAATATGACATAAATATAGCAAAAATAAATATAGCAAATTGGAATTGGAATTCAGGACACCTCAACTGTAGCTCTGGTCCTACAGTAAATAACTTCAGTAAATAACTTCTGAGTGTCCATGTCTTTTTCTGTGGAATAAGTGAATTTATCTTAGGTTTCTTGCCTCTTGCTCCAATGTGCATGTCACTACACTAATCTCAGGCTCTCCTTTGTTATTTCTAAGGACTGTGTATCCAGCCAAATATTTCGGTTGTGGATTTCTTTCATATCGTCTCTTTTGTGTTTCCATATTTCCGTGGGCTTTCTACATTTGTTTGTTTGTTTCCGTTAAGGTCCCTGCCCCCATTAATTTAAACAAAATAGAACTTTGCTGGGAAGAAATGGAATAATCAAGACAATTTGAAAGGTTATAAAATCAGATTTTAGGAAGAACACTTTTCTCAAATATTTCATTACCAAGAAAGAGAGGCTGAGTGTGTGAGCTGAGGTCACATGTCCAGGGGAGGCAGGAGAAGAGGCTCTATAATTATCAATCCCATCAAGACTGAATGCAATGGGAAAATATTTTTTCAAAGGAAAGAAAAATGATCCTCTAAATGAATGTAGGCTGGGCAAGCGAAAACAAAGCTATCTATGAAAAAAAAAAAAAGCTATCTATGCAAAAAAAAAAAAAAAGCTATTTATGCAATGATTCCATGATTTGTGGCCTATTCTCCATGATTTTATGTGTCTAGTGAGTCAATCATTTGGTCTCCGCAGTGAATACAATCAGGTTAATGGCATACATTCTATGATACCAGGATCGGTTTGCAACATGTACTATTGGCATACAATACTCTCTAAGGGATATGAAACCTGGTAAAACACATCAGTTTAAGGTCGTGGGGTGTCTGTGGTGATATGATGCTAAGTTAATGAACAGTTTACTCTGGTGCTTTAGCCCATTATAATCTACCCACAATTTCCACACTTGAATGAATCTCCTAGCTCTACCAACAACAGAGTCAAATGAATAACTCTGAGGACTTGAATTGTAATGGAGTCTGAATTTAAGAATTAAAATTGGTCAAAGGAAAGTAAGCCCTGCCTATTAACTAATTTTCTCATTTTTGAAATCACTATGTAAACTCATAGCATTTACATACTCAGAGCAAATATTTCTGAAGGGCTCTCTGAACACTTTCAGAAACTTTATTAATCTGTTTATTTTCTCTAGGAGATAAGTTGGTTGTCAATAATAATATTAAACTTGAGAAAATTGCTAAGACAAAATTCATGAACATAGAAAGAACTGGTAATTATCTACATCTTAATGACAATATAGAAAAATCAGAATGTTTACCACTGTAGAAATAATAACCATCATATTGGCTAACTTGTTCGGCTCTTCATTTTCATCTATAAGATAAATAGCTCATTATTATCACCCTAATCAAGACCATCTATTGAATACCTTCTTGCTTATAGCACTGCTTGAAGCTTGTTAAACAGTCATAATTCTCTCCATTATCACCAAATATTAATATTTAACAAGAGACCACTTTTAAATTTTAAATGAATAATTACAACAGAGCCTACTCAAGTAAATGATTTAGGTTTTATTTTTTTTCAAGAGGAAATGGGGTTCAAGGTGCTGAATTAAAGAGATATTAAAGTATGCTGATTTATTCATGTGTATGCCATCTCTCAGATTTGATTTTTAAACTCTGGGCATCAGAACTGTCAGTGTCTCAAAAGACAGGCAGGTTGGCAATCCTAGCCAAACCTGCTTTTGTTCATATTCTGTGGCTCAGAGACACATTCTCCTCTTGTCAGCTTTATGACGAATAGAACATAATTTTCATTTGCCTGCTGGGAGGACAATCATTTGATGTTCTTAAAGTGGCTTTTACCCACAGGCATAGTATTAAAATAGAATTTGACTTTATATATAGATCTAGTCTTATTAACCACATCCCCAGAACACTTTATAATTCTGTGCTAACAGTTTAGCTTCCACTTAGGGTAAACATAGACTCCACCCCAGGGCATATTCTCAGAGTGGGAGTTGTGTTGTTGGACTCCCACGTTGTCAAATGGTGAAGAGATCCTTAAGACCCCAGCTACTACTTCCCTAAATTCAAGGGGTCTCTAAGCAGTAGCTGCCACTGGACCGGGAGTACTGAAAACTTTGGGATAAAAAAATTATAATATCTATTATTTGGTGACTTACTGCCACACTTTGAGCATGGGACATAATGCTCTACACCAAGTATCATTTTCTGTAACAGAAAGGAATCTAGGTATATTGTCGGTAGCAAACAATACAACAAAAACAACATTCTGGCTGGCAGGCTGGGACCATGGCCAACAGACAACTGTCTGCTTCACACAGAGTTCACCATTCCTGGTTGCACTGTCTGAAGGACAGTGACCGTATCTTAAATATGTGCCTAAGTTAGTGTTACAGTCTTGGTGACTCAGTTTTATAATGCTGTAAGGTTCCACATGAACAGAATTACTGAATCCTATAACAACTGTGCCTTCCTACTTTGTCATAAGTGATGACTGACAGCTGTTTTAGGATTTCAAGTTCTGCTTCAATGGCATTTCCCTAATTAACTTCCTTCCCCCTCCAACCTCCCCTCACTCTCTTTATATAGCTTGGTATTCTAGAATTCTTTTTATGATCTTCTCACCACCCCTCCTCTTCAAATAAAGAAACTTAACAATACAGTCTAGCATTAGTTTGGTCTTAATTATAAGGGTGATCACTTTGAAAAAGATTTAAGAAGTTCTTTCTTCAACAAGGTGTACAGGCTTATACAGGGCCTGGGATATGTGTTCAATTAATATTTGGTGCTTGCCAATTAAAAAATAGGTAATAACTTTGCTCCTTTATTAACATATGTACTATTGAAATACATAACAAAGTGAAAGAATAGGAATGCGGGTAGCTTTCTTGAATGTAGGCTCTCATTACAAACACAGGAGCACACAAATCTAGGGATTTGTTATACCTCCACTCATGCTACTTTAGAGGCTTATAGTGTTTTTCCTTCCTATACAAATCATTTTCAATAATAACTTCAAAATTCAGGTTCATGAAATGGAGATAATCTAAATATTTGGCTGATCAACTATACTGGTTGACTAGAGAATTAAAATATTAAAACTTTTATAGCAGATGACTTAGAATAATTAACAATAAAATGACAACAAATTCTGCTATATTAGTTAATGCAAAATCTGCCTCACAAAAGTGTATCTTTAAGTACTTTTTAACTTCCTCCCCAAGGTTTATTGAGATATAATTGATTTATTGAGATACAATTCCAAAATAGTTAACAAGCTATCACTTCACATAATTACAGTGTTTTGTATTGGGGGGGGGCAATATTTAAGATCTACTCTCTTAATATTCACATATATAATAGAGTATTGCTAACTATAATTACCATGCTGTACTTTATGTTCCCAGAGTTTATTCATGTAACTGGAAGTTTATACCATTTGGCCACTATCTTCCCATTTCTTCATTCCTCAGACCCTGGCAACCACCATTCTTTCTGTTTTTAGGAATTTGTAATTATAATTTTTAGATTTCACACATGAGATCATAAAGTATTTCTTTTTCAGCCTGACTTACTTCATGAGTAATCTAAATGTGTTTAAAACACATGATTCATTTAATTTTTATTTTTTATTTAAATTCAATTAGCCAACATATAGTACATCCTTAGTTTCAGAAGTAGTATTCAGTAACTTATCAGTTGTGTATAATAACCAGTGCTCATCACATCACATGCCCTACTTAATGCCCACCACACAATTAGCCCAACTCCCCACTCCCCCCCTCCAGCAACCCTCAGTTTGTTTCCTAGAGTTGAGTCTCTCATGGTTTTTCTCCTTTAATGATGACTTTCTGTTCAGTTTTCCCTCCGTTTCCCTATGATCCTCTGTGCTGTTTCTTATATTCCACATATGAGCAAAACCATATGAAAATTATCTCTGACTTATTTCACATAGCATAACACCCTCTAGTTCCATTGGTAAGTATTCATCCTTTCTTATGGGTGAGTAACATTCTACTGGATATATATACCACATCTTCTTTATCCATTCATCTGTGGATGGACATCTCAGCTCTTTCCACGGTTTGGCTATTGATATTGCTGCTATGAACATTGGGGTGCAGGTGTACCCTCGAATCACTACATTTTATTCTTGGGGTAAATACCTAGTAGTGCTATTGCTATAGGTATAGGTATTATATAGGTATATATATTATAATAAACATTTGTAATTTATCATATTATAATAAACCTTTGTAGTTTATCATATAATATCAATTCTATAAGAATTGATAGAATATCAATTCTATAAGAACTATCCCAAAATATAACCACATTTATCCTATTCCTTGTGTTATTATAATATATTTCTACTTCTATTTTATTTATTATTTTTTGAATTTTTTTTCTACTTCCATTTTAAATTCCCAAACAATTTTTGTAAATTTTGCTTTAAGCACTTTATAGACTTTTAAAGAAATTATGTAAAAATTTTTTTAAAAAACTACCCACGTACTGACCAAACCTAATGCTCATCATTGCTTGTTATAGATTGAGCTTCCATGTGGCATCACCCACTTAAAGAACTTGTTTTTGTTTTTCTTATAGTGTAGACCTTTTGGAAATAAATTTCCTCAAGTTTTATTTGTCTGAAAACCTTTTTCATTTTCTTCATCCTGGCTCCCTAGTTCTCCAATCTCATTTCAGATGTCACGGCATGCTGGAACCACTCTATAATTTGTGATTCATTGTGTATGGAAAGTTTGGTTGGGGGAGAGTTGAGTGGCTCTCTGAGCTTCTCAGCTGCTGGAACAAGTAGAACTCTGAAACTCTTGCAAGTTGGGACAGTGAAGTAGAGAAAAATGATGAGAGTGAGAGAAAAAGTAAGAGATTTGGCCAGAGAAATATTCAGATACAGGTAATCACATAAATTGAAACCAAGGAGTATTTCAAGTTAGAAAAATTTGTCTGTAAATTAAGTGTAAAGAGCTCATGTAAAAGAATATAGGCTTTGGAGTCAGGTAGAACCAATTTAAACCCTAGTTGTGTCATTTGCCAGGCATGTGTGATATTAAGCAAGTTTTCTAATTTTCTTCAACTCTATAATAATCTATAAAATGGGTACAAAGAATAGCATGACATTGTTGCAAAATCTAACTCCTTATACCTGTTATAGCATCTGGGACTAGAGACGCAGTCTGTTCCTCTTCTCTTCTAGATGATCAAAACTGAATTCTGATTCAGATTACAAGCATATTGCTGTATAAAACCTTCATAGCTATTGGGTATCTTGCACTGAGAATTACATGTTCCCACTCCTCAAAATAAAATAGAAAGCATAATTAACACTGTTGAGTCACTGTATCAATGAGGTGCCTGGCAGAAGATAGAGATTTATGGGCTAGCTAATGATGGGCTAGCTACAGAAATATGGATGATGGTAAGGGGAAAACAGCAGATGTATAAGAACCAAAGACTAACAACTCTAGGAAACAGTTGTCAACTTAAGGCTGATGGGGTAGTGGGAAGAAACAGTGTTCCAGAAACCCAGTGGGAGCCAGAGTTGTGGAGGAAGTTTTCTCCAGAAGCTGCTGCTCACAGAGGAACACAGAAGAGCTAAGGCTGGGTGAGAGTGGTGGTGGTGATGGTGGTGGTGCGAATACTCCACACTCTTCCAACTGTAGTAATCACCTAGCAATCACCTAGCGATATTTTTCTTTCACTAAATTAAATCAGAAGACAGAAAGAAATTTCAGATGGTACAGCTGGTAAGAATAAGCCTGCTAGGGGAAGAAAATGTATCTGTGGGTGGAGCAAACGTGCGAGTAACCAGGATTCACCATGGAAAAATGTACCAACGATGGGAGGCTAGCTCCTAGTGAAGATAACTCGTGCCTCCTGTTGTGAGGGTCTCACTCTTACTTTGACCGCTATGAATCCTGAGAAGTCAATCTTACCAAAAGATCTTGCTCCATCAGCTAAAACCAGGATGCTGCTCCCTGTCTCAAAAGTAATCTTTCCTGTGGAAAACATCTACTCTCACCAGTTATCCACCTGCTACACGTATCAGCCTGAGCCCATGAAGCTTTTCTCACCTGGATTTCTGGCATCTCAAAATTAATTATGCAACTCCAACTATGCCTTTCAAGAGGTTTTGTTTGTTTGTTTGTTTGTTTGTTTTTTACCAAAATCTATATTCTCAGCAGACAAGCAAAGCAATTCTTTCAGCACATCAGGTTGGAAGCCTGAAATGAGTGCATCCTCTTCTCTTTGTCAGTTATCATTAATGGGAATTGGGACACATGAATTTACTATTGTCATCTCTGACTACCTCCCACTCATTCTTCAAGTTCAGCTTTGACATCACCTCTCTCCAGTATACTCCCCAAGTACCCTAAACTTCCCTGATTAGCACTTCTGCCCAGATTTGATATTGTTAGTTTTCTTGTCTGCATCCATTCCCTGGGCTTTAAGTCTTTAGTGAATGAGACAATGACTCCTCAGTAATTCACACAGTGCATGACACTCAGTCAGTGATCAGTAAGTATTTATGGAACCAATGAATAAAGGAATATGTGCATGAATAGGAAACATAGCATAGCTGTGCTTGCTTGATGCAGGTGCACATGAATACACCTGTATTGTCACAACTGTTCTGGGCCTTGTCTTTAAAATGAAAAAGGTTATTCAGATCTTTAAGATTTTTTAAATACTAAAATGAGACATCTGTATTTTATGAAAAATAACAATTAAGGCAATAGTTATTGATTTCACTTGAGAAGAAGGATGGGATGTTTATTTTCAGAGAATAAGGAGATGGCCTGCAGCTATCACAGCACATCAAATATTGCTTTCCCATCAACCCTTTGAGGATCCACAACCATGAGAACAGACTATGGTTATTGTTCAAATCAACCTTGAGTGTAATGATACTAGAATTATTGAGTTTTGAAGAACTCATATCATCATGCCTTGTCATATACTTAAAAGTGTCATATTCTTCATATCACTTTGATTCCTCTAAACACACTGTAAAGTACTGAAAGTGAGAGTGTACCAGAAATACAGAAGGCCAAGGATTCCAGGGAAGTAAGAAGCTCTGTGGGAGGAGTGCCTGGGTGGCTCAGTCATTAAGCATCTGCCTTAGGCTCAGGTCATGATCCCGGAGCCCCAGGATAAAAGGCCCTGCATCGGGCTCCTTGCTTGGCAGGAAGCCTGCTTCTCCCTCTCTCACTCCCCCTGCTTGTGTTCCCTCTCTTTCTATGTTTCTCTCTGTCAAATAAATAAATAATTTCTTAAAAAAAAAAGAATCTCTGTGGGAGGCAGTATAGAAAAGAGGGAATAGTGGGCATAGTGTGGTTTAAAGTCAAGAGCAAAGCTCCAGAATCAACTAGAGATAAGATGAAAGTCTAAGAGACAAAGGCCTCTTAATGAGCTGTGTGATCTTGAACAAGTCACTTAATGTCTCTTAACCTATAAAGTGGAAATCAGAATTCTTAGAAATTCAGTGAATATTAAGTCATATATGAAATATAAAGAACCTAGTACATAGTAAGTATTTGACAAATGCTACAAGAATTTATGTAATTTATGTCCAGTTAATCTTGATGTGATTAAATAACATGTCCATAATATCAGTTTTATCATTATTAGGGTTTATGAGCTGATTTCTTCCCTTAATAATAATGCTTTGCATATGAAGGATGAAATTTTATTTCAGTGTACAAACCAAATAAGAGTTTCCAAAAGCCCTCCTTTTCTTGGGTACAGCTATGCACTGAATTTGACTCCTTTCAAATGCTAAAAACACTTTTCACTTTTCTAACTGTCTGTTGACCTTAGGAAATGACTAGCCATAACTTGATTAACTAGTTAAATTGCATAGGTTCTTTGGACATGTATATATATATATATCCTTCAGATATGGCAATCTGTATATATAAACTTTTTCCATGTATTCTGCATCTAAGACAAAGCTGTTTCAACAAGGTCTTACTTACTTTGAAATTTTCCTCAAATCTTATTTTCTTTTGCCTAAGACAGATTTTGAAAAAAGGAATTCCACACAAACTAATGAAATAACTGCTAAGGAGAAAAAAATGTTCTTTGGATATAATTAGTGAGCATTCATTATGCAAGAGAAGTGTAACCAGCAATGATGGCTGCCAATAAAAGCAAGTCACCAGAGAAATAGTCCCTTCTTCATATGGGATCTGTTCACACTAGCCATCAGGAGATAGCACCATGTGCCTATTTAGTCTAACAGTTACCACATCATTTAATTTGGTGTCCTGCTATATGAAAACAACTTTGGATATCTTCTGATGACATTAAATATGGACAGCAACTGTGTTTAAGTAAACCACAAACTGAATAACTATTGAGGGACTGTTCTGTTAGGTACTCCAAGGGAATCAAGATGAATAAAGTAAGGAAATAAGCTTTTCTTGAAAGAACTTACTTTTTAAAACATATTTTATTTATTTATTTGAGAGAAAGAGAGAGAGTGAGTCAGAGGGAGAGGGAGAGAGAATCTGAAGCAGACTTTGCACCAAGTACAGAGCCCAACATGGGGCTCTATCCCACGACCATGAAATAATGAGACCATGACCTGAGCCGAAACCAAGAGTCAGAAGCTTAACTGAGGGAGCCACCCAGGTGACCCCAAGGAGCTTACTTTCTAACGGGGTGGTAGGGGGAAACCACATGAAATGCTATAATACAAAGAATTAAACAAAAACAATAAAAATAAGAACTGAGATTTAGTTAGTAACTACTCATGCCAGGCATTATTCTAAATAATTTATAGGCCCTGTTATCAAGTGATCTTATGGCCAACCCTTGAGAAAGGCACTTACAATTCTTTTGTTTTACAGGTTGGGAAACTGAGGCACAGAGAAGTTAACTATCTTACTTATGGTTACTAATCTAATAAGTGCTAAGCCTAGGATTTGCATTCTAATAGACTCTTAAGCCAATGCTTTTAAACAATGCTTTTTAAACAATACCTTAAACTCTAGACAGAAGAAGTATCAAGGGAACAGAGAGGATGGAAGAATTATTTTTCTAATATCAGCATCCTCACCTGTAAAATGGGAACAACTATGATTTCTATTTTCTATGAATGTTAGGAGATTAACCAAGACAATACTTCAAGTAAACTACTTCAACACGAGAATGAAGTTCACGCCTGAACCACATGGGATCCCCAATAACAGAGCAGGTATCAATCTTTCAGCACCTGGCTGAACAGGTTTACCCAACCAGGGGCACAATGCACCTGCCCTAGCCAGAGACCTACCCTAGGCACTAAGCATGTTAGGACACAAATCATATTTCAGGGACAGTGGAGGGAGTTTACACAGTCCTAGGCATGTATCCAGGAGAGCACTCCATGATATTGGATATTGGTGTGCCAACTCCAGTCCACCATGTGAGATGGATTATAGACACCCGAATTAAAAATAAGACTCTAAAGAATCATGGAAGCTTTTATCTCCATTGAGTTGGAGAGCTTCAAGGAGAAACTAGGGTAGCTAGATGATGGACACTGGGGAGGGTATATGCTAGGGTAAGTGCTGTGAATTGTGTAAGACTGATGATTCACAGAGCTGTACCCCTGAAACAAATTGTACATTATATATTTATTAAAAAAGAAAAAAATGCCATTGAGATTTATACATTAAGTTGCTCTAGACACATTATTTATTATTTTCAAATGAAAAAAATTTCTTAAAGCCTTTTTAGAACAAAGCAAAACAGAAATAAGAATGAATAGATAAATATATCTTCCCTTGAAGAATATTAACTATAGAGTAGAATGCCAGAATACCGATGTTAAAATAACAAACTTCCCAAACCAGGATATGTGTCATCTTTCTGGGGTAAATCCTATTCTGTTCAATAAGATACTGTGAAATTGTTAAAGTGGGGGAAATGTCCATACTGTTGGATACTATTATATTAGAGACAGTCACAAAACCTAACACTGGGATTTAAAATAATCTCAATGCTTAGCTGAGAAATCAAGGAGAAACAGCAAAAGTTTGACAGGAATAATTATTTCAAGAACTCAAAAGAAAATTAAAGTTCTCTGACTGTAAATCTACTAGAAGAGACCAGATGTTTAAGGAAACCATAAAAATTAAAGATGTCCTTCTAAGCGGTCTACCAGCTTGTGCCTATAATTACCCTAAGGTATACCCTTTACTGAACACACTGAAGACTGGGAATCTGATGGCCTGCTCATGTTATGATCCCTATACCTTTATTTTACATTTGGTGGTATTATTAGTATCAAAGTAAAAGTGAAGAATCAGCTTTGAAATCTGACAGATGCCTTCATACACACACACACACACACACACACACACACACAATTGTTTCAAAACAGAAAATTATACATAGCTATACAAAAGACTAATGATATATTTTATGGTGAATAACACAATAAAAATGCATTTTGTAATGTAAAAAAACCCAAAATTTTATTAGTATTAAATCATATCTAAAATGTTATTATATCTAGCTTCATTGTATCTTTCAAAAGAACCAATACACTACATAACTTCATTATTAACATTTTTGATGATACTGTTAATTACTGTAGTAGGCTGAATAGTAATCCCCTAGAAATGTCCATTCCTAACCTCTGAACCTGTGAGATATTAATGCACATAACAAGAAGGACCTTGTAGATGTATGTATGTATATGTATGTGTGTGTCTGTGTATATATGCCCGTTTATTAGGTGGTAGACATTTGGGCTCTTGCCAGAGCTTGGCTAGTGTTGATAATACTACTATTAACATTGGGGTGCATGTACCCCTTCAAATATGTACTTTTTATCCTTTGAGTAAAGACCTAGTAGTGCAATTGCTGGATTGTAGCACAGTTCTTTTTTTTTTTTTTTTTTTTTGGCATTTTGAGGAGACTCAATACTGTTTCTAAGAGTGGCCACCCAGTTTGCATTCCCACCAACAGTGTAAGATAGTTTCTCTTTCTCCCCATCCTTGCCAACACCTGTTGTTTCTTGTGTTGTTAATTGTAGCCACTCTGACAGGTGTGAGATGATATCTCATCATGGTTTTCATTTGTATTTCCCTGATGATGAGTGATGCTGAGTGTCTTTTCATGTGTCTGTTGGCCATCTGTACGTTTTCTTTGGAAAAATGTCTATTCACATCTTCCACCCATCTCTTAACTGGGTTATTTATTTTGGGATGTTGGGTTGGTAAGTTCTTTGTAGTTTTTGGATACTAACCCTTTATCAAATATGTCATTTGCAAGTATCTTTTCCCATTCTGTAGGCTGCCTTTCAAGTTTGTTGACTGGTTCTTTTGTTGTGCAGAAGCTTTTTATCTTGATGAAGATATGTATGTATATAAGATATGTATATATATATATATAATGCGTACAATGGAATGTTACTCAGGCTTCAAGAAGAATGAATTCTTGCCACTTACAATGACATGAATGGAGTAGAGTATATTATACTAAGTGAAATCAGGGAAAGAAAAATCCCATTTATTTCATTCATACGCGGAATTTAAGAAAGAAAACAGATGAATGCATGGGAGGGAGGAAAAAAGGAGAGAAAGAACAAGCCATAAGAGACTGTTAACAATAGATAACTGAGGCTGCTGGAGGAGAGGGGGGTAGAGATGGGGTAAATGGGTTCTAGGTATTAAGGAGGGCACACGTTGTGATGAGCACTGGATGTTGTATGTAAGTGATGAATCATTGAATTCTACACCAGAAACCAATATTGCACTGTATGTTAACTACCTAAAATTTAAATTAAAAAAACGAAGGAAAAATCTTTATGACATTGGGTTACGCAAAATGTTCTTGATATGATACTAAAAACATGAACCAGAAAAGAAACAGAATAGGCTTCATCTCATACTTTTGGATTCTATTTAAGCAGTGCTGTAAAGCTGTAAGAGAGAACTTGTGTACATTGAATGAATGGAAACCTTTTGGTGTCAGTAATCTTTTTGTTCATCCTCTGATCTGAACCAATAAACCCAGTAATTACCAGTAATTACACCCAGTAATTACAATTACTGACAATGGTAATTGTAGTAGTTTCTTATGGCTGCTATAAAAAAATGATCACAAAGTGTGGCTTAAAGTTGGGAAAAAGTATTATCTTATAATTCTAGAAGTCAGAAGTCCAAAATCAGCCTCACTAGACTAATGGCAAGGTGTCAGAAGGGCTGGTTTCTTCTGGAGGCTCTAGGTCTCTTCCAGTTTCTACAGAACATCTGCATTCCTGCCATAGCAGCTTCTTATAGGACATGTCACCAGAGACAAGCAAAGCAAAAGTAACCATGAACTGTTGGTACTTCATCAAGTCTACACACACACACACAATATATATATATTTATATGTATATTTATATTTATTATATATGTATTTTTTTCTTTTTCAGAATTGCTTTAGCCTATTTGGCATCTTTTGTGGTTCCATACAAATTTTAGAATTGTTTGCTCTAGCTCTGTAAAAAAATGCTGGTGGTATTTCGATAGGGATTGCATTAAATGTGTAAATTACTTTGGGTAGTATAGACATTTTGACAATGTTTGTTCTTCTAATCCATGAGGATGGAATGCTTTTCTATTTCTTTGTGTCCTCCTCATTTTTTTTCTATAAGTCTACTATTGTTTTCAGAGTATACACCTTTTACTTAAGTTAGAATTATTTCTAGGCATCTTACTGGTTTTGGTGTAACTGCAAATGGATCAATTCCTTCACTTTTTTTCCTGCTCCTTCATTATTGGTATATAGAAATGCAACAGATTTCAGCATATTGAGTTTTTATCCTGCAATTTTTCTGAATTCATGTTTAAGTTCTAACAACTTTTTGGTGGAGTCTCTCGGGTTTTCTACATGTGCAAATAGTGAAAGTTTGACTTCTTCCTCACTGACCTGGAAGCATTTTTTTAAAAGACTTTATTTATTCATTTCAGAGAGAGAGACAGAGAGAATGAGCAGGGTGTAGGGGAGAGGGAGACGAGAAGCAGGCTCCCCACTGGGCAGGACCTTGGGATCATGACCTGAAATGATGACAGATGCTTAACAAATTGAGCCATCCAGGCATCCTTGAATGACTTTTCTTTTTCTTGTCTGATTGCTGAGGCTAAGACTTCTAGTATTTTGTTAAATAGTAATGGTGAGAGTGGACATCCTTGTCTTATTCCTGACCATAGGAGAAATGCTCTGTTTTTTCTCATTGAGGATCCTATTAGCTGTGAGTCTTTGGCAAATGACCTTTATAATGTTGAGGCATGGTTCATCTATCCTTATTTTGTTGACTTTTTATCAGCAAAGGATGCATTATTTTGTCATATGCTTTTTCTGCATCTATTGACAGGATCATATGGTTCATATTCTTTCTTTCATTAATATAGTATATCGTGTTGATTGATTTGTGAATACTGATCCACCCCAGCTGTCCAGGAATAAATCCCACCTGATTGTCACTCTTTTAATGTAATGTTGAGTTCAATTTGCTAGTATTTTATTAATAATTTTTGCATCCAGGTCCATCAAGGATATTGGCCTGTAACTCTTCTTGCTAATGGAGTCTTTGTCTGGTTTTGAAATCAAGGTAATGCTGGCTTTATAGAATGAGTTTGGAAGTGTTCCTTCCATTTTTAGGTTTTGGAACAGCTTGAGAAGAATAGCTATTAACACTTCTTTACACATCTGGTAGAATTTCCCTGGGAAGCCACCTGACTCAGGACTTTTGTATGTTAGGAGAGAGTTTTTTTTTTTTTTTCCTAAAATTTATTTACTTGAGAGAGAGACAGCAGGGTTTAGGGGCACAGGGAAAGAAAAGACTCTCCACTGAGTGTGGAGCCTGACATGGGGCTCAATCTCATGACCTTGAGTTCACAACCTGAGCCAAAACCAAAAGTTGGATGCTTAACCAACTGTGCCACCCAGGCTCCTCTGTTGGGAGACTTTTGATTACTAATTCATTTTCTTTATTGATTATGGGTCTGTTCAAATTTTCTATTTCTTCCTGTCTCAGTTTTGGTAGGTTGTAAGTTTCTAAGAATTTGTCCATTTCTTTGAGGTTGCCCAGTTTGTCGGCAAAAATAGAATTTTGCATAGCATTCTAATTGTTTGTATTTCTGTGGTATTGGTTGTGATCTCTCCTCTATCATTCATGATATTGGTTCCTTGGTTAATATATCTATTTGGTTCCTTGGAATCTTTGGTTCCTTTGATTGTTTTTTTTTGTTTGTTTGTTTGTTTTTAATATATATAAACCTGGCTCGAGTTTATCAATTTTATTAATTCTTTCAGAAAAACAGCTTAGTTTCATTAATCTACTTTTTGTTTGTTTGTTTTTGGTTGTTGCTTCTATATCATTGATTTCAATTCTAATCTTTATTATTTCCCTCATCTGATGATTTTAAGCTTTATTTACTGTTTCTTTTATAGCTCCTTTAGGTGTAAGGTAAAGTGTATATGAGACTTTTCTTGCTTCCTAAAGTAGGCCTGTACAATATACTTCCCTCTTAAATGCTTTTGCTGCACCCCAAAGATTTTGGGCTGTCATGCTTTCATTTTCATCCACTTCTGTGTATTTTTTAAAATTCTTCTTTAATTTCCTGGTTGACCCCTTCATTCTTTAGTAGGATGTTCTTTAACCTCTATGTATTTGAGGTCTTCCCCAATTTTTTCTTGTGGTTGACTTCCACTTTCATAGCATTGTACCCAGAAAATATGCATGGTATGATCTCAATCTTTTTATACTTGTTGAGGGCTGATTTATGACCCAGTATGTGATCTATTCTGAAGAATGTTCCATGTGCAGCGGAGAAGAATGTGTACTCTGCTGCTTTAGGATGAAATGTTCTGACTATGTATCTATTAAGTCCATCTGGTCCAGTGTGTCATTCCAAGCCTTTATTTCCTTGCTGATTTTCTCCTTAGATGATCTGTCCATTGCTGTAAGTGAGGTATAAAATTCCCCTACTATTATTGTATTATCATCAGTGAGTTTCTTTGTTTTTATTAATTGATTTATATATTTGAGTGCTCCCAAGTTGGGGGCATAAATATTTACAGTATTAGATCTTAATGGATAGACTTCTTGGTGATGATACAATGCCCTTTTTCATCTCCAATTACAGTCTTTAGTTTAAAATCTAGTTTGCTGATATGAGTATGGCTATTCTGGTTTTCTTTTGATGTCCATTTCCATGATAGATGGTTCTTTATCCTCTCACTTTCAATCTGAGTCTGTCTTTAGGTCAAAAATGAGTTCTTGTAGGCAGAGTATAAATGAATCTTATTTTTTCTTTTTTTAATCCATTCTGATATCCTAAGTCTTTTGATTAGTGCATTTAGTCAATTTACATTCAGAGTGATTATAGAGAGATATGAATTTAGTGCCATTGTGCTACCTGCAGATTAAGGTGGTGTTTCTGGTGATGTTCTCTGGTCTTTTCTTGTCTTTGTTGCTTTTGGTCTTTTTTTCTCCACTCAGAGTTCCCCCTAATGTTTCTTGCAGGACTGATTTAGTGGTCATGAACTCCTTTAGTTTTTGTCTGTCTGGGAAACTCTTTATCTCTATTTTGAATGACAGCCTTGCTGGATAAAGAATTCATAGCTGCATATTTTTCTCATTCAGCATGTTGGGTATTTACTCTTTTCTGGCCTGCCAAGTCTCCGTGGACACATCCT
Organism: Spilogale gracilis; assembly: GCA_004023965.1. NCBI lineage: Eukaryota > Metazoa > Chordata > Mammalia > Carnivora > Mephitidae > Spilogale > Spilogale gracilis. Next base: position 75,897 of record PITA01000925.1, read on the forward strand.
CTGTGAACCTGATCTGTTTTCCTGTGTAAGTTAAGGATTTTTTTTCCCCTTGCTGCTTTCAGGATTCTTTCCTTGTCTGTGTATTTTGTGAATTTGACTATGATATGCTTTGGCAATGACCAGCTTTTGTTGGATTTAATGGGAATTCTCAGTGCTTCTTGGATTTTGATGTCTGTGTCCTTCCCCATATTAAATAAATTTTCAGTTACAATTGTTTTAATAAGTCTTCTCCCCTTTATCTTTCTCTTCATCATCTGGGACTCCCAAGACAAATGTTATTTTTCTTATGTTGCTGAGTTCTCTATCTCTGTGGTCCATTACTTTTCTTTCCCTTTTCTTTTCAGCTTCTTTATTTTCCATAATTCATCTTCTGTATCACTAATTCACTCGTCTGCTTCTTCCATCTTCATTTTTATGGCCTCCATTTGGGTTTGCACCTTGGTTATAGCATTTCTAATTTTTGTCTGACTAGATTTTCATTATTTTATCTCTGTAGTAAGGGATTCTCTAGTGTCTTCTATGCTTTTTAAAAGTCCAGCTAGTTATATCTTTATAACTGTTGTTCTAAATTCTAATTCAGACATCTTACTTATATCTGTACTGATTAAATCCATGACCATGAGTTCTACCCCATATTCTTTCTTTTGGGATGAATTCCTCCCATCTTGTCATTTTGCCCAGAAAAGAAAAGAAAGGAAAAGAGATACAGCAAAAGCAACAGCAAACAAAAAGAAAATCGAAAGAACAAAAAAGAAAAAAAAAAGAAAAAGCATAAAAAAGGAATTCCCCCTCCCTCACAAAAATAGATCCCAAGTGTGTTTTGGTCTGCTTCTCAAAAGAATCTAGATCCAAAAATAAAATAAAAGTAGACAAAAAATAAATGTGTGTGTGTGTGTATGAAAAGTGTATATATGTAAATTAAAAAATAACATTAAAACATTTTAAAAGGAATGGAAAATATAAGAAAATAAATGAACAATAAAAAATAAAAGAAATAAAAGATAAAAGAAAAAAGGAAACTCAATCCTATTTCCCCTAGAGCTGAAGTTTTGTGGCAGTCTATGATCAATAAACTTGGTGTTAGTGCTTGATTGTGCTGGTCTTCTGGGGGAGGGGCCTGTTGGGCTGATTCTCTGGCAGTTTCAGTGGAATGCTTCTACAGGGCACAGGAAGGTGGGGCTTGGTGTACATGATTCCAGCCTCCACTAGGTGGCACTGTTTTGTTCCCCGAAGGTTTTGATGGCCAAGCGGGATGAAAATGGTTGCACCTGGCTCTCTAGCCTCAGAGTTGTAAGTTCAGGCCCCTTATTCTTCAGTGAGTCCTCACAGAAAAGCAGTCAATCACCCTCTTTGTTTTCCAGTTTCATCTGAATCCTATTTGCCCTGACTATGCCCAACCTTTTTATCCAAGGTGCTTGACTGAGTTTCAGAACTCCAAATTTTAGGGATGCCAGAAGCTTGGACCCACACTATTCCTCCAGGAGAGGTTCTCACCATGCTTGCCAACCTGTCCCAGGAAGGTGGTCATATGACCACAAGGGGGTTCACAGTTTATAGCAGAAAGTTGTAACCAAGATCCAATACACTCTGTTGGATTCCCAGCTCCTAGGCTTAGAAATAGTGAGGCAGCTTGGCACCACCCATTCTTCCTGTGACCCGGGGATCATCAGACCACCCTGTCACTCCTGGGATTTTTGCCCCTCTTTGCCAACCTGAGCACCTTTAATCCAGGTACATCCTCCATGGTAGCAAACTTAAAAGTTCAGATTTTGTGCTCTGTTGCTTCTAATACTTTGCAGTATACTCTATATACAGGCTCCCTCCCTGCTGCTTCATTCACAGCTCTGCCTCCCTTAAGTGAACTTCCACAACTCCTACCTTCCAAAGGATGGATGCTTTCCTACTGGTAGACTTGGAATTTTTGTTTCCGCACACCTCTGATTGACTTCTTGGGTGTTCAGAATATTTCATGACTATCTACCTGCATCTGAGAGTATAAGACAAGCCCAGGGTCCTCCTCCTCCCCCTCCATCTTAACTCCTCCCTGCTCTTTTCATCTAAAAAGTTTATAAATTTATCTCCTACATTTAAGTCTTTGATCACTTTTGAGTTTTGTGTATGGTGTAAGATAAGGATCTACATTAATATTTTTGTATATAGATATTTAATTGTTCCCATGCCATTTGTTGAAGGGATTATCCATTCTTCAGTTTTGTTTTATTGATCTATTTGTCTATCCTTATGCCAGCACCATACTGTTTGGATTACTGTGGTTTTATAGTGATTATTGAAATTTGAAAGTGCAAGTCCTTCAACTTTATTCTCTTTTCAAATTTGTTTGCCTAATCTGGGCTCTCTAAATTTCAATATAAATTGTTTGGATTAGTTTCTTGATTTCTATTGGCATTTGATGTTCAATTAACTTAGGGAGAAATGTCTCCTTTCTTACACTTGGCTTGCCCAAGTTTTAGATAGATCTACATGTACCCAGTCATCTAATTAGTATTTGGCCCCTACTGTCTTATTATTGGTAGGACAGAGATGTGAAATCTTTTCCTGGAAGAAAATTTCATCTTTCAATTACTGATCACCCTGCTTCAATCATATATCAATCTGGCAGGTATGGCTATCCATTTCGTACCACCCCACCACAGCTGGTTGCTTTCCCATATCCACTCAGCATTGTTCATTCTTGTTTTGGCTTCTTTCCCACTGAGCCATTCGTCTACTTTGGCCCTGTGCCCCATTCATTTTTAGGCTCTCGGCTTGCCTCTCCAAAAGAATGATTTGATTCTAAGTCCTGTGATCCAGAGTCCTTTTATGAAAATATGAGCATTTGCCTCTACCTGGTCTTGTCCAGAGGATAAATGAAGCAATTGTGGAACACTAGATCAGGTCTAAAAATGAATAAGCACTTAAAACCTATATATATAATTTTCCCCTCAACTAGATTATATGATAGCAATATATTTCTGTGGCATCCAACATATTATGAGGCGCATAGAAGGGATTCCATAAGTATTTTAGTTAAAATGATAAAAATCTATGAGGTAGCTAGAAATAAAAATTTGGACACCAGCCAGGATCATGTATCTTATGTGAGCATAGGCATAGGTATGAATGTATTTGTATGTGGGAGAGAGATAATGAGACACATTCAGAGACAAAGACACCGAGGCACAGAGACAGACAGAAAGAGGTATTTCCTTTCAGTTAACATCTGAAGACAGTCTAATGTCTTCAATGGGCTACCACCTCACATCAGTCAAAGTGGCTAAAATTAACAAGTCAGGAAACAACAGACGTTGGTGAGGATGTGGAAAAGGGGAACCCTCCTACACTGTTGGTAGGCATGCAAGCTGGTACAACCACTCTGAAAAACAGTATGGAGATTCCTCAAAAAGTTGAAAACAGAGCTACCTGACAAGATCTACCAATTGCACTACTAGTTTTTACACCAAAGATACAATGTAGTGATCTGAAGGGGCCCCTGCACCCCAATGTTTATAGTAGCAATGTCCACAATGGCCAAACTATGGAAAGAGCTTAGATGTCCATCAACAGGTGAATGGATAAAGAAGATATGGTATATATACAATGGAATATTACTCAGCTATCAAAAAATGAAATCTTGCTATTTGCAGTGATGTGGAAGGAACCAGAAAGTATTATGCTAAATGAAGTTAATCAAAGATAGACAATTATATGATCTCACTGATATGTGGTATTTAAGAAACAAAACAGAGGATCATAGGGGAAGAGAAGAAAAAATAAAACAAGACAAAACCAGAGAGGAAGAAAAACCATAAGAGACCTGTAATCATAGGAAACAAACTAAGGATTGCTGGATGGGAGGGGGGTGAGAGAATGCGGTAACTGGGTGATGGACATTAAGGATGGCATGTGATGTAATGAGTACTGGGCATTATATAAGGCCGATGAATCACTGACCTCTACCTCTGAAACCAATAATATATATTAATTGAATTTAAATTAAAAAGTATAAAAAATAAAAGAAAAGACAGTCTAGTGTCTGGTAAAGCAAACACTGGTATAGTAGGTCTTGAAAACAAGCATACTAAAACTGAAGTTTGTAACTTAGAGGGAGTCACATTGAAGCTCCACATGAGGGGTTTATAGTGAAAGATGATCATTCCCCCAACTCACAAAAAATTGCACAATTTTCAAAAAACCAAAAAATAATATTCCTTTTCCTATATTTCATTGTTCTTTAGGAACACCAAAGGATATAAAAGGAGACAGAGAAGAAAGCTATAGCAAGACGTCAGTTCTAATCTTCCAATCTAAATATCAGAATCTAAATCTATTTGAGTTTAAGTCATTACAGTAATGAAATCTTAATTCTGAATATTTTACCACAGTCTAAGTGTCCATCACCATATGCGATAAACTCTCCTAAACCTTTCCTTGTTCTCTCTTCATATCCTCTCTTCATTCCTCCACCAATAGACTGGTCAGAAGAGCTTCCTAACTCATCTTTACATGCTCTGAATCCTACATAGTGCTTGGTCTGCACCTCATGCTTGTTAAATTGAGCTGGTCCCTGGACATTCTCTTCCTTTTCTCTTTTCTTCCAACAGAGCTAAGGTTTCATTCATGCCTTCCTCACACGTATGTGTTTACTCCATGTGGACACTGTATGGGGCACTAAAAATACATTAACATCTGTAGAGCACTTTGTTTTCTTGTTGCTCATTGTCATTTAGTTTTTGAATTTGGATTTTAGGTAGTTAACACACAGTGAAATATTTGTTTCTGGAGTAGAATTCAGTGATTCATCACTTACATATAAGAGCCAGGATTCATCATAATGAGTGCCCTCCTTCACACCCATCACCCAGCTAGCCCACTTTGTAATTTACAAACTGATTATTCTTTAATTGTTAACTGTAGACCCCTGCTATTCACTGCCTATCTTGGGACAGAGTAATCTCTTGCTTAGAAATGTTGCTATCTTAAACTTCAAAGAGCTCCCTCCGCCTCCAAACTGTGGTCAGAAGAAAGAGTATATGTCCATCTCACTCAGCCCTGAATGTCCCCCATTTTTCTCTCATAAAATCCAGAGGGCTTATTATTTCTCTTTGTAAAGTGTGGTTTTTGTTAGTGCAAAACACTGGCTAATGATGACAAAGACACTTAGTGAAAGTAATCTGGCTGTGCTGTATTTTCTAACTAATGAGTCCAGTAGGGGTGGCGGCTGGTGGTGATTGCTGCCAAAACAGCAGCAGGAGCAGAGCGCTTCAAGGGTTCAAGGACATGGGTTTGTCTCTCTTGTCTTCATGGATGACTTACAGAAATTGAGAAAGCAAAATATACTTCACCTCGCTAGTCTTCTTTTATTCTCCTTGCCTCTCTTCCCTGATAATATGCAACAACTAAAATAACTACAGAACTGACCAGTTATCATTTTACCATTGGTCCCTTTCATTGACTATCTTCCATCAAAGAGACTGATGGTACTTAAATAAAATCTGCCTTGAAAAACAATAAAAATCTTTATGAGCATTCATTCTACACATATATGTTGAAATCCCAGTTTCATGCTAAAAGCTGAGGTTATAAAGATAATGAGCGTTTTCCTTCTAAAGGCTGAAAATGTAGATGATGAGACAGAAAATACACCTATGTAGAGGGGTTCAAGTATCATAACAGAGGATACATAGGTGCCATGACAGGGGAGGAACTCTAAGATCACCTGGAGTGGAGAGAGAAGAGTGATGGCCAGGTGGGGCATCCTGGTAGGAAGGGAGGTTTTAGATGAGTCTTCATGGGAATGAGGACCAGGAGGAAAAGGAGAAAGTATTCTAGGTTAATGGAATGGCTTATCCAAGTGGAATTTGTAATTTGTAATGTTTTTCTGATTTCATTTCTGTCCTTTCCCTAAAATAGTATTGTGGAAAGATACTTTTCTGAATCTTCTGGATCAATCCAATCATTTTGTTGTTTTTGAAACAGAAACCAAGATGGTTAGTCTCATCTCGAGTTTTATTTAAATTTCTTTCAATAAGAAGTATTTAATTGTCTGGCAACTAAGAACTCTGTATATCAAGTTATAGGAAGTAAGAATTCTAAGATGCATAAAATGTATTCTCAGAATTGTAGCAGGTAATAAAACAAAATCATTTTCAGTGATCTGAGATGGCATGCCTCCCAGAAGAGGCATCGAGTGGTTGACAGCATGGAACTCCAGCTCTGACAATAACTCTGTGACCTTGGACAGGTTACCATCTCTGTATCTTACTTTCCTAATTTGTGAAATGAAGATACTAATAACTTTTATCACATAAGGTTGTTAATGGAGAATGAATACAATCATGCATGCAAAGTGCTTCAATAGTTTCAACTGCATGGTAAATGTTATATATTTGTTGATATAGGATATCATTTAGTTTGTATGTTGCAGAATATTTTTTTTTGTCTTTCTCATGTTTGAGATCCATTACCTATTTCGATGTCAAGGCTTTTGAGGACAGGTTTTGTTTTTGTTTCTGAATGGGTTGGGTGTGTGTGTGTGTGTGTGTGTGTGTGTGTGTATACCCACACCATATCATACAGAGCTGCTAGTAAAATTTTTACTTGTCTCCTCCTAGGGTCAGCATCTCCTAAGGTCAGCACCATCTTCACTGTGATAATACCAAGTATCTTATAGTTGTAATGGAATCATTGCATGCAAATCTAAATTCTTTCCACTAAACCAAACCAAGCCCAAAACGTGAAAACTAAGACTTCTAACATGCAGAGCCACCAAAAACATTGTTTGCAAGAACCTATTTCCTTTGATCTTTGTAGGTTTTATCAAGTTATTAGTCTCTTTATATTGGGAGTGATCCCAATTCATATATGAGAAAAGTGAAAATCTAAGAAGTTAATTGACTTAATAGAGGTTAGATAATTCGGTAGTTATAAAGCCAGGACAATGATTCCCTGCTCTCAGACCACAGCTTTCTTCACTTAACCAAACTGCCTCTCTAATTTCATGAGGGAGATAACCAGGAAGGTATCTTGTCACCAAGAAGACATGTCCCCATATCAAGAGTGGAATATAGTCTATTGGGACATAAACTTTGTAGAAAAGATGTCTGACCTAGAGCAAAAGTTCCAGGAGCCAGATACTCTATCTACTATAAAACTTCAGCTCTAAGGATTTACAACACAGTTCGACAGCTGAGATGACCTCTTTAAATAAAAGCTGTCAGTGATTATAACCCCTAAAGATGCTAAATAAATAGATTAACCACTTTAATTATTTTAAATAAATACCTCCAAGGGTGCCTGGGTGGCTCAGCTGGTTAAGCCTCTGCCTTTGGCTCAAAGGATCTCTGCTCAGTGGGGAGCCCATTTCTCCCCTTGCCTCTGCCCCCCCCCACTCATGATCTCTCCCTCAGCTCTCTCTCACACTCTCTCTCAAATAAATAAAAATCTTTACAAAATGAAGTAAATACCTATAATTTGAGCTTTTATTTATTCATTTTGACCATTTAACCTTGCACAAAGATTAAGGATATAAGTTTATGATTTGTTTATTGTACTTACACTATTTGCAAATCACTGTAGCACTGATGTCATCTGCTTTAGCAAGCATGGCAAGGGTTTACTAATATTTTGTGAGTTCATTCATCTAAAAAGAAGCAATATTTTATGGAGTGGTGACCATGCATAAGTTATGAGTGAGGTGTTGTGCAGTGTATACTAGAAGGCAAGGATACTGCATATACTAAAATGACAACACAAGGTTGACTCTGAAAGATACTACATAAAGTAATTACAGTAATTAGCATCTTAAATAAACTCCCCCAAATACCAAACCTAGTCCTTTTCCAGTGAATGTTCCTGCCACTTTCTATTCTATCATTCAAGTCAGAAACCCAGGAGGCTCCTTGTCTTCTTTCTCTCCATTAGCTCCCAAATGTAACCTTGCATTATGTCCTATTGATGTGATCTCATATCTGCTCATTTTTCTTCACTTCTATCATCATAATCACCCCTCAAGTCCAAGCTACCCTCAGCTCCTACCTAGACTACTTCAATTGAGCTGTTGCAGCCACTCATGTCAATATCATTTACAATTAATTTCCACTCTGCATAGAGTGATCCTTGTGAGTTGCAAATATGATCATCTCTCCTTCCTGCTTAAAATACTTTAATAACTCATCTTAAGATAAACATTCGAATCCCTACCACGGTCTGTGATGTCCCACGGACAATTTCGTTTTTGCCTGTTTTGTCCAGCCCCAGGGTGCTCCTCACTCACCATGCACTGGCCACACCAGCTTTCTTCCACTCCCTCAGACACCCCCATGCTCACTGCTGCTACTGAACCTATGCACAGGCTGTACCCTCTGCTTATATTGCTTCTGCTCAGGGCAAGTTTTCATATCTGAATAAAGAAAATTTAAAAAGCTAGAAGCAGGGGGAAGGACTATTCCCTGTCTTCACTCTCACCTAGCTCTGAACACTGATAGATCAGTCAGGAAAGTCTCTCCTGGCCTTTCTAAGCATGTTTTTTAGTTGAGCTGTGTACTGTAATAGCATTATGTATTTCTCCTTTGAGACTTTTAGCACAGTTGTCATTTCAAGATTAGTTATGCGAATCTAATATCTGCCTCTCTCACTGAACTGTAAGCTATGTGAAAGAGACATCATTTCTTTTGGTTTGATAGCTGACACACAGAAGTTCTATGTAAATATTTGTTGAATTAATTGATGGATAAATAGCATAATTCAAAAAAGAGGGGGAGAGAGAGAGAAAGAGTGAGAGAGAGAGAGAGAGAGAGAGAGAGAGAGAGAAAGACTGATTCACTTAATGTGACAGTAGTTTCCCCTTCTGGAGGACAATTGTTTTTAGCCTGTGCTTTGAGAGACAGATAAATTTCTAATAGATATTGTGAAAAGAACATCTTAGGCAATAAAGGTAGCATGAAAAGTACAGAAATAGGAAGATATAGGGTGTTTAGAGCACTTAGTTCAGCTTCAGAGAATACGTAGGGATATAACTGAAAAGGTAGAGTTAATGTAACAAAAAGCTTTACTAGTATGCCAGCCTACAGAAGATGGCCTGTCTATGCTATGAATGTGGAGGAACTAAACATTTCCAAGCAAGTCTGATGTTTTGCTGATGCACTGGATTGGGAATGAAGGTGAAGTCCTGGGTGGCAATGTAAGGGTTGTGATAAATACAGGGTATAATGGGACATACAGCAGTATGTGGGAGGGACAACTAACTCCATGTGAAAGGTCAAGGATCAACTGTCCTGTAAGCTTCTTGAGGTGAGGACTCACATCATGCTCATGTGTTGAACATTGTTTCCTACGGTACCATCCTTAAGCATCCTTGGTAATTAGTGTGTTAAACATCCAGTTAAATACTAATGATTTATGTGGAACCTGGTACAGGTTCTGAAGATACAAGAAAAACTGAGTTCCTGCTCCGAAAGCAGAATGAACCTGCATTCTGGCAGAGGAAGGTTGATGAACAAAAAATAGGTTATTAGTGTATAATGGCAGCTAGGAAGGGGTTACATTACTTAGAAAGTCAAGGAAGGTAACTTTGAGGAAGAACTATTTGAACTCTCAATTTTATGTACTTGGGAATTTGCCCTTCTGAATTTATGATGAAAATAACTGAGCCTTAGGCCATAAATTAGAGAAGCAGACATTTATAGATTTAATAAATAGACCATTCTTATCAATCAACTCCTTATTCATAAGCATGTAATTTGTACAGGTTCTCAATGAATTACATTGCTCATTCACTTTTCAAAGCTAAGAGTTAAAAATTCAGAAACCTTGTGCTCAGGTGGAATTTATGGCCATATTTTTTTAGCTCAACACTCAGATGTTTGATCTCCACCAAATGATATATTCTGAGTCACAATGTAAGTCTCTACAGGTCATATCTTTCCTGGTACACCCCCTCTTTGGTCTCTTTGAAACTGAGCAGTTGTCCACCAGGGCCCTGGAGCCAAACTTTTCTGGGAACATTGATAAAACTGTACATTAGCTAATGGATTCTTAAGATAATTACATTGAATTTCTCCTTCTCCAATCCAAATACTAAAACAGAAAATTTGTCTTCACATTTTTATTCCAGGATCTTAGGTCTCAACTCAGAATGAAATAATGAACTGTCTGTAGACATGTTGTTGCTCAGATTGCTCTGTGTCCATCTGATTCTTTGATTCATTAGATATGGATATGAGTCTACATTAGACATTGGTCTACTTGGATGTAGGAAAGGAGGAAGGGAAAGAAGGAAAGGAGAGAAACAAAGAGAAAACAAAGGGGGTGCCTGGGTGGCTCAGTTGGCTAAGCGACTGCCTTCAGCTCAGGTCATGATCCCGGAGACCCGGGATCAAGTCCCACATCGGGCTCCCTGCTTGGCAGGAAGCCTGCTTCTCCCTCTCTCACTCCCCTTGCTTGTGTTCCCTCTCTGGCTGTGTTTCTCTCTGTCAAATAAATAAATAAAATCTTAAAAAAAAAAGAGAGAGAGAGAGAGAGAGAGAAAACAAAGGAGGAGGTGGAAAGGAAGGAAGGAAAAGGGGAGAGAGGAAGGGGGGAAGTAAGAGAAAAGAAAACACCTTTTACACCCTGAGCTTATCCGAGCACCATTTAAGTTGAGTTGTAGGATAGCAATATTTATTTACCAATATAACCAAAATACTTTGCTCAGAAGGTCAGATTCTCTTTCAGATCTGAGCAATATTATATTCATACAAATCACTCTACATTGATATAAACAGCAAGCAGGGACAAAAATCTTTATATCATATATTTGGACAAATAAACAAATATTTCTCCACCTCCCCATCCCTTTTTCTGAAAAACAAAATAAGACAAAAATATTTTTGAGTTATATAGCAATTTCACTCAAATCAAAAATCCCCCCAGGAGAAATGTCCATGTCCACTCTTCCAGTAACTTCAACAAGTAATCAATGTGTAAGAATTGAGATTCATTTCTGATTCCTGAGGGAAATGTTTTAGAAAAAGAAGGAATTTCCCTTAAAAGAATAAAGCAGGTAGCAGGAAAGAATAAAGGTTTCTTGTTCTCCCTGAAGAACACTCAGATGGGTGTGGGAAGAGAGAGGAGGAGGAAAATAAGGTTCTTCAAAGTACACTATAGACACTGTTCTAGTGTGGATGGAACTTGAGAGCTGTCAGAGGAGACTATTAATGCGAGACTCACACGGTAAGGACCTGGAACCTTGGAACTGGGGAAGGCATGGAGGATGCCATTCAACTGCAACATGTTAGTACATATTATTAAAAGCAAAGTAAGATAAATTTGCCAGCATACACTGAAACTATAGGGAAAAGAAATTCTGAAAACTTTTCAAGGATCAGGATATGGTGGACCTAAATTAATAATATGATGTCTATCATACTAGAATAGAAACAATAAGTCTGGTTGACGCCTATGTTTCCCCTGCTCCCCTGCCATCTTCCAAAGAAAGGTCAGTCTTCCCAGATAGGTTCTGTATACAGAAAAGTGAACAAATTGTAAATGTTCAGCTTGATGCATATTCAAAAAGTGAATGTACCCATTTAACTGCCACCTAGTATCACAAGAAATACAATATTAGCAGCACCAGATACCCTCTGTGTGCTCTTGGTTAGTCATTACCCCACTCCCCTATAAAAGTAAACACCGTCTTGTCTTTTATTAGCATTGGTTATTTTTTAATTCTTTTAAACATTTTATACATGGAATTATACAGCCCATACTACTCTGTGTCTATCTTCTTCTGCTCAATAGTACATCAGGAAATCATCCATCCATACATACACTAATCATTCATTTCTATTGCCATATAATATCGTTATATGATTATATTATCATGTATTTACTGTTACAGTTAGGTTGCTTTCAGATTAGTGTTATAGGAATAGTGCTATGAACATTATGTTGCTTAATAAACATATGAACATACTTTAAGAACACATGTACATCTTTCTAGGAATGGAATCATTGGGTGACTAGACCATTTTAATGGATACTGTCAAACACTGACATGCTCACTGGCCTAAGTTCCAATTTGTTTGTTGGCAATATTTGGTATTGTTCATCTTCAGTTTTAGCCTTTTTGTTGTTTAATAAATTATTGCTATTTTAAGTTCTATTTCCATAATCACTAATTAGATTAAACACATTTTATTTGCTTGTTGACCATTTGGATATTCTGTTTTGAGAGTGCCTGTTTAACCCTACTGAAAATTTTTCTAGTGGGTTGTCTTTTTTCTTATTGAGGTGTAGGAGTTCCTCACATGTTCTGGAAACATGTTCTCTGCTACTAAATGTGTATATGTACTGAAATATTTTCTCTTACTCCATGGTTTCACTTTTCAGTTCATTAATGGTATCTTTTGATAAAAAGTTCTTAATTTGAATATAATTTATCTAACTTTTCTTTTGGGATTAGTGCTCTTTTCTATTCTGATACAAAATCTTCCCTATTCCAAAGTCATGAAGATTTCTTAACTTCTACCTCCTATTCTACCCCCAAATAAATTCCTGGTGACAGTGTACTCAAACCTGGTGCCCATTTGTATTCGGTTGTTTGCTTGTTTGGAGTTATGAGTTCTTTGCATTATTAAAGTGTAAGTCCTTTGCCAGATACACGTTTTGCAAATACTTTTCTAAGTCTATGATTGCCTTTTCCCTTTATTAACCTTGTCTTTTGAAAAACAAATATTTTTAATTTTTATAAAATCCAATCTGTTGATCTTCTGTATTGTAGTTTGTTTTTTATGTCATATTTATGATCACTGCCCTGGTTCCTGGGTGGCTCAGCCGGTTAAGTGTCTGCCTTCAGTTCAGGTCATGATCCCAGGGATGAAGCCAGGCATCCGGGCAAGGATCCTGATTCTCCCTCTCTCTTTGCCCCTCCCCACAGCTCAGCTCTCTAGCTCGCTTTTTCTCTCTCAAATATATAATAAATTCTTAAAAAATATTATTGCCAAGCACAAGGCCACTGTGATTTTATCCTATATTTTCTTCTTGAATGGTTTTCATTCTTATATTTAGACCTACGATTTGAGTTGCATTTTGTATGTTGTTAGAGGTAAGGATTTCTATTTTTGCATATGGAATCCTGGTGGTTCAGCACAATTTATTGGAAGAATTATCCTGTCACCATTGAATTGCTTTGGAACATTTGTCAAAAATCAATTGACCATACATTTGGTCATTTATTTCTGGACTTTCTGTTTTGTTCCATTGTTAATTTGTATATTTTTGTATCAATGCTGCACTGATTATTGTAGCTTACGGTAAGTCCTCTAGCTTTTTTTTCTTTTTCAAAGTTGCTTTGTCTATTCTAGCATTTTGCATTTTCTTTATAAATTTAGAATAAGCTTGTCAGCTAAAAAAAAAAAGTCTTCTGAGATTTTTAACTGGGATTGGTTGTTGGTTCTGTGATCAATTTGAGGAAAATAGACATATTAACAATATTGTGTCTTCTGATCTGTAAATAAATCTGCATTGACTAGCTTTTTTATATTTCTCCCATTAATGTTCTGTGGCTCTCAGCATACAAATCTTGGACATCTTTTGTCAGACTTATCCCTAAGTATGCTACGGTTCAGTTGCTCTGGTGAGTCTGGTTATTTTGAAAATTTCAATTTCCTCTTGCTGTTTGATAGTCTATATAAATATTATTGGTTTTGTGTATTGAGCTTGAATCCTACAACCTTGACAAAATCACTTACCATTTTAAGTAGGGGTTTTTTTGTATATTTTGGGGGTTTTTCCATGTATGTGATTAATAAAGACAGTTTACATCTGCCTTTCCAGTCTACATGCCTTTTTAATTTCTGTTTCTTACCTTATTGTACTAGATAGAATATCCAGTTCAGCAGAGAGAAGAGGCATTCTTTCTTTTTCTCCCTAATATCATGGGGAAAATATTCAACTTTTTATGATTAAGCATAATATTACCTATTGATTTTCATAAATACTATTTATTAAGTTGGAGAAATTTCATCTTACCCATAGTTTGCTGAGATAAATAAATATATATATGTGTGTGTGTATATATATGTGTGTATATATATATATATATATATTTTTTTTTAAGATTTTATTTATTTGACAGAGAGAAACACAGCTAGAGAGGGAACACAAGCAAGGGGAGTGAGACAGGGAGAAGCAGGCTTCCCGCAGAGCAAGGACCCTGATGAGGGACTCCATCCAGGAACTTCAGGATCATGACCTGAGCTGAAGGCAGACACTTAACGACTAAGCCACCCAGGTGCCCTGCTGAGATATATCTTTAAAGCATGAATGGATACTGAATTTTATTAAATCCTCTTACTTTGAGTTATTAAATTTATTTTTAGTCTGTTAACCTGCAAAATACATTGATCTATTATCGAACACTGAACCAATTTGCATCCTTGAATAAATACCATTTGCTCATGATGTGATAATATCATTTTTAATGAATTTCCAGATTCAATTTGCTAATAATTTGTTAAAGTTTTTTTTGTATCAATGTTTAAGAGGAATGTTGATCTATAGTTTCTTCTTAAAGTATCTTTGTCCAGTTTTGGTGGCCGGGTAATGCTGGCTTCATAAAATATGCTGGGAAGGGTTTCCTTATTCTATTTCCTGGAACAGATTATAAATCTTGCAGTTTTCAAGAAATTTGTCCATTTCTTCTAAGTTGTTGAATTTAGAAATGTAAACCTTTTTCATATTCTCTAAATATGCTTTTATAGAAGATCCAGGTGATATTTCTTCTTTTACTCCTGATATTGGTAATGTGTATCTTTTTTTCTTGTTGTTTCTGACAAGAATTTGATCAATTTTACTGATCTTTTCAAAGAACCAATTTTGAGATCATTAGTTTTCTCTATTGCTTTCTATATCCAAGTTCATTCCTTGATTTTTCCTTTTTTTCTCAAAGATATATTATTCATTAAACCTTGATATAAACTATTTGTTTTGATTTTTGTTATTGTTTTCTTTCCTTAAAGAATATAAGCAAAGCTGCATTCTTTGTCTGCTTTGTTCCCTCATGGATTCCAAACACCTAGAATAGTGCCTAGCACAGACTGGGCAGCAATCATATGGCTGGATGAACTAATGAACTTCTGTCTATCATATATTTTATGCTAAATATTGGACTCAACATTTCATACAGTTAGTTGGATTCAGTAGACTGGCAGAAGAGTATAACATTATGATTGTTAATGTCCAGAAGTTTGAATTAGATCATTTCTGAATAACATTCATTTAAAGTCATAAGAAAGGCATTTTCCCCCCAAAAAAATGTCAATGAGAAATCTATGATTGGAAATAATTTACAAGGTATAAGGAACTAATTTAAAAAGGCAATTAAGGTTCTGTTTTTGTTTCTGTTTTAAGAATTACAGAAGGTCCCTGTTTCAAGAAAAAAATCTGAATGCACAGATGTACCTCATATCATGGTAAATTACTATCTTTATGTTTTTAAAGATAACTATCTTTATGTTTTAGGCATCTTGTCTTTCTTAATTTATCATGACATATTGACTAGAGTAAGGATCTTCCATGGCAGTCTTTCTAACAAAGTAGGCTCATTAACCCACCCACATTATCCCCCAACTTTTTTGGCAGTGAAAGTTGATTACAATCCCAGAACCCTTCAAAATGTGAATAACTAGCAACATACTCTATTCATGGAAGTGTGTAGATGCGTGCAAAGAAGTTTCCCGACTTTTGTAGGTCAGTTGGTAAAATACTTCAACTTCCCCTCTGAAAACTTCATCTGATAATCTCTTCATCAATTTGACCTTAAAATTAGGTCATCTCTAATTTTCTTCTAAGTACTTATCTACTGAGAATTTTGATATCAATTTATGAACAAAAACTACTTCATTTATCTAATCCTCTCTTTCAACATCTTCTCTGAGAGGGGTCATTTATTCACTCAACAAATAATTATTGGGCCCTTATGGGCTATCAAGCACTACTAAAAGGCTCTGGGGGTAAAGCAATGTGGAAAGCAGAAAGATCCTTGTTCTCATGAAAGTAGTTTTTCAAATCAAATCTCCTGACCCAATTCTCTGTACTACAGTCCTAGTTGGGGCTTTCTTATACTCAGGTATATTTGGCAGGCACAGATGTCCTCAACTAGGAGAAATTTTGTCCCTTGGGAAACATGGGGCAATGTCTGAAGATAATTTTGGTTGTCATAACTGGGAGGGGATCATAATGGTTTCTAAAGGTTAGAGGCCAAGGATGCTGCTAGCTATCTTACAATGAACAAGTATTAGTTCACAATGTCAACAGTATTGAGACTGAAAAACCCTCATCCAGCAGGCCGGCCTCATAAATTTTGTAGTACTGTTAGTGATATATTAATGCTGGAAATATTCAAAACCAAGTTCAAACAGAAAAGAGATGAGTTTAATTTTCTGAACCTGAGAAATGTTGTGAACATATTTATCAACTACTGAAACCTTTCTTTCATAATATAGCAAATGCAAAAGCAAATATTTACAAACTAAACCATGTCATTTTTACCATCACTTGCTTTCAGGAGACATCACAGAGTAAGGATATTTTAAATCTTGCTATTCAAGTTATACTATTAAAAGCAAGAATATGCCATCTAAGCTGAGGCAATTAATTCATCTCTTAACAGTTTTTCAAAACGCTGGAAGAGAGAATTCTCTTGCCCTTGATTCATTTTATAGATGAGACCAATGTGCCCTTCCTTGTGCAATCTCTCCTTTAAATCCATCCTAATTTTTATCATTCATATCAATCTTCAAAACTTGATACTTTTAAATCATCTATCATTTACTTATCATTTCCAGTGATATAAATACCAAGAATGAATGTGCTTATGACACAAGACATCTGGATTGGAATAGCTACTTTTTTATGGAAACTTTCTGCAGGAAGAGCAATCTGAATCAAATTCAGAATATATTTGGTTATTCTTTTTAATGATCACAAACAACATTACTTGCCTACTCATTATTTGGTAAAATTGTCCATGGAGTTATATTCCTACAATATAAACCAAATCATAATATTCTCTAAAACAAAAAGCATTTGTGCTGTCTCTGAGTCCATTGTCTCCTACTTCCTAAGAATATGTCAGACATTTTAGTCTCATAATCATATGGTCTCTGATCTAAGCATGAACTACCTTCCAGGCTTTTTTTTTTTTCCCCGCCCTTGTTTCTGTTTCCTCCTCTTGGTTTAAGAAGATACAAGAAGGTTTAGACTAATTACTAGCATATCTCTTGTGTTTAACATATTAATAACTTGTGCATGCTAGTCATGTATCAGTCCTAGTTGTTGATGTGCTGGCCACGAGGAATGTTGGAAGGAAGGCTTCAGTGGTGGGAGGTGGTCATATTTTCAGAGTAACTGCCAGGAGGCTGAGTCAGGACTTGAGACAGAGACTTCTTCCTCAAGAGTCCCCATGCATAAGGCCTTAGATCAGATTCTGGAGGCAGCTTCCTAGAGAGTTGCTGAGCTAGAAATTCAGGTAAGATATCCATGATGACCCATCACTCCAAAACGCTATGTAAAAATGGGAGCTGAGGGGAGCAAGGAAATTGAAGACTGAGGAGTGGTTGGATAAAAAAGAAGAATATTCCTCAAAGCTTCCAATATCAGCAATCCACAAAAATCTACAAGTTTACTTAAATTTCAAGTCATTTCAATAATAATATAAATAAATAATATAAACATATTTGGGATTATCTGGATGAATAGTGACTTCAAATTGCATTTGCCTTATGCCTAATGATATTGGCATCTTTTCATGTACTTCATGGTCATCTGAATATCTATTGCTGTAAAGTGTTCAAAGGTTTTTCCCATTTATTTTGAAATAGCTGTAGATTCACAGAAAGATATAGATTGTTAAATTTATGTGTGCAGAGTTGGTTCTTATTATTCCTTTATTATCCCTTGGGGTCTATAATCTTAGCTCTTGCCTGTTGTAATCTTGTTTCATCCCTGATATTGGTAATTTGTGGTTTCTCTCTTTCTTTTGGTCTTGATAAATGTTTTCCAATTTTATTCATTTTTTCAAAGAACCAGCCCTTTCCTTAATTGATTTTCTCTATTGTTTTCCTATATTCTATTTCATTGAAAATTACAATTATCTTTTGTTACTTCCTTCTGTTTGTTCTGGATTTTGTTCTTTTTTTAGTATGTTGATATTATTGACTTTACTTTTCCCCTTTTCTAATGTACTATAACCTTGCCCTCAATACCACTTTAGCTACATCTACAAATTTTGATATAATGTATTTTTAATTTAATACAGTTTAATTTTTTTATTTCCCTTGAGAATTCCCCTTTGACCTATAGATTATTGAGAAGTATCCAGTTTTGTTTCTAAGTGTTACAGAGTTTCTTGTTATTTATTTCTAGTTTGATTACATTTTGGTAAGGGAACACATTCTGTATGATTTAATTCTTCCCAGTTTGTTAAATTTTCCTGATGGCTTATTGTAAATTGCAAAGAGTAAATGTTCTGTAAGTGTCTGAAGAGAATACTATACTGTTGGGTGGAGTGGTCTATAAAAGTGATTGGATGCTGATAATGTTGAATTCTTCTGAATCTTTGATTTCTCTTATTCTATCAATTTTTGGTGAAGTCTCTTTTCCTGACTACAATTGTCAATTTGCCTCTTTCTCCTTTTAGTTTTACGTGTTTTTATTTTATTTATTTTACAACTCTATTTCTTCACAGATTGATCTTATTAGGTGATGTCTTTTCTCTTCCTGATAATTTCTTTTGCTGTGAATTCCACTTTATATGATATTAGTGTGGAGACTTCAGCTTCCTTTTACTTACTGTTTTCATTATACATCTATACATATCTATATATCTATATCTATATCTCTCTCTATATATGTACATCATTTTACTCTCAACTAACTTATATTGTTATATTTGAGATGAATTTCTTATTGACAAGATAATTTCCCCCACTCTAACAATCTTTGTATTTTAACTGTTACATTTAAATCATTTACATTTAATGTAATAATATATCTAACATTATATTGTTTTCCTGTTTGTTCCATTTTTCCTTCCATTTTCTTTTTCCTATATTCCTTCAGGTTACTTGAATATTTTTGGAATTTCATTTTTCTGTAGACTTTTTTCTATAATACATAGATCTTTTTGTATACACATTTTAATGGTTGCTATAGGTGTTATATTATGTGTACATTATATTATGCATAACATGACTTATTATAGTCAATTGGTATTGACATTTTACAAGTTTAAATGGAATTCAGAGGTTGTACTTCATTTTAAAATCCTTTAAATTTTCCCCATTTATATGATCTTAAATATTTTCTCTACATACACTGAAAATCTTATCAATGTTATCATTTTTGTTTTAACCATTAAATATAATTTAGAAATTCAAGAGGACAATAAAATTACATCGTAGCCACCCATATTTTTCCTCTTTTCTTCTTTTCCCCTTCTTTATTGATAATGCAAGCTTCCTTATTGTATCATTTTATCTGTTACCTTGGAGTGCCTGGGTGGCTCAGTCGGTTGAGCATCTGCTCAGGTCATGATTCCAGGGTCCTAGGATTGATAAGGGAACCCACATCAGGTTCCCTGCTCATCCGGGAGCCTGCTTCTCTTTCTGCCTATCCTCTCCATTCATTCTTTCTTTCTCTCTTACAAAAATAAATAAATACTCAAGAATTTTCTTTAGCAATTATATTAGGATACGTGTGCTGGATGCAAATTCTCCTAATTTTATTTTCTGAGATTATCTTGATTTACCCTTCATTTCTGAAGGATATTTTCATTTGGTTCAGAATTCTGGGTTGATAGTTCTTTGCTTTCAGCCCTTTAAAAATCTTGTGTCGGGTGCCTGGGTGGCTCAGTGACTTAAGTATCCGATTCCTGATTTTGGTTGAGCTCATGATCTCAGGGTTGTGGGATTGAGCCCCATGTGAGGCTCTGCTCAATGGGAGTCTGCTTTAGATTCCCTCCCTCTCTACATCAAAAACTAATGATGAACTATACAGTGGCTAACTAAAAAAAAAAAAAAAAAAGATTCTTTCTCTCGCCCATTGCCCCTCTCCCCACTCACTTATTCTTTCTCTCTAATAAATAAATCTTAAAAAAAAAAAAGTCCTGGGCTCCTGAGTGGCTCAGTGGGTTAAGCCTCTGCCTTCAGCTCAGGTCATGGTCTCAGGGTCCTTGGATCAAGGCCTGCATCAGGCTCTTTGTTCAGCAGGGAGTCTGCTTCCTCCTCTCTCTGACTGCCTCTCTGCCTACTTGTGATCTCGATCTCTCTCTCTCTCTCTCTCTCTCTCTCTCTCTCTGAAATAAATAAATAAAATCTTTAAAAAAATCTTATGTCACTTTTTTTGGCCTCAATAATTTCCTATAAGAGATTCATGGTTATTCAAATCACTTTTTCTCTATAGTTATGGCATTGCTTCTCTTGCCACCTTCAATTTTTTTTTTTCTTGTTGCCTCATTACTGCCAGGCTTGGAGAAGAATCCAGTTTCTTCACATTGTCTCTGTTTATATCCTGGGAGTGATTACAACTTACAACTCCTCTCCACATTGCCTTCACTGACATGAAAGGTGAAGACAGTACATGTTATTGCCCAGTAGGCATGAAAGTCCTGCCCACCAACCCTTCCATTCAAACTTCTCTGACTCCACTCTGGTGCTGCATTACAGCCAGACAAGAGTAGAAGTCCAGTTCCTCTCACTGTTCTTTGCTGACTGTAATTAGTTGAGGTCACGGTTTTTTTCTGTAGTGTTTGCTTAAGATAGGACTGTTGTTATCTAAAAGTTTTCTCTCTTGCTATGCTGAATTTCTCTTGATCCTTTGACTTAAGTCTTTTCTGTCTGAATCTACTGGTGTTTCCTGTATTTAAGTACACATGCTATGATATATAAGGCAAAAAGAAAACCCTGAGAATTCACTGCCGTGTTGTTACTCAGGGTCTGAAGTCCCTGGTCAGTGTGCCTTCTTGGCATCTTTTAGAGTACTGTAACATTTTCTAAAATGTAATATCCATATTTTTCAGTGGAACTTAGTGGGATGAATAAGAAGAATTCATTTATTACATCTATTCTAGAACAGAATCCAATTTCATTTTTAAAACTGAGTTGTTCACAAGAGCCCAGGTGGTTCAGTTGGTTAAGCACCTGTCTTTAGCTCAGGTCATGATTCCAGGGTCCTGGGCTAGAGCCCCACATTGGGGTTTCTGCTTTTCCCTCTGGCTGCTGCTTTGTCTACTGCTCTGCCTATTTGTGCTTTGTCAAATAAATAAATAAAATCTTTAAAAAATTGAGTTGTTCATCTATTTTTACTTGAGAGAGAGTGAGTGTGTGCACATGCACATGTTTGTGATCAAGGGGAAGAGCAGAGGTGGAGGGAGAGGGACAGCAGACTCCATGCTGAGTGCAGAGGCTGATGCAGGGATAAATCTTAAGATCCTGAGATCATGACCTGCCTGAGGCAAAACCAAGAGTCAGAAGCTCAACTGAATGAGGCACCCAGGCACCCCTAAACCTAACAGTTTAAAATATTTATCTGCTAAAGTCAGTATCTGGATTATGTCTCTGCTTTCTGTTTGTTTTTCTCTTGATAATGGATTATATTTTCCTGTTTTTTATTTAAATGTATATCAACAGTTTTTAGGTTTTGTTCTAGATACTGTGTTTTAAAGAATAGTTTAGACGGAAGTGTGATTTTTTTATTTGTTTGTTTTTATTTTGCTTTGTTTTTCCTAGAGAGTACACCTGTGTTCTCTGACTACTAGGGAAAAAGGCTGCTTATTAAGATTCCAAAAAGGATCAAGTTTAACTGGTACTAGTCCACAGCTTTAATATATTTGATTCAACTCTGGTTAGCATAGCTTCCAACCTCTCACACCACTACCATCAAGTTTTTATCTTTTCATTCTCAAGAGTATTTGAGCTATAAGGGGATCATGCTACAGTTTCAGATAGGCTGGATTAATTTTGGGATTCAACCCCAGCAGAATTCTAGAACTTAAGCACATTAGAGCCACTTATGCTCTCTCCTTTTTGCCATCTTTTTTATTGTGGACTTCTCAGTAAAATTTTGTAGATGAAAGAGAATTATTAAGCTGAGTGATTTATTGTTTTGCATTTAGGGGTCTTCTAGATGTCAATCTGTTCTTCCACCTGACCCTTATTTTCAAAATTCAGTATGTTTTATTTTTTCTTGCAATGGTACCTACTGTAGGTTTGTTTCCTCACCTGCTCAGACCAGGTGATTAATCCCATATATGGGTGCTCACATAGCTCTCTGCTCACCTATAAAGTGCTCTTCCTTCTCAAGAATTCAGTTCCCCAATAATTCCTTGAGCCGTCAGTTCTTTGAGAACCTAATACAAAGTATGATGTTTATTTTACTTTTTTTCCCCTTGTTGTTCTCTTGGGAGCAAAGATGTTATGAATCCTTCAATATCGTAACTCAAAGTTAATGAAAAGCATTGTTCATCTACACAATTGATTTAAATGAAGGTGAAGCTGTGGTAAAGAGACACTCTCATTCATTGTTAAGGTTATATAAACTGGTGAAATCTAGCTTCTACTAAGTTATTATATTTATCAAGAACTTCTAAAATTTTCATGCCTTTTGATTATTTCCCCCATTTAAGCATAAGTATTAGGGAAATAATCAGAATTATAGCCAATTATTTATGTTCAAAACTGATAATCATAGTATTTGTAATAAAGAAAAATTGGAAACCCCCAAATCAACAGAGGAGGAATGCTTAACTAAATAATAGTGAAGCTACATGAAAAAATATTATTCAGCTCTTAAAATTATTTTTAAGAGTTTTTAGTAATATAGCAAGTTATGATATGCTGATAAAATTAAATAAGTACATGATACAGACACCTACGTTCAGTTGAATTTCAATTATGTAAAAATACATACTCATAGAAATTACACCAATATATCAAAACACTGTCATTAGTACTGTCATATCCTTTCTGTGTTTTTGTAATTTACTATTTTTTTTACTGTAACAACTGTAAGAATAAATGTTTGGTATCCTAAATTGTAATCACTTAGAAAAAAAGTAAAAATGGGGTAGATGATTATTAGTAGTAGAAAGAAATAGACTTGAAAATTGGGGAAGAGAAGAGAGTAAAATAACAGATGCTGTGAATAGCTAACGATACAGTAAAGTGAAATGATTTTCTTTTCATGAGACATGGTACATTTTTTGGAGGAAAGCAGTCATGGATGGAAATATGCTCAGCAAACTATTAAGTAAGGACTAAGTTAATACCAGATATATATTAGGTCAAAGCAGGGACTGAGGAACTTGTACTTTCTTCACAAACACTGTTTGCACACAGTAGACATTTGATAGCACAAAGAAAACAGTGGCAAGTACTTCTTTTGGGTTATAGCTTGCTCCTAGGTGATTCATTTATTCATTCATTCATTTTTTGTGAGTGGAATGCAGTGATTCTTCACTTACATGTAATACACTGCACTCATCTGTACAAGTGCCCTCCTTAATAGATGATACTTTTAAAATCTGAGACACAAGCACCCTAAAAAAATAAGCAACAAACTATCCACAGTTTGGTGCCCTTCAACAGATGAATGGATAAAGAAGATGTGGTCCATATATACAATGGAATACTATGCCTCCATCAGAAAGGATGAATATCCAACTTTTGTAGCAACATGGACTGGACTGGAAGAGATTATGCTGAGTGAAACAAGCCAAGTAGAGAAAGTCAAGTATCGCATGGTTTCACTTACTTGTGGTGCATAAGGGGTAATATAGAGGACAGTAGGAGAAGGAAAGGAAATGGGAAGTAGGGTAATTAAGGGAGAGAAACGAAACATGAGAGACTTTGGACACAGAAACAAACTGAGGGACTTGGAGGGAGAGGGTGGGGGGATGGGAGAGCCTGGTGGTGGGTACTGAGGGCACCTATTGCATGGAGCACTGGGTGTGGGGAATGGGCAATGAATCTTGGAACACTGAAAAAATAAAAAATAAAAAATAAATAAGCAACAAACTAAAAAGGAAACCTTTTACTCCTTCACAGTTTGGTCTTAAATGGTCTGCTTTTTAAAAGCAGCAGCGCAAAGTTCCTAGACTAAGCCTCATTGTAGGCTTACTGCTTTGAAAGCCTTTAGTTGGTTAAAGGTGCTTATCTGGGGTTGAACTGTGTTCCCCGAAAAGATACATTAAATTTCTAAACCCCAGAATCTTTGAATATGACCTTATTTGCAAATACAGTCTTCGCAGATGTAATTAGATGTAATCAGATGAGATCATACTGGATCAGAGTAAGGCCTAGTCCAATGACTGGTAAACTTCTAAGAAGAAAGAAATTTGGACATAGAGATATACACAGAAAGAACACATGTGAAGACAGAGGCAATGACTGGAGTGATGTGCCGACCACAAAGGAACACTAAAGATTGCTGTCAACCCTCAGAAGTTACAAGAGACACTGGAACAAATTCTGCCTCAGAACCTAGAACAAAGCAATTCTGCCAACATTTTGATTTTGGACTTCTTACCTTCAGAACTGTGAGGAAATACAATTTCTGTTGTTGTATGTCACCTGGTGTGTGATTTTAAAATTTATTTGTTTGAAACAGAGAGAGAGAGAGAAAGAGAGAGGGAGAGGGAGAGAGAGAGAGAGAGAGAGAGAGAGAGCGAGCGCACAATATAAGGAAGGTTAGAGGGTGAGGAAGAGAAGCAAACTCAGCACCGAGCATGAGCCCGAAGTCAGGCTCCATCTCACAACCCTGAGGTCATGACCTGGGCCAAAATCAAGAGTTGAATTCTTAACCAGCAGAGCCACCCAAGCACCCCTGTGGTGATTTTTTATGGCAGTCCTAGTAATCTGATACAGAACCTAAAAGTATTATTTCCTGTTTAACGATAGATATAAAACTTAGAAAACATTCAGTTTTTTAATAAAATTGTAGTTACTCACTTAGGACAGAATGGTATGGTAGATCTCATGTGGGCTTGTGTGTTTTAAGAAAATAAAAATCTAATTATTCTGTCATGGTATGTTGCAGAAATTATATTTCTCAAGTGATAATATATTTCATAATAATAACATAATAACATTAGTATAATGGACAAAGAAACACTTGTATAGCAGTTCAATTGTAGGCTCTGGAGTCAGACTCCTAGTGTGTGAAAACCTTGCTGTGTCACTATCTGTGTGACCCTGAACAGATCACTTAACCTCTTTTTGCCTCAGTTTCTTCATCTATTAAGTGAGAAAAGAATGCCTGCCTTCTGAAGTTAAAGATTAAATGATTTGTAGTAAGGCTTATTCTATTATTATATGTCAATTATGTTTTTTTTTCCTTTGTCTCAAGAACAGAGAACCATCCCTGGGAATGAGTTAGGAAAGCTGAAAAGCACATCTCTGTATCACCGATATGGTACAGTCTTAAAAAGAAAAATCAGTTTCCACTTGGCTTCCTCAACCATATGTGTCACTGTTCTTCCTCTCCATGGTGTGAATTTCCAAGATATACTCATAGAATATTACCTGAGTTTAGATACTAAGAGTAGCACATATACACACACCTGGAGCTGATGGAAAATATTCTTGTTCACATTTACAAATACAAGAAAACATTTTATTTAAATCAAAAGATGTAGGTGGAAAAGAAAGATGAATTCATTCTTTCAGAATTAAAAATGCAAATATGCAGCATATATGTCAGTAACTAACCTCCCACATTACATTTTTCTTTGCAGACTTATTCATATTTTTGGTCTCATGCAAAACTTCTGGCCAATCTATTGTAGAAGAGTAGTAAAACTACTAAGTCATTTTTATTTCCTGTTGGCTCAAGCCTGAACACACCTTTTCTTGATCTTTGATTAAAAATAATCTTCTAGATCTTGCATACACAACTTTTATTATTTTGTGAAGATGATAAGTTGCAATATAAAATGGGAATAGTGATTTTTGATATGGAATTTTGTCAGTCTGCTAAAAATATGAATTCAGCAGCTTCTGTCAAAGTCTGTGCTCAATACTGAGGGCAATATAGTTAAGTTATAAGGCATAGATCCTGCTCCAAAGAAGATGACAGAACTCTCAGGGAATAAAAGTTAGAGGAGATACTCAACAAATAAAGATGTGATAAAATACCTAATTTTTTGGTGGAGACCATCAGTATCATCTTGTTTAAGAAAGAAAGCTAAAGAAGGATCTCCTGGGGTTCAGGTGATTAGAACAGATTTCACAAGAAGAAAGAGAGAGGAGCTAAAATTTAAAGGGTGAATGCATCATAGGGAGAAGATGATATTAGGGAGGAGATGTTGCCGATAGAAAACCCTCCCAACAATGGCTTGAAGAGGTCAATGCATTATATGTGCAAATAAGAAATGAATACTCCTTGGAGCACAGGGGGCAAAATGGAGAACACAGGTTGAAAAAGTCACGTAGGCCTTCCATGTCAATGTAAATAACTTTGGCTATTCACAAGACAAACTGGAAATTTATCATTTTAATTCATGTAAAATAAAGGTCTAAATAAATAAAACTAAACAGAGTCTTTAATGCCAAGTATGCTAACTTCTCATACTTCACTGCAGAATGGCCCAGAATATCCTCTGTGCTATGTAGTTTGGGTTCTCAGAAAAGGAGGAGGAGCAACCTAATGAATTAATGGATATATATGTGTATTTGTAGGTATGTATGTATGTGTGTATGTGTGTGTGAGATAGATATTGTGTGTGACAATAGATGATAGATAGATGATAGATAGATGATAGATAGATGATAGATGATAGATAGATAGATAGATAGATAGATAGATAGATAGATAGAAAGATAATTGTGGGGGAAGCCAGTGAAGAGAGGAGCCTAAGGAGGGCAATGAAGATTTTGCTTGTGAGGATGAAAAATATCAATGATTTCTGCAAGAGGAATACCCTTCCATCTTAAACCTTCTGTGAAAAGGCTATAATGAAGATAATCAAAAAGAAAATACTTGGTGCCAAGCATACACTAGATTAAAAAATGAATGAATGAATGAACAAAAATGTCAAGAAAAAATATTTAGCACAAATATTTTTCACTTAAGAAACATAAGTGATCTTTAATGAAAATATGTACCATGAGTCAAGAAGTCATATAGTGAATAGTAAAAATTAAATCTAAAATTAAATGTTTTGATATGTCAGGAATTTAAGAAACATTATCTTAGGTAATTCTCAAAACAGTCTAATGAACAAATCCTATTATTTACATTCTACAGTTTAGGGAGCTGAGACCAGTGAACATTAAAGCTGGGGGTATGCACCTAGGTGTGGCTAACTCCAAAGCTCATACTTTTCACCACCAGCCTCTACTCTTTTCACAGTAGTTTAGGTTTAGTTCATGTTATCCTACATCATGCTTCAAACTAATGAGTAAAACAATTTTGTAAATCTCTTCCTGCACTAGCCTCATGGAAATCAGTCCTGTGACCTAAGGGATGTGCCAAGGCACCTGATTTCTAGGATTGTGATCTTGTACCAGGAAACAACATTATCCCCTTTGTTTAGCAGGGACATTGAAATATCTATCCTCAAATGGGACTTTCTGTGTTTGTACATATGAGCTTCTTCCTTATTTTAAGTCCATTTCTAAACACATGATTTGTAATAAAAATAATTTCACAAAGATTTCCTATTTTAGCAAAGACCAAAATAGCTTCCTCCCTTTCTAGTATACTCTCCACATTATCCCTGGCTATTTTTAAAAGCACAATTCTGTTGTTGAACACTACATCAAAAACTAATGATGTACTATATGCTGGCTAACTGAAAATAAACAAATTAAAATAAAATAAAAGCACAATTCTGATTATGGAGCTCCTCTACTGAGAAAGACCAAAAGGCTATGTATTGAAAGGCCACTTGACTTACACGGGTAGTCAAGATCTTTTATAGACTGTATACAAGCTAATTTTCTCATTTCTTCCTCAATAACATCTTCTATTTGCCACAAACCATGCCATTGCCCAAATATTACACATAATTCAGACAAAGACTTTGTCCCTATTGTTTCTTCAATACAGAATGTACTTTCCACCTTTATTATACATCTGTTCAGTAATCCTAGTCTTCAGCACTCAGTTAAATTTTACACTCTCTGCAAGACTTCTGTAACTTCTGATTCTCCCAGTCTGAAATTACTTTCTGTTCCCTTTGAGTATACATGGCTTTGTTCTTATGCCCTTGTTTAGTATTTATCCGAATTTGCCATGTGATAATTGCCTATATCTCTGTTTTTCCTATTAGATTGTAACCTTGCACACAAAAATAATGGTTTATTGATGTTGGTATCTTGTTGCATATAGAAATTTTAGTGAACAAATTAGTTCACTAATTCGAACTAATTTGTTTGACCATCAGTTCGTTGATTTTAATGAATTGTTGATCATAGTTTTATGCACAAGACTCTTGATGTCTATAGAATAAAATTTCTGACATTAAATTTTCAACTGGTCTTATTTCAATGGAATTCCTTTTTCTAAAGACGTACAAACAATGTAGAGTCCTCACGTTATTTAGTTTGAGTGTCTCTTTCACCTTCCAATTAATTTTTTCCAGCCAACATCAGGAACTTATTTGTAATTTAGAGAAAAGACACTGGAGGGTCAAAAGAAACATTCCAAATGCAATATTTTACTGTGAGATACACTGGCTTAAATAAAGAGAAGATAAACATACTTAACAGACATCCTGGTGTTTAGACCAGTTAGGGAAAAATTTAATCAAGAGGCCAGAAGACAGCTCAATGACTCATGAATATTTAACATGAATTTCATTAAGTCTAAGAACATTGAGAAATGCTGTCATACTTGAGACAAACCTGTGAAAATGGTCCATAATATCCAAATTCCAACTATTGCATAGCTCTTTAATGTAGGTCATATATTTGAATGTTAATTCAGATTATACTAGAATTAAGAATCATTAGTGGACCCAAGTTAGGTACCTAATAAATGAAATCTTGTGCCTGGTTTAAACTGCCATTTTGCCAGGGAATGAGTACTGAATATAGACAAATATGGGATAGCACTTTGAGAATTATGGTGTAACAGCAACAAAGAAAGAATAACTTGTGGACTCTAGACATCACTCAGACTTTCCCAAATGACTTAATCTGGGGTCAGGCAATGGGAAAGGAGAAAGCGGAAGTATGTTTTTTCTCCCCAGGTGCCCTGTGCCACATGTAGTACAAGTCAGTATGTCTGGTTTACTTCCCTCCTTGCTTCATGTGCCTGGACATTCAGTAGTGTTTAAAGTGAGGCGTGAGTTACCATTTGCAGCTTACATGTATTCATGATATTTAGACTGATTTTTCCTTTTTATTTACTGTATTCCATCTTGATTTCAAAAACTTCTATCTTGATCATTCATTTTTTTAAAGATTTTATTTATTTATTTGACAGAGAGCAACACAGTGAGAGAGGGAACACAACCAGGGGGAGTTAGAGAGGGAGAAGCAGGCTTCCCGCTGAGCAGGAAGCCTGATGTGGGACTCGATCCTGAGTCTCCGGGATCATGACCTGAGCTGAAGGCAGTCGCTTAACCAACTGAGCCACCCAGGCGCCCCATATCTTGATCATTTTAAGGAGATTCCGGAACACCTTTTCTATTCTGCCTTTTCTTGAATATCTCCTATAGAGCAACTTAAGTAAAGTGAAAGTGTTGGAAGTAATAAGAATCATGTGGCTATACCAGGTGTCATCTCAACTACTAAAGATTATTTGATGGGTCATTAAATAATGACTGCTCCTTCACTCACTCTTCTTTAAACCTCCTTCAAGAGTCAGATGGTTGGTAGAAGACAATGCTCTACCCAGAAGGAGGAAAGCCAGTTTTTGGTGCTGGATGATACATGAGAGAAATGGTGCATGAGAAAGCTTAATTAAGAAATAAAGGAGTTGCCACCCAAGTTATATCTTTGTTTTCTCCTGGTTTAAGAATTACCTTCAAAAATATGTTTTGTTGTTGTTGTTTTTGTTCTATCTGAGATTCAGACCCAAACTGAATTCCATCCTTCTAACACCCATCTATACTGAATCAATAGCAGATTTTACACATTTTATTTAATGGTAAATACAGTAGAAGCTTGAGTAGAGTTTTAAAGTACTTTGTGATAAAGAATTATAAAACAGAATATTTTAAATAGTAGAGGAATGATTGATAATAATACCAATAAAATAGCTTTTCTTTATACAGTTAAGTGATAGTAGATAAGAAGACAGGAATCTACTCTGGTTATTGGTGAATTTCTGAACAAGATACTTTCCTCTCCTGCTTCCATTTCTGATGATGATGTTCATTAAGACCTCTTGATTCCAAGTAATTTAAAACCAAACTAATTTAAGCTAAAGAAGGAAACTGTTAGGGATGATGCTGGATATCCCAGCTGGGTTTCATGAAGAAACCACTGCCTGGAACACTTTGGGAAATAACTGGAAGTCTTCTGAACCATCACCATCAGCCCAGCTCATCTCTGCAGATCTGCTGCCACTCTCTAAGCATAGATCACCCTATTTCCCAGTCTTAATGGCACAAAGTGGTTGCTGTTCACAGAGTCAAATTTATATGTTAGTTCCAGGCACCCTGAATGAAGCTTCTTGCCCCCTCTCCCTCTCCCTCTACCCTCCCTCCACCCTCCCTGTACCCTTCCTCCACCCCGTGTCACCCTCCCTCCACCCCCTGTCACCCTCCCTCCACCCTCTCTCCACCCCCACCTCCTCCACCTCTGTCACAGTTACTACAATTACCAAGAAAAGGACAAGAGTAAATGGATGTGGTAAAGTAGCTATTTTTTCAGGTAAAGTAGCTATTTCCTAAGACTAAACTAGCATTTAGAAGTATCTGAACTATAGACTCATTTATTAAATTGTGCCCTAATTATACGCATTAACTTCCTCCATGCATTCCTATTAAGTTAAGGTGCCTACTAAATAGTGTACTGGCATTCTGATGTAGTTCACTCACCTAAGAGAAGCTATTTGAGATCTGTGAGTTTGAGATCTCAGAGCCAGAAGGAACCCTTCTAGGGCAGTATTATTATTTATATCTTTAAAAGCATCAATATAACTTCTTGGTAGGAGATTCTCTCTGCCTTGGGAGGGTATTACTGCCATGCTTAGAGGTAGTAAATGAGCTAAGTTCCCTTCCACACTCACTTCACTTTTAGAATTCCAAACTAATTTATGTAATATGAATTGAGTACGTCTGTTCCTTATATATGTATTATAGGTAATACTACCACAATGACCTTCTCTTAATTTAAGATGAAATATAATATTCTTCTCTTAGAAAAAAAATGAAGTAATGCCAGCTGAGAAAACAGCTGGTGACTGTGGATTCTCATCATGAATTCATCTGAGTTCCTTTGAAATAACATTAAAGATGAAAGAAAAAAATGTACCCTGCAAACTTAGTGATACCTATAATTTATTTGTGTTTATAAGCACCTTCCTTTAGCGATACTAAAATCTTTAACCCCCAAATGCTAAATATGATTACTGGTAAGTATATAGTGCATATCTTAACATTTCTCTGGATATGGTAGTACTTTAAAAAATAAAACTAAGGAATAAAGCCATTGATTTGTATTTAATTTTTTCTGTTTTGCCTCAAAACTGAAGAAACTCTAAATTAAGGTTTAGTGTTCAAGTTTCTTGCTAAAGGAAGCCCTTTCCCATGACAGACTCAATGTCAATTCACAGGACTCCAGCATGTATGTTTGCTTCTATGCTGAGTATTAGAACATCTGGACGGAGAGCTGAAGGTGACCAAATGCATATTAGAAAGTGACACTGTAGTGTTAATTCTGAGCCAAATATTAACTTACTGCTTGACAGGGACATTCCTGAAATGTCACCTCTTCCCTCTATTTACTGATAACGTGGGTTTTCTCCCAAAGCACTTTGCTGACTTCACAGTAGAATGTCAAGTCCACAGTGATGTCATTGCCACCTGAGATAATTGTCCTCAGGAAAAATAGAAAGAGGCAGGGAGGAAAACTCTTTGTAAATGTTGGGTTGAGGAGATGATAAGGAGTCTGCTCCAAGCTGACATATTAGTGACCGATATTGTTTGGGTAAATGTATCTAGAAAGTTATGCTTCATTCCAAAGGCTCCACTCCTGGCTCATTATGTAATTCTTTGCTTTATAGAAATGACTTAAATTTATACTGAGATCTAGGTTAGCACCTCTATTTTTCACGAAAGGAAGCTCTAACACAGAGACAGAGGTCAGGGCTGCACATGAGTAGACTCTATGTCAGCACCCAGTTAAGGTTTTCTCATGCTCACTGGGGGTCTGAAGTTTTTTCATAAGCTTGATAGTTTTTATACAAAGAGAAAAGGAAGTTTCTGTCTTGTAGGCATATTAAGAACACTTCTGTTTACATTCTACTTGCAGTATTGGGACCATATTATTAGTGTGTGTGTATATATGTATGTATTTGTTTGTGTGTATATCTCTATTTACTATATCCAAGATCATCTAACCATATATGGTTGAGAAAGATTCAACCCAAACAAAAGTTAGATGTCTTATCCAGCTGTTTCCAAACCTTAAGCTCTGAGGACATTGTTTTTAAAGATTTTATTTTATTTATTTGACACAGAGAGAGATCACAAATAGGCAGGGAGGCAGGCAGAGAGAGGAGGAAGCAGGCTCCCTGTCAAGCAGAGAGCCAGACGCGGGCCTCGATCCCAGAAACTTGAGATCATGACCTGAGCCGAAGGCAGAGGCCCAACCCACTGAGCCACCCAGGCGCCCTATGAGAACATTATTAAAAATGATTCCCCTGAACATTTTTTAGTAATTTCCATTTTTTAAAAATGATATATTCATATCAAAGATTTATATTTAAAACCATGCAGTAGTGCATATTATGTGATAGGCATGCTACTGAATAAACATCATCTTCCCTCTCAAGAGGTTTATAGATAAACTATTACTTTAATGCAATGAATTTGCATTTTAATAATCACAACATCTACTTATATTTTAAAATACAAATGCATAGGGGTGTGAGATTATTTAATGTCTAAAAAAATGTAGTTGACATATACCATTGGAAGATCCTGGCATGAAATAATGTCCCACACTCCCTACATCCACCCAAATTCTGTGACCATTGTGTGGTCCTAGGAGACTCAAACATTGAAGCCTCTTAGGTCCCAGCGCTAAGTGAATGGAGAGCCAGCCCTTTAGGTGGTGGCCATAACAATTAGGGTACTCAATGTGTGCCCAAGCTCCTTCTACGGACAACCTGGAGACTTGCTGCTACTACTGGATAGAGCCATGAGGAGACAGTGGCGGAGGTGGCCATTAGCTCTACGAGGCAACCAGCAGGGTCTCTGTCAGCTTCCACATGCAGGCTGATTAAGACCCAAACCTCAGGCAGTAGCTGGCAAAGTATGAATTCAAATCTTTTCCAGGGAGAAACTAAGAAGTGGATTTTTTTGTCTGCTCCCTCTACTGAGGCCAAGAGGATAGGTGTAGGTATGCTTGCATGCCCGTTTGAAACTAGTTTTTGGTTTGTTCAGTATGGTCCTGAGGGACTCCTGAATGCCCCGTTGGATATCATATCTGTGTGACTTGAGATCTTGAGATAGTAGCCACAAAAGTTGACATACAAGATGTGTGTACAAGCTTCTTCCAGAAAGAAGTTAGAGATATGGTTTTAGTGTTGGAGTGAGCCAGAGGAAGCATGTGAGGGGGAGTGCCACTGGCTCTTTTGGGCTTTATGGAGGGTTGCAGTTAGCAACCTGACGCAGGCTGATCAGAAGCTTGAACCCTTAGGCAGAAGCTGGGAGAGCATGCAGTCAAACACTTTCCAGAGAGAAACTTGGAGGTCTTTTTGTTTATTCCCACTGTACTGAGCTCAGGGGTAGAGCCACGGGGACTGACATCCATTTAAAAGCTGCTTCTGTGTTTGCTAAATTCCTGTGGAACTCATGAACACAAGCCCATTGGCTTTCAAATCTACGTGATTTGAGGGCTATACCTCAGGTGGCAGCCTTAAAAGTGGGGTCCTAAATATGAAGTCCAAACCCTCACTCCTCTTGGAGAAGCTGGGAGTTCCCTTCCTGAATGTAAGGTGCTGTGACGGTGTGGGGTTTATGGTGAGAATATGTCTCAGGCTTTCCTACCTTCGGTATAGGTATCATCTCAGTTGCCTGCGTGTAGGAGCCACCAATTTAGTTTTTGGCTTTTTCTCAGAGGGAATTGATCATGCGCAGCAATATGTGTGTGTGTGTGTGTGTGTGTGTGTGTGTGTGTGTGTGTGTGTATTCTGTGTCTGTAGGAGGAGGGCAATTCAGGAGCCTCCTATGTCACCATCTTGGTGATATCTCCCTTTCTCTAAAATGGGGATCACAGGGGCACCTTTATGGCTTAGAGGGTTAAACCTCTGCTTTGGCTCAGGTCATGATCTCAGGATCCTGGGATCGAGTCCCACATCAGGGTCTCCACTCAATGGAGAGCCTGCTTTCCCCCTCTTTCTCTGCCTACTTCTCTGCCTATTTGTGATCTCTCTTTCTGTCAAATAAATAAATAAAATCTTAAAAAAAATTTTTTTTAAATTAAAAAAATTTAAAAATATAATGGGGATCACAGTAATGGTACCTATTTTGTAGTATTGTTGTGAGGATTAAACAAGTTAATACATGTGTGACATTTGGAAATTACTTATTGTTATTACCTATTACTCATTACTGTATGAATGTTATCAGAGCTCCTACTCAGCTAGGTACTCACGAGTGCCTACCTGAACTCTAGCACGGAGCAAGGAGCGCAACTTACTAGTCAGTCACGTATGAGGGCATCTCAAGATTTGTGTACGATGATTACAACTTCCAGTTCACATGACCTAAACTGTGGTTCATGTTGAGGGGATGCAGATGATTCAGGACTGTTCACTGTTTTACAAGCTGGTACACTTATCCTTGTCTAATGCTTTATTGATCAGAAAAGTGTGTAGGCACTCTGTTAGGGAAGCTTTCTTGGAGGAGGTCTAGTATTGATGTCTGATTGCCGAGGAGACTCAGCAGGTTATTTCTTTTCTTCATAGGAGCTGCTTCATAGCATCAGGTTATTGACCCACTTACGGTATTTGGCCCCCTGGCAATGGCTAATGCTAGAAAGACTATGTAATAAAGTATTTTGCTTAGAGGGTTGGAAAATGAATTTCACCCTTGACTAAGGGAAGCATTTTAGATCTCTCTCTACTGCTCTTAAGGAAGCTCTGGCCACTGACTGTGCCCTTAAACGTGTTCCTCTATTATATGTTTAGAGAACCTTCATTTTCAGAAATCCTCTGAAAAGGATTGTATGAAATGCTCCAAGGAGATGTTTCATTTCTGTTAAAGTTAGAGGACTAGAAAAAGTCATACTTTAGATTAGAGACAAGAAAGAATTTGGGGTGTATAGGTAGAAGTCTCACTCCAAAAATCTGCATATTCCTCTTTCTGACACCTTTACTTACAAGGGAAAACCTATTCTATAATAATGATCCCTACTGATTACAATACAGTGTGATGTAGAAAGCATGGCTTTTGATTCTGGTAGATAGAGGTTCAAACGTTAGCTCTAACACTTTCTGCTCTGCGGCCTTAAAGAAGTTACAAAAAATTCTTGACTATGAAAAAGTTTTATAAGAGCTATATTTATTGTTGACTGTGAGAAGTAAATGAAATAAATATAAGAGAAGTGAAACACAGCGGGCATGCTGTAAATGTTAGCTTTGGTCGGTCTGCACTGTTGTGGGTGGTTGATAAGGCAGACACACTCGATTCCAGCCCGAGCCCTCCAATAAAACTAGTGACGAGGCCTCCTTCTAGCCTTGGGACAAAAACAATTTTGGGGATGGTCACTTCTTTGTAGGGCACTATACTAAGCAAGCTATTGCTTGGTTGATAGTTCTACTAAAAGAAAGCCTTACCTGGGGACAAATGGATGGATTCTCTTTATCTCTTGATTTTAGGTCCTCAAAAATACCACTATGTAAATAAATGCAAGTGCAAAGGTAGAGGAAAAGTTTGGAAAAAACATACTTCTATGGCAAAGTTTTATTAAATAATTTAACCTACTATGTGGAAGTACTTTGGCAAACTATAAAGCATTAGACAAAGGTTATCTCTGATTTCAGGGGTATTCAGCTTGAGATATAGCTCCTTTACATTTGCTAGCACACAAATGAATTTCCCTTGGCTAAGAACACCTCAATGAGCACAGTGTGGTAAAAGATGCCTTGCCCAGAAGGCTTTTGCAGAGATGGGAAGGATAGCCGTAACGAACATTTACCACAAAGGTCCCTGGTGAGAGCCTGCATCTCACTGAAAAGTAGAAAGGAAGATTTCTTGCAACTATGCATTCCCACATTAGCAACTTTCCCCACTTGAAAACACACAAACACACAAGTCCGTGTACATGCATACACAGACACACACACACATACTCACACTGCTGTCAGGTTATCGGGGAAGGAGAGAGTGAATCATAGCTCTGGCTTCTCATTAGTCCAATGAGAAGTCATAGGTATGAGAGAGTTTGTCTAGGTAATTTGCCCTCCATTTGCAAATTAAAGATAATTAAAGCTAGAAGTGATTGAGATTTTGACTCTGCAATGGTATAAATTTGAGGACCTGATCTCAGGATATTTCACCTTTCCTTCTTTCAGTGGTTTTGGAAACAAAAGGAATTCAGAGCTCTTTGCACTGAGAGTCACTTTATACAGGTGCACACTCCAGAAAGCTGTGACTTTTGCAGTATGGGGGGGGGATATATCAGTATGCAAGAGGGAGAGAAAGAAAAGGCACATATTGTTCATCCAGAATGGTTCCTGCCCTCTTGAAAAGAACTTTGAGTGATCTAACACCATTCATGCACACAGGTTCTGAAGCACACGTAAAGAAGCCGTACACATACTGTGCTCCTTGAAATTTGTGCTCTTATTGGGGATCTTGGGTTTTTTTCTTCCATCTTCAAAATACTTCAGTAGAAGGATACTGTACATCTTGAATGAATCATCCTCTCCTTAATATCCTGAGTCAGAATCAAGGGACTATCAATTCTTTCCACATGTGCAAAAATCAAATTCTATATGAAGTAGGTCTTGCAGTTGGAAATACCCACCTCTTTACTAAAATTCCCAAGAGTTGTAACTGCCATGAAAGCCATGTCAAGTAAGACATCACAGATGGAAGAGATCAGAAATGTGACTATTTCTTCCTCATTCTATCTGTCCTCCTCTCTCTCAAGATACCCTCCCCCTCTCCCCCTCCGTCTCTCCTTCTTTTTCTCCCTCTCTCTATCTCTCCTTCTGGATAGAACAGGGTAATTACCTGATAAGGGCCAGGTAGCTATTTGGTAGGAAGTATCCGTATCAATGTGATCTATGTACACTTTCAGATAGGAGCAGCTAGCATGGGCCAGACTGAAGCATGATCCTTTGATCCGTCATTCATTCATTCATTCATTCCTCCCTCCCTCCCTTCCTCCATGTGTTTGTTTGTTTGTTTATTTATTTATTTATTTAATGATTTATTTTGTTTTCATCAGTGTTCCAAGATTCATTGTTTATGCACCACACCCAGTGTTCCATGCAATATGTGCCCTCAATACCCACCACCATCTTTCCTTAACTGGAAACTTGAGTGGGAGATCAGATATCATTCAGATTTGCTATTCTGCAATAATCCATATACAGGTAAATGGTAAACACTAAATATTTTAAAATAAAATGGATTCTTTCTAATCAGAAACTCTTTTCAGTAAATAACATTCTAGATGTAAGAGGTGACTTGAATTATATAGGAATAGAAAGCTGAAAAAATGTGACTTTAAAAACCCTGCTCCTTAAAGCTGGGCCCTAAATAACTCAATATTAATAGCCTCCTTTAAGTTTTCCTCAACAGTTATAGCTATTGTATTTTACCAATAGACATGCTCATTTGTGTTTGGGAGCACTCTTAAGGTTTTATCTTTATCTATCCTTATTTAGTTTTTCCTTGATCTTGAGAATAAAAAAAATAGATATTTACCAAAGTAATATGTCAAAGACACATGTAAGCAACATCTACATGTACATGATTTTTATGTTTATTCTTTAATTTTATAAATGAAGAAAATGGGGGCACCTGGGTGACTCAGTTGGTTAAGTGACGGCCTTCAGCTCAGGTCATGATCCCGGAGACCCAGGATCGAGTCCCACATTGGGCTCCCTGCTCAGCAGGAAGCCTGCTTCTCCCTCTCTCACTCCCCCTGCTTGTGTTTCCCTCTCTGGCTGTGTTTCTCTCTGTCAAATAAATAAAATCTTTAAAAAATTTAAAAAATTTAAAAAAATAAATGAAGAAAATGAATTAAAGGGCACTTTTTTTCCTGTACCTGCCTTCTTCCACAGAGACATTTGCTATGGTAAATTCAATGTGAATCTTTTCGTGTTTCTTGTTGTATGTTTTTAAGAGTATAGATACCCATAGTCATTTTTAGCATATGTAAAACTTTATATGCAAACTTTTTTCATTCAACATATTTTCCAGACCTGTGCGTGTTGGATTAGTATATATCCACATATATATTGGCATATGGTATATCTCATTCTCTTCAATTACCTCATTATCTAATTTGAATAGACCATATTCAATGCATCCATTACCCAAGCAATTTAAATTGTTACAATTTTTCATTTTTTCATTATTATGAGTAATGCTCATTAAATACTATTGCCTATCTCTCTTTGTAATATGGATCTAATTTTCCCCAGGCAAGTACCCCAAAGTGGAAATGGTCAGTAATAATTATACCAAATTTACTCACATCAGTACTATATGCAAGTTTGTGTTTTTCTCATGGTCACTAGTGAATATCACTGTAAACATTTTTTATTCATTCTAGTTAAATGGGTGTAACAGGATTCAAAAATATTGTTTCAATTTATAATTTCCTGACAATTGAAAGAGGTGTCTTTTCAGATGTTTATTAGCCATGTTGTTTCCCTCCTCTGTGGATCACATCTTCATTTCCTCTGCCCATTTTCACTATCTTTTTCTATAGATCAATTTTAACTTTTGTATGTGGTAGACACTGACTTCCAGTCTTACCTCTGTCTTTTAACTGTATTTATGATGCTGCTGTCAAGCTAAAATCTTATCTTTAATGGCATCAAATTAATTAGTCTTTTCCTTTATATGCTGTGCTTTTAGTAACCTGATTAAACGGTATCTTCCAATTCCAAAGACAAAAAGGCTTTTCCTACATTTTTTTCTTATAGTACATTTTTCTAATTTAGGTGTTTACACAATCTAGAATTTATTTTTGTCTTTGATGAGAGATAGAGATCCCGACTGACTGTTTTCAAAGTAAAGAGTATATGGAGAATATTCTCACACTATTTACGATATTAACTTTGTATTACCTTTCACAAATACTTGGATATATTTTTAGGCTATCTGAACTAATCCCATCAAGTCCTATATTGATATAGGTATTAGCAGCATGAGTCCTAAGGCTCTCAAGACACCACCATCATCTGGAGCTCTAATCTGACCTCATCTTCAATCTTTTACTGGGTCTGTAAAGTTTCTTGTTCTCTGAAGGTTCTTTTCTCCTGCTTAATGAAATATGCCTAACATCTGTGGACACTGCCTTTCAACATTACTAGGTTTCCTGGCTAAATAATTCTATTCTCCAGGTTATTCTCTCCTTTTCTTTCTTCAAGCCTTCTATTCTCAGATCACGTCCCCTTAGTCTCAGATCTTGATTGCCTTTCTATTGATAACTTTGAAGTGATCAAAGAAAACTGTTTCACTTCACCACCACCAAATTTATCAGCCTATTTGAATACTCAGACTCTCCCTTCTTTTCTAACACCATGAGCAACTGTTTCAGCCTTAATCTAATGGCAACCCCTTCATTTATACACTGAGTCCATATCACATTCCCCATACACATTCCCCATGTCCATAAAAGATATGATGTCTAAAATTGCCTTTTATTCCTGCATTTTTATTATTAACATATGATATATTGTTTGTTTCAGGGATACAGGTCTGTGATTCATCAGTCTTACACAACATTGCCTTTCAATCTTTTATGTCCCTAAACTCTCTCTCTTCTGGATCATGCACAACAGAATACAACCATACTCTAATAAATAGTCATTAATCTTCTCTGGGCTCTGTGTCTCCCTCCTGCCTCTTTCTTTTTATAGCAAACCTCTTAGAAAGAGTTGTCTAGTTTCAATGTCTCCACTGCCTTGCACTCATTCACTCATCTACTTACACAGGGCACAATGTTGCCCTCAAAGTTCAATGAGATTATATTTAATGATGTTACCAACTTCCCAAATCCAATAGTCAATCTATTTTTCATTTTATTTGAACCATCAGCTGCAGTTAACAGGAATAATCATTCATTCCTTATTGAAGAAAATTCTTTATTTGGTTTCTAACACATCAAACTCATCTAATTTTTCTCTCCCTTCTCACTGGCTTCTAATCTCAATTGCCTTTAATGGGTTCATTTCTTGCTCCTGGGCTCTATTAGATGTTTTCTGGTCTTAACCCTTATCCCTCTTCTTTTTTTTTTATTGAGATACCACGCTTCTTATTACATTTGGAATGGGATCCACTAGAGTTCACTTTATTTGGGGCAAAACTGCAAGAAGAATCCTGGTGACTCAGTTTTCTGAGTATCAAATTGTCTACATTAACCATATAGTGTTGGATCAACTAATACAAGGCTGGTGAATTTATTTTCATTGCAAGCAAAAAAACCTGTATTTTTGTTATAAATATATTATACAGAATAAATTAATAATATGTACTTCATGGGCATCCCAATTAAAATGGAAGGTTAAATTTCTGGGGGATTAAATATTTTTGGAAACTTGCCCTCAGTAAATAACAGGCAGAGAATGACGAGATTTAAATGAGACCTTTCTTTCATATAGTGTTCCACAGTGTTCTGTATTTATTGATCACCTGTGGTCCTAAGATGTTAAGATTTATGTTATCTCTCTATGCCTTATTTTCCTTATCTTTCCAAAAAACCTAATTAGTAATAATTTCAAAAATGTATAGTACTCATATAATCAAAATTCTTTCCTTCTAGGTTTTATTCTCAAAAAACTATTGTGACTTAAAATGTTTACTTTCATTTTGATGAATTGGAAACTTGCATGGTTATAGTCTTTATTTCCTTCCTGCCCACATTCAGCACCTTGGCAATTAAATAGACAAATAGTAAATAATAAATGCAATCCTCAAAGAAACAATAAATCAGCACACATAAAAATATTATAAGTACAATGATGCAAAATTATATGCCATGCAAACAAAAATCAAAAAATAAAGTTCAATGACTATAGTACTAGATAAAACAGGATTTTTATAGTGTCTTGTATTTATGTTATGCCTTTTGTAAAACACACAAACTCTGAATACTTTTGTGCTTTTATTAGATTTAGTCCATTCAGATATTTTTTTAAGTTTTGATTTAAATTCCATTTAGTTAAAAGGAGAGTATCAGTTTCAGGTATACAATACAGTGTTTTAATACTTCCATACAGTGC
Organism: Spilogale gracilis; assembly: GCA_004023965.1. Lineage (NCBI taxonomy): Eukaryota > Metazoa > Chordata > Mammalia > Carnivora > Mephitidae > Spilogale > Spilogale gracilis. The sequence continues at coordinate 117,519 of PITA01000925.1, forward strand.
CAATGTGCTCATCACAATAAGTTCCCTCCTTAATCCCCATCATCTACTTACATCCCCCAACCCACCTCCCTTCTGGTAACCATCACACTGTTCTCTATAGTTAAGAGTCTGTTTTTTGGTTTGCCTCCTTTTTTTCCCTGTTTGCTCATTTGTTTCACTCTTAAATTCCAATATTGGTGAAATCATTTGGTATTTGCTTTTCCCTGACTGATTTATTTTGCTCAGCATAATACTCTCTAGCTCCATTCATGTCGTCGTAAATGACAAGATTTCACTCTTTTTTTATCACTGAATAATGTTCGTGTGTGTGTGTGTGTGTGTGTGTGTGTGTGTGTGTATTTCTTTATTCATTCTTCAGTTCCTGGAGACTTGGGCTGCTTCCATAATTTCACTGTTGTAGATAATGCTGCTATAAACATTTAATCTTAGTAGCAATATACCGGTGTTCTTATTTATCATCTTACAATTTGTTTATAATTTTTTCCTGCTTGCTTACCTTTTTACCCCTCTGGTCTCTTTATTATTTGCATTAGTTTATTTTGCCCTTATTAACACGTGAGCTATGAATTCTTTCTGTGGTTACAGTAGAGACACACATATATCTGTACAATATACACTTTTGACTAAAACTAATGAAATTTTTATTCATTATATACCTAATAATCTAACTTCAAAATATATAAAGTAAAATATAGAGAAATAAAAATACAGAAGTTCATAATTATAACAGAATACTTAGGTTATAAAAGCATAAATCACCAATATAAAATATAGCAATATTTTTTAAATAAGAGAATTTTTAATTTTTTTAAAAAGATTTTATTTATTTATCTGACACAGAGAGAGACGACAAAAGCAGGAACACAAGCAGAAAGAGTGGGAGAGGGAGAAGCAGGCCTCCCACTGAGCAGGGAGCCCAACGCAGGGCTTATTCCCAGGAGCCCAGGACCATGACCCAAGCTGAAGGCAGACACCCAACAACTGAGCCACCCAAGTACTCCTAAATAAGAGAACTATTAAGAAAGGTAATTCATTTGTATCTTTGGGGTAAATACCTAGTAGTGCAATTTTTGGGTCATAGGGTAGCTCTGTTTTTAATTTATTGATAGGGATGGCATTGAGAGTATAGATTGCTCTGGGCAGTATAGACATTTTAACAATGTTTATTCTTCTGATCCATGAGCATGGAATGCTCTTCTTTTTTGTGTCTTCTTCAATTTCTTTCATGAGTGTTCTGTAGTTCCTCGAGTACAGATCCTTAACTTCTTTGGTTAGGTTTATTCTCAGGTATCTTATGGTCTTTGGTGCTATAGTAAATGGAATCAATTCTCTGATTTCCCTTTCTAGATTTTCATTGTTAGTGTATAAGAATGAAACTGATTTCTGTGTGTTGATTTTGTATCCTGGCATATTACTGAGTTGTTGTATGAGTTCTAGTAGTTTGGGGGTAGAGTCTTTTGGTTTTTCCACATAGAGTATCATGTCATCTGCAAAGAGTGAGACAAATGCAGTGATCCAAAGGGGTACTTGCACCCCAATGTTTATAGCAGCATTACATAGACAGGGATGGAACTGGAGGGTATTACACTGAGTGAAATAAGTCAATCAGAGAAAGACAATTTTCATATGGTTTCATTCATATGTGGAGTATAAAAATAGCACAGAGTATCATAGGGGAAGGGAGGGAAAACTGAATGGGAAAAAATCAGAGAGGAGATAAACCATGAGAACTCTTACTATAGGAAACAAACAGGGTTGCTGGAAGGGAGGTGTGGGGGGGAGGGATAACTGAGTGATGGGAAATAAGGAGGGCACATCATGTGATGAGCACTGTGTACTATATGCAACTGATGAATAACTGAACTCTACATATGAAATTAATGATGTATTATATGTTAGCTAATTGAATTTAAATGAAAAAAAAGAAAGATAATTCATTTCAGACTATAGCGTGGATTATACAGCATGTGCTATAATCAGTTCCCACGGTGTCATTAAATTCAATTCCTTCATGCTTACTTAGAAAGTATGTTATAAAGCAAACAATAAACTTTGAAAGACATGTTTTTACCAGAAGAAAAATCTTGACTCTGCTCTAATTGATTTAAAAATGAAAATTAGGGGCACCTGGGTGGCTCAGTTGGTTAAGCAACTGCCTTTGGCTCAGGTCATGATCCCAGAGTCCCGGGATCAAGCCCCACATTGGGTTCCCTGCTCAACAGGAAGCCTGCTTCTCCCTCTCTCACTCCCCCTGCTTGTGTTCCCTCTCTGGCTGTGTTTCTCTCTGTCAAATAAATAAATTAAATCTTTAAAACAATGAAAATTATTTCCAACTTTGATTTTTTACTTCTGATAATAAATTATATGCTATATACCAGCTGTGTGTTGTGAAATACAACAGAATTGATCCACAACATATAGCTTGTCATGGCACTGCAGTTGATGATCTTGGGTAGATTCATCAATGTAAGGTAAGGCTCACAGTAAGGTCTTGAAGAGAATAGCTAAAGAAGACATTTTTCAGAAAAGTTGAAAATCTCCTCACACTACCATTAAAATAACCCTTCTCTGAAGCCAACATCCTTTTGGAACTTTATTCTAGAGGCGGCATAGGCAAATATTAAAAGAAATTGTGACAGTCCTAAGGATCTGCAGTGATGGGGTAAGGATTATAGCACAAATCTACTCTTGCTTCTGTGTGGATTTCAGGATAGCTTATTTTATTCAGCATTCTCTTCTGCTTCCAATTCCTAGTCCCAGGGGCTCCATTTTTCTGTTTGGTTAATAATGATAAATTTGCCTATATAACAATTTAAAAGGAAAACTTTCAATAAATATTTTAAATATAGGAAAAGACACACTGTGTGGATTATAAAAATCAGAAAAATCACTGCAAATTTTAATCTATGTAAAATATTTTGTTTTATTGAATTCAAGGAATACTTGACCCAAGTGCACACAAATTTGCCTAGAATAAGTGCTAGTATTCTATGATCTCCAAACACCTGTTCTTAAATAAGTAAATAGCTTTTGTCACTATAAAGTAATTAGACGCCATCTTGTCTAAAAGTAGTTTTCAGATAAGTGTGTAGGAAAGTTATGGAGAAATTATGGGGAAGACATTTGTAAGCTTAAAATAACACTTAGTTTAACTTTTCCAAAAGTGTACTGCCTTATTAATCTTATTTTGATGTTTAAAATATGTTCTTACCTATTCAAATATACTTAAAATTGTTTAATAGTGAAGGAGAATCAGTGTATAAAGTTATTGGGGAAAAAGTAAAACAGTTTCTGAAAGAGTGTTCCAAAATACCTACATTACAATTAGATGACTGCTTATTTACAATGGTGTCTCTTGGTTCCCATGCAGGAGCTCCAAGCTCAGCACCTCTGGGATACAGCCCACTAATCTCATCCCCTATGTGATTCTTGTGAACACCGATCAAATAATTTAATTCAGGCTTAACAACAAATACATAACTTTAGCTCTTAGAACTCCTAGAGAAGCCAAATTGGGAAGATGTTATCACAACAGAGTCTCATTCCAGATATAACAATAATCTGTGCCTTCATAGCTGTGTGTTTGTGCGTGTGTGTGTGTGTGCTCACAAGGAAGAGAGCACACTAGGACTGCAGCAGGGCAAGCTGGGCAGAGTGAGCAGGGACTATCCTGGTGAGTCGAGAAATACATGCAAAGGAGGCAAAGTGAGAGGCAGGTACCTTAAATTAATTGGCAGTGCTGAAGAAGAACTTAATGTTTTCTGATATTTTAAAGCAGATAGTTAAAGATGGGGGTGTAGTTTTTCTGAGGTAAAGTGAGCTTGAGCTGACTAGGCTGCAGCAAGCAAATGGGAACTCCAGTGAACATTTATTTTTAATCATTTAAGAAATGTAAATGTACTCCTCAAATTAGCATAAGGAAGACTAAAGTTAAATTTAGCAGTAATTGATAAGAACAGTGGAAAATTAATCAAAAAGTTACCAGATTATACCTAAGTACTCTACATTTTAATATTGTGTATGCATCCTTAAATGTGTGATAAAATGTCTAGTTTGAGGGTTTAATTATTTGTTATTTTAATAATAAATAAGAGATAAAAATATAAATTTCCAAACACAAGTTAGAAAAAGAAAAAAAAGATAAAATTAATGGACTATATGCTTTAGCACACACCAAACACAGGGCAGATCCATATCAGAACAGACTCAAGAGAATTAGAATCATATTAAAAATAATAATTACAAGAAGCTCAATAAAGGGGAAAAATAGCTCACTCATCATGGCATCAAGCAACAAAGGAAATACTGTGTTTGACAATAATCCTCAAGAATCCTTTGTTAAATCATAGAGATAAAAAATTTAAGTCAGAATACCTTTAAGACAGATTAGAGGTACCTGTCCAGTGTTAAGCCCTCAAAAGTTGCCACAACAAGGAAATTGGCTGCAAACTCCAAATGTAAGTCACAAAGGCCTCCCTCATTGGAAGTAGTCAATAGCTACTCTAAAATGACAGTGTGTTGACCAAAAAGATCTTGATAAAAAACTACATGCAAGAGAAGAAAGCAAGGAAGAATCAGGTCCTATATTTCCAGGCAATTAATGAAGGGAAAACTTAAAACTAAAGGGGAAATGCTAAAGGGAATAAAAGATAAGGAAACAGAACAGCACCTGGGCTTTTCTCCAGCAAAGCTCTCTAGAATCTGTGCTTGAAAATGGCAAATTGAATAAAATAATAAAAAAAAAGAAAAAAAGAAAATGACAAATTGAATTTCAAGACTGCTATTATGTGACAGATCAAACTTACTACATGCATGTACTATTCTCCATCATTTTATGAACCCCAGTGAATATCGCCATGTTGTAATTACTAATGAAAGCTACAGAAATTCTCAGTTGTCAAATCTCTAAGACAAATATCCAACTGTCCTAATATTTCCAATTTTTCTGTATCAAAAAAATGAAAAACCTTTCTCTTTTTAAGTGTGTGTTTCATATTTTGTTGCAGATGACAGTAATAGGGTTATTAGCTCTGGCAGATCATGTGGCTAGAAAATAAGTCTTATCCCAACTCTCCTTTTACAAAGTACTGTGTGAGCTTAAGCAAGTGGCTATCGTGTTTTCTGACTCCCTCAGTCCCAATGATTCTTCCTTTCTCTCATTCAAGAATTCTAAGGTAACAATTATGTAACTAATTTTTTAGAAGAGATAAAAAGCATTACACAAATGGCATGTCCAACCCTGCCTTTTTATGACTGAATAGAAACTGAGAAGTTAGGAAATTTGAAGTTCCTTCCCCAGGCTGAGCTGTGAGAAAATCTACCTATCTAGCTCCCATATCCAACAGTATTTTTCAACAGGTGACTTACAAACAACTTTGCTGACCCTCACCTGAACCCGTTTCAGCAGTTCAGCTTATTCATTTGCTTTTAAAAAGAGAGAGGGAGAGAAGTGGGTGCCAGAGAAACGATAAGGCAATATCCTTGGTGTTTTGAGAGAGGACAGTGATATAGATGGTTTACATCCCAGTGCTGGTACATGGATAACACTGGGCAGTATGAAAATTCACTCTCATAACAATCTCAGTGTCATGTGAATTATAGGCCAGAAACAAAGAGAGATATTGAAAGTGATGGCAGTAAGAAGCAAAAATCAGAAATGAGAAAAATCAGTAAGTTAACAAATTATTCAAGTCTGTAGATTATGGGGGAGCAGGAGGGGATGGGAATGAGTTTTCCCAGAATGTCAGGAACATGATGTATGCACAAAAATGCCCTAAAGCTAGACTGAAGTATTTAACAATAAACTCTGTCATGGCTCCTAGATATTGCCCTGGATTGTAGAGAGCCAAGCGTCTTCCACAAATGGCAGGCTGTTCTAACTCAGCAAATAGAGCAGAAGACCTACAATGAAAGACAAAATAAATGAGTGTTGAATTGCTTCTTTAGAAGGACTCCTAGTTCTCATTTGGCCTCATGTGAAGGTTCTGCTCTAAGGCAGACTTTAATGGAGATAGACCAGCCAACCAATTCAATTACCAAGGATTAGAAAGGTCAAAATAATGAAAATGACTGGTTTGACTAAGTGAATGAGGAATCAAGAACATGATTTTGCAACCTGTAAAAAAAGAAGCAAACACTCAATTTTAAAAGCAACAATCCAAGAATGGACCCTATGTCATCCTGCCTTGTGGACAGATGGACACTATTTGGGGTCTCCATGTAAACTCAGATTTGTGGGCTTTCTTTGAATGTATTTCAACATCCATGGAAGAAAAGGTTTTCCTCAACCTCAATAACACACACTTCTACCATGAGCCAGGACTGGTATTGTGAAAGGTACTTTCTTTCGGTCCTGAAGTACTTTCTAGCAGAAAACCATCACACAGACCTGACAGAGTTCTGGACTGAAAGGAAGTTGTAGGATGCCAGTCCTGGATCTTTATAACCTTGGGTAAAACACAAAATCCTTCTCTTGATCTTTCACTTCCTACATTTAGAACTGAAACATGAGCTATTTTTTTCCTATATTATCTCAGGGAAGCTAGCACATTAATTGGTACTTCTTAAAGTGTTTACGTGAAAGGGATATGTGGAGATGTGTCTTTCAGTTGGTAAGGCATGATTGAAATCTAACCACAAAGCTTTCCACTAACAGTGAATATGTGTTTCCCCAGATCATAGAAAAAGAATAACATCTCCCGATCTTACCACTTTGCTCTGCTATTTCAGGAAGTCCTCGGGGCAGGTTCAAATGTTCTAACTGAGGTTCTCCTGATAACCAATGACATCTTTCTCCTCTTGGACTCTTGGCAATAGACCCTTAGATCTTGAGTTGGTTACACTTTTCCCCCATTAGTTTCTAGAAGTGATTTTATGTGCCCTTAGTTCACAGGCTGTCACTCCTGAGGTGGCTGGTTTCATTCTGATTCTCTTTCACTATCATTTCTGTTCAGTATCATTTCTCTGTTCTAGCATCTTGATGAACAGGAACAAAAGCAATTCCACTTCCCTAGGCTCCAGACCAAGTTCCCAGGGGAAAATTCTAGGACAAAGGTCATTCAGATAAATATAAATATCTGTTCACACTAAAAAGTAACTTGCCACTACACTTAAGGTAAAGGAGGGGGAAAACCCACCACCCTCCTATCCCCCAGGGATGGAGGTTTGACTCTTGGCATTATAGTAGATTTTCCAAAGACACCTCCATCAATTCTTTTCTTCACTCTGAGAACCTTTGTATAATTGATCTGGTTGGAAATTCAAACTGGTATAATATGTATGCATATATGATCTGGCTTTGAAAATTCTCATCTATTTTATTGTTATATCTTGATTCATATTAATTTTAACATCCTATTACCCATGCAATGATAATACTATTTCTTTATCTGATAGTCATTATTTTGGCTATGTTAAGGATATTGCTGAAGAAGATGTATATTGAACACGGTGTGAACTCTTTGGAGAAACTTCTTTCTGGTGTTATTACAGTAACTGCTTTTTCCAGAAACTAAAAATAGTTTCTCCTGAAACTGTTTCAAAACATAGAAGCAGAAGGAAAACTTTCTATGAGGCCAACATTACCGTGATTCCCAAATTAGGCAAAGAACCCATCAAAAAGGAGAATTACAGACATTCCTGATAATTATGGGTGCCAAAGTTCTCAACAAGATCATGGCTAACAGGATCCAACATTACATTAAAAAGATTATCCACCACGACCAGGTGGGATTTATCCCTGAGATGCAAGGGTGGTTCAACATTCACAAACCAACCAATGTGATAGAACAAATCAATAAGAGAAGAGAGAAGAACCACATGGTCTTCTCAATTGATGCAGGAAAAGCATTTGACAAAATACAGAATCCTTTCCTGATTGAAACTCTTCAGAGTATAGAGATAGAGGGGACATTCCTCAATTTCATAAAACTCTCTATGAAAATCCCACAGTGAATCTCATTCTCAATGGAGAAAAGCTGAGAGCCTTTCCCTTAAGATCAGGAACACAACAAAGATGCCCACTCTCACCACTATTGTTCAACATAGTACTGGAAATCCTAGCAATAGCAATCAGAAAAAAAAAAAAAGAAAAGAAATAAATTAGTGTTCAAAATGGCAAAGAAGAAGCCAAATTCTGTCTTCGCAGATGACGTGATACTTTATACTTTATATGGAACCCAAAAGACTCTACCCCCAAACTACTAAAATTCATAGAACAATTCAGCAATGTGGCAGGATGCTTTGTGGTTAGATTTCAATCATGCCTTACCAACTGAAAGACACATCTCCACATATCCCTTTCACGTAAAAGGTTAATCAATTACCAAGCACTTTAAGAAGTACCAATTAATGTGCTAGCTTCCCTGAGATAATATAAGATTTTATTTACTTATGTGACAGAGAGAGAGTGCACAAGCAGGGAGAGTGGCATGCAGAGGGAGAAGCAGGCTCTCCACTGAGCAGGGATTGCGATGTGGGACTCAATCTCAGGACCCTGGGATCATGACCTGAGCTGAAGGCAGTTACTTAACTGAATGAGCCACCCAGGCACCCCTATATATCATCTTTTAAATAGTATACACACAATAGGAAAGTTTCAAAGTCCAGTGACCTTTAAAGTGCTTGCAAGGGGTTTTGGTAACTACATTTTTTTTTTTTAACCTGCCCATACATTTCTCCCCAACCGAAACCCAGCAGCTTTGGAAATAGGCACTCTTGTCACCAAAGGAACATGAGCAGAGCCTGACCAATCAGAGTTCCCCATTCATTCCTGGAAATGTGGTAGTGGTGACATGGGATCCATGAGGGGCCAGTAAAAGTCCTTTAACCGGAAGCTCTGTTTAAGCCTTAGTTACTTCAACAGAGAAGCAGTCCGACTGTATCTTTCCACTGACCCAGAAAAGCCTTTGCGCAGAATGAAGTGGAGTAGGGCCAGGTTGACAGGAAGCTGCATGAAGGAGAGAAGAAAAGTCTGGTGGTATGAGGCCCTATGTTCTAGACCCTGGAGCTCCAGACCCTGCAGCTCTTCCTTTGAGCTTATGAATTAGCCTCAGAGCAGTCAAGCTACATATGCCAATAAATTGTATCTTTCTTTAAGGCAGTTGTTCAGAAGTGGAGAAAGAACTTGCTGACTCTGGAGCAGAGGCTGTGTGGCAGGCTCCCTCCCTAGTTGTAGACAAAGTGACATGTCAAACATGTGGGCTTTACGTAGCAAGAGTGGAGGAACTCTTGCATGACCTTGTGTACCAGGTCTTATTTCTACCTCTCGTTTGAGCTAGAAGGGCTCTCTACTTGTTAGGAAGAGATTTTCCTAAACCTAGGGGTTGATGGTCAGGAGTGCAGTATGGTATCAGAGGTAGAATGGGGAAAATATATAGGTGCTGAGGGAAAGAATGGTTATTAAGAAATTAATTCAATGAACCCAGACTTCTTCTAAGCACTAGAGAGTCACTAATAAATAAGAACAGAAAAAGTCATTGCCATCCAATCTATTCTTATAGTACCAGAAGTGATGAATTCGGTAAAGTAATTGTTAGTCAAGGAAGGCCTTTCCAAGGAAGGTATTTAAGCTGCTACCTGGATGATAAGGAGAAATCTAGGTAAAAATCTAGAGACAACACAGTATTTCTGTAGGAGGAAACAGCAAGTGCAAAGGGGGAAGTTTGGTATAATCGAAGAACAAAAAGAAGGCTAGTATGGATGGAAGGCAATATAGTGTAGTGTGAAAGCTTTCAACATCAATGCTGCTGATACTTGGGGCTGGACAGTGTAAAGAGGAACCAAAGTCATAGTTAGTTAGAGATAATGTGAAATACTCTGCGATACTCAAGAGAATCAACTGAAAAATAAGAAATGTATAAGATCTATGGAAACAACACTATAAAACATTCCTGAAGGAAAACAGAAGTCACAAAAAATGGAAAAGCATGATATGTGGCTTACAAAGATTTGGTTTAAACTCTCTAAAGTCAGGCGCCTGGGTGGCTCAGTCATTGTGTCTGCCTTTTGTTCAGGTCATGATCCCAGGGTCCTGGGATCGAGTCCTGCACGGTGCTCCCTGCTCAGCAGGAAGTCTGCTTCTCCCTTTCCCACTCCCCCGCCTGTGTTCCCTCTCTCTCTCTCTCTCTCTCTCTGTCAAATAAATGAATAAAATCTTTAGAAAATATATAAATAAATTCTCCAAAGTCAATCTGTAGCTCTAACCTGATTCAAATAAAAATATCCACAGGATTTTGTTCTTAAACTAGGTAAGGTGATTATAAAATCATGTGAAAATATCAGCAAGTCAAGAATAGTCAGAAACATTATGAAAAGTATGAGGAATGAAGAGAATCAGTGCTATTCATTATTAAAATGTGCAACTTATTTATAGCAATGTGATACAAGTTCAAGAATAGACACTGATGAACAAAACAGAATCCACTAATGCAAACAAATGCCAGTAGTAATTCAATAAATAATAAAAGTGGTATCTCAAATCAATGGGGAAAATATTAAGAATTGCATGGTATTGGGATAATTATATAACCATCTAGAAAAATATAAATTAGATCTGAACCAACACTTTATACAAAAGTAAATTCCAAATGAGCCAATGACTTAAATGTATATAAAAAAAGAATCCCTAAGATTACTGGGGAAGGGGGGAACCTTGAGAGATTTATTTATAACCATGGGGCATGGAAGACCTTTCTAATTAAAAGACAATATTCTGAAGCTTTAAAAGAAAATAAAAGATTGAACAGAGTGCCTGTAAAAATAGCATTATTCATTGCAAAATCACTAAAAGTCAAAAGAAAAAAAGACAACTCAGAAAAGAGATTTGCAACCTTATCACAAAGAGCTCATTTAACATATTAAGAGCTTCTACCAACCAATAAAGACCAGCAACCCAATAGAAAATTGGGCCATCTATTTATCATTCCCCACTTTGACATATTTTTAGAACCGTCTAAATATATTTTCAAAAGACTTGGTAAAATAAAAAAATTTAAAAACAGTGATTATTTGGGCTGCTGTTTGGTTATGCTTCAAAAAAAAAAGACTATTACACATTAATACTGACTTGTGTACTTTTGTAGAAATTGATAAATGTTGTGAGTTTCACAGCTGAGCTGACACAGTTTGAAAATTAATACATGAACCAATAAGACAGAAAACTGGCCCAAGAATTAAAGCAGCAGTTCATAACCAGGGATAATTGTAAGTACTCAAACACATTGCACAACCACTTTTACCCTTCTCCATCACCAACTGTTAAACTGAGAGAAATTTTAGGAAATGTTTTAGACTTCAAGGAGAGGAGGGGAAGGGCAAAACTGGAGTAGGCAATTAGTAGTCTCTGCCACAGCCAGTACTATATTAAATTTACTAAAAATTTATTTAGTGATAGCCACTGGATTAAGTCTTGGGGACATAGCCATAAACAAACTGGCAGGGCCCTTGACATCATGGAGTTTCCATTCTAGCACTTGGATCTTAGTAGATCCTCAAATAATGTTTACTGAATGAATACTTGAATGATAAAGAAATGAATGAAGGAATAATATTTGTTTCAGTGGGAATAAATTACTCTGGGAACCACAACCATAGCTATCATGTCGAAAAGAGTATCTGCCTCACTAGGAAGAAGGGAGCTATCTTGGAGAGGCAGGTACAGCTGATACAATATGCACATAAGTTTTAGAAAGCTATCTATCACCACACAGAAATGACTTCTCGGTGGAGGCCACACTGAGCTCTCTCTACTGGGAATATAGATCAACATGTCACCTCTTCCAGAGCCCAGCTGGAATTTGTGGTCTCCCAGACATATGGATTTAAATGTAATGACTTAAAAAAAAAAAGGCACCAACTAAAATGCCTAATAACCAAGTTCCAGAGAAATACATGCTGCCCTGGAAAGATAAGAAAGCATTATATGCCAAAGGCATATCAGGGAACAGTTCACAGTAGATGAGATCTCTGAGCCTCAAGCTTGGGTTTAGCTGCAGGAGGCCCTGCACCTTTTTTTAGGGCCTCCTGGGACACTTTGTGGGCTCTTATCACTGGGCAGCACACACATACAACAAACTTTAGTTTAGGGAGCTGAATTGGACAAGACCCGCTGTCTGCCTTAAGCGCAAGCCATGAAGACGATCATAGGGTGTGCACTTGAGGGTATCACTAGAGAGGGCAAAGGGGGACAGAATTTTGAGAGAAGAATGTTCACAGGACTATGGGAAGAAAAAAGGAGGAAGAGTCATAATTGTTTCAGACGTCAAAGCTCATAATTCAAGAGAAAAGCCTGCACATGGATAATATATCAACGGGAGTTAGAATGGGAATGCACAGACACTGGCTACCGCATTCTTTTTACAATGGCATTGAAATGCTATATTGAGGCCTTTTTCTAAATTGGAGAGTTTAATGAAAAAATAAACCAGGGGGACAATGCTGCCACTCCCTACGTGTGTAGCTATGAGCAATAACCTCCTAAATCCAATATTGTCAACCATAAAATGGAGGATTATAACACAGGATAGGAGCAGCAGCCAAAAAAAGAAAGTTCCTTAGAGGATGATTAAACTTTATCTGCCAGATAGGTATTCACTCTTAAAGAAAAGTTTGCAAATGAATCATAAATCGTAAATTGCATTGCTATTTCCCAGCTGGAAATGAGAAGTTCTAATAGGCAGTAGCTATTTAACAGGTGCCTCACACATAATATTTATTCAAAGCAGACCTTCTGTATGTTTAGTCAATTCATTTTATAATGAGATGGAAATGTTCCTATAACGATGCCCAACTGTAATGGAAGGGTTTGTAATAGGATGCTCTGGTATAAAGAATACTGAATCTGCTTCTATGTATTTATTTATTCACTTATTTACATACACTCTGATTCATTCTAAAAAAAGAATTTGAGGTGATTTGCAACATAAACACAACAACATGATAAAATATAATTGAAAAATAGAAAAAAAAGTTCAGGGCAAAGATAAATTAGAAGAGCAGGGTCATGACATCATGGAAAACAAAATAAAGAAATATATTCTGTAAGGGATTACACACTTGCTATAATTTATTTCTGAAGTTGTTTCTGAACTTCCTGAAACAAAGACAAAAGAGATGGTGACATAGTTCTCATCTAAAGGGGAAAATAAAACCATACTATTTCCTCAGAAGGACAGGGAATCCAGTGATCTGAATTATAGAATGAGTTCTATTATTTTGGGTAAGACATCCAACATTCCTTGGCATTTCTAATTCTTCAAAGAATGAAGAACTGAAGGTTTGGCCAGGTGACTGAGTTTTAGCTCATGCTGTGAGTGGAAGGAATGTGTGTCCCTTTCAAATCAAACCTTTTGTGGGTGACCTCCTTTGTTTTTTCTGCAGGCTGCAAGAGAATTCTCAGTTTCCCAGGGTGGAATTCATAGCAAACAGACTCTGAGCTACATGTATATTAGGTTGCAACTAGGGACCCATACTGTGGAAGGGAGGGGGACAGCAGGAGTGCATAAGGGGATAAGACAAGCTGTGAAGTAGGCCTGATGACAGCCATGGCTGACCCTGTGGGATCTCAGGAGTTAAAACAGCCCAAGAAAGTCAGCTCATGTTGAGCTGAAATGACTAGTATATCTACTTCAGTCATTTGCTGGATGTGCACTACTCCAGGAAGTGACTGCGTCAGGCAGCTCTCAAAAGCTGAGGCTTCCCCTAAAGACAATAACATCTGAAAGCACATCCAACAGCTGGAGCAATACATTCTTTGAAGGAGGCTCTGGATGGTTCGTCTGCATATCCACTACAAAGAGTGACCTTCCAAGTCAGAAGCTAAACAAAGCTTAGTCCATCCCAGATCCCTATCTTCCACTCTTTATACTGAACAATTTTAAGATTTACCTGTTAAAGCAACTAGTTTTATTGTTTCTCTCTCTCTCATACACACACACACAATCTTTAGACATTCCTAATATTTGAATAGAAAATTCTAAGTGATTATGCACTGTAATGAATATTCCTACTTCATTAAACTGAGAGTTAATGCAGTCTGAACAGAGCTGTGAAGTTCACAGAATTTGTCTTCAACTTTTGTTCTGTGACTTTCCCATCTTCCCATACCCACGATCAGCCACTTTCCAACCTACGACACAAACCAAATATGTATATTCACACTCCTCGCACTTGCCACCTTTTGGAAATCTTTGTCACATACTCAAAACTACTTCTAATAAGAGTTATGAGTTTTCCCCCTGGAAAACATGTATTTTTAATCCCAGAAATAAAGAGATGTAACTATTACATGGAATTTCACACATACACTGAATGAGGTGAAGGAAATCTTGAGATACTGGGAACTCAACCAATCTACCAAGAGTGAATACAAGTATGTTTTTAAGATTAGCCCACTTTTCAACTACATGGCTCCAGGCTTGAGTCCTAAATGGTCTAAGGCTATCACAGATAGGAAGTAAAATGTGGTTAATTCATAAGACTTACCCATATTTATCTCCGAGGATTCTTGTGGTAATTATCAAGTATAGTCTTTTCATACTTCTGTACTTGATTTCCCTCATCACTGGTGTTCACTGCCTGAGAACCCACATGAAGCAAGACTTACCTCTGTAGCCAAGGTCACACTGAGGTGGCTAGCTTTCCTGGCAAGGATGCTGTATTTACAAGCTGCCCAAGTGCCTTGAGATATTGGTGCAGATTCACTAGCAGAATGTTCTCCAGGTTGGGGCAGATTCTTGAGTGAACGTGGTTGCTGCACCCTCATATCCAAGAAGAATCCCCTGTAAGAACAACACCTCATGAGAAGCTATGTTGATTTAGAGTACAGCTACCTCTCTATAAATGTCACTCCTCAATTCTTGGAATTGAGTCAGTTGGGCTTGGCCAGGCTAGGCCATGATGAAGAACCACTCTCAGGAAAATGATGCCTAGATATCTTCCTTTACACATTTGTCATTACAGGGATATACTCTCTCATTTTCATTTCACCTAAAAATCCTCATTCAAATTAATCCCTAGTAGCAGCCTTGCTAGTTCCTATCCAAACACAGTTAAAACCCATTAAAAGATAAATCAGGACTTTTACTATATATATGAAGAATTTAAGAAACAGGGCAGTAATAATAATAATAGCATTGGCACTAAAATAACAGCTAACATTAATTGAGAACTAACTACATACCAACCACTGTGATAAATTCTTTGTAAATAATTTTTGATTTAACTACTATCAAACATTATGCAAAAGATATTAATCTTTTAGACCATTAAAAAAAGTATAGTATAGGGAATCAAATAACACATCCACCTTCACAAATCTAGGAATTTGCTAGCCCAAATATAACACCAGATCTTAAGTTTACAATTGCTGTCCTCTGCAGATAGTTATAAAGCCCTGACCTTCATGTTATCATGCCCCACTTAAGAATTTGAGCACTGGAAAAAAATACATTAAAAAATAAAATAAAATAAATATATTTTAAGTTGAAAAAAAAGAAATGTTTAGACAAAATGTATAAAGCTTAATTGACCCTTCAGATTTTGTACTGTCTTAGATATGAAAAAAAGATACCATTAACCCAAAAGAATAAGGAATAATAAGTGATAAGGACTTCTACCAGGAGCAGAACATCTTTCTGGGTAGGTACCAGTATCCACCCACTGTCTTTTACAGAATCTGAACATCTTTTACACTCAAAGTCTCTTGGATCCCCCAGAAGACCCTAATACAAAAGACAGCTGAGTAAAGAAAAGCATTCTGTTTCTGAGGAATACCAGGAAACAGGAGGACAGGAAAATAACAAGGAGGGATTGGATGACCAAGAGTGTGTGTGTCTGAAATAAACTTCATTACCTAGCCAAGGTAAGCCCTGATTCTGGATACATGTCAAACATCTTATAGTACTCATGTATTTGGACCATACCATATTCAATACCTTCTTCCAATTCCATGCTCTGTGACACCCCACCCACAACCTTTTCTCATGCTATCTTACTATCTCTGTTCCCACAATAACTCACTTAATTCCACAGTATTGGTCAGCTTTGGCTGCACCAACAACCAACTGCCAAAATCAATGGCTTATAAAACATATTTATTTCTTGTTCACAGTACACAAGGGTTGCAGGGTAGTACACACATGATGATTAGCTACCATCTGGTCTGTGCTGTTCTCCTAGTGGGGGACAGAAACAAAAGAGCTAGTCCACATTAATTAAAGCTTTTGCTCAGATATGGTATTTGTTATTCCTGCTAACGATTGATTGGCTTAAGCAAAAGAGCATACTTTAGCCACTGTGGTTGGTCTGGGACATGATAAGAGTGAGGAGGAAATGAATAATTGGAAGCAAAGATCTACACAAACTGGGTCACTTCCCTACCCACTCACAAAAATGTTCTCTGTCTTACCCTTTCAAAATGCTGTGTACTCCAGATTTCTGTTCTTGCTGCCTTTTCTTAATCCCTCAACACATTTTCCTTAAGTCACCCTGTCCATATCCATGGTATCAGCTACCAAGACCCCCACATTGGTATCTTTAGTACCACTTCTCTCCTTGATTTCAGGCACACATTTTCCCTATGTACTGAATGAGTATCTCTACCCAAATCCTTCAGTAGCACAAACTCAAGTTATACACACACAAAATTAATTTATTAGTTTATTTATCTTGATATTCCCTAAATCTGTGCTTTTCTTTATGCTGTGATTTATCTATTACAACCCCTAGCCCTTCTGTATATTAATCATGAATACAAAGCCTTAACTCATCTTTCTCTTTCTCTAAATCCAAGCATCAACATAGCCTCTTCAGTCTGCCCCGCCCCTCACCCCAACTGTCCTCGTCTGTGCCCTTGCTCTCCTCTCAGCAGTGAGTCACTGTAATAGGTCTTTTGATGGGTCTCCCTTTCTCTGGCCTCTCTCTTCTAACATTCCACACTATTCCTTGAATATGACATGAGTGTTTTCATCTCAGGGTCTTTGCACTTACTTACTGCTTCCTTGGTCTCAAAGGGTCTTACTCAAATATGCATATGGGCTACCACCCTCACTTCCCTCTAGTCTGTGATCAACTACTGTCTTATCATGATCCTTTCCCTGAATACTCCAAATAAAATACAGTACTCTTCCTACAACCTAGCACTGTTTTTTTTTTTTAAATCCTGTTTTGTCCTTATTAAATGTATCAATACCTGATACTTTATTTTTGGGGTATCAATACCCGATATTTTATTTATAAATTCAGTATTAAATTTGCTATAATCAGAAAGGGAGACAAATCATAAGAGACTCTTAACCACAGGAGACAAACTAAAGGTTGCTGGAGGGGAGGGGACTGGAGGAATGGGGTAACAGGGTGATGGGCATTAAGGAGGGCAAGTGACATGTGCCCAAATGTTTATAGCAGCAATGTCCACAATAGCTGAACCATGGAAAGAGCCTAGATGTCCATCAATAGATGGAATGGAAAAGAAGATGTGGTGTGTGTATGTGTGTATGTGTGTGTGTGCATATACACACAATGGAATATTATGCAGCCATCAAAAACATGAAATCTTGCCATTTGCAATGACATGGATAGAACTAGAGGGTATTATGCTAAGTGAAATAAGTCAATCAGAGACAGACAATTATCGTATGATCTCTCTGATATGATGAATTTGCGAGGCAGGGCAGTGGGTCATGAGGGAAAGGGAAACAATTTGGGACCAGGGAGGGAGACAAATCATAAGAGATCTTAGGAAACAAACTGAAGGTTGCTGGGGGGTCGGGGGGGAGTAGGGATAGGGTGGCTAGGTTATGGACATTGGGGAGGATATGTGTTATGGTGAGTGCCGTGAATTGTGTAAGACTCATGATTCACAGACTTGTGCCCCTGAAACTAACAATACATTGTATATTAATAAAAAAAGGGGAGGGCACATGACACAATGAGCACTGGGTGTTATATGCAACTGATGAATCACTGAACTCTACTTCTGAAACTAGTAATACATTATATGTTAATTACTTGAACTTAATTTTAAAAAATTTTAAAAAGAAAATAAATGAAGTGAGTCTGTGAAGACAGCAAAAAACAAAACAAAACAAACAAACAAACAAAAACCAAAAAAAACTAAGATGCTCAGGAGCCAGGCTGGGAGAATGCAGATTATTCCTTCTTCTAGAGAAGTGCTGACCGTGGGTTCCAAGTGATATAGGGAGCTGCACCCTAGAATGTTCTCTATGACACTTAATATCACCTGAGAGGGAGCACTTGCTGGCTAGGGCTCTGGGATAGAACCAAGGTGTCCACAGGCGGGGGGTGGGGAGATTTATTTATTCATCAAGAAACAGGGTCTTAAGTGAAAGAATTGGGTTAATTATAGAATGTCAGGCATCATGGGGGACACAGAGCAGATGCCTTAGTGTTCTGACTCCCTGAAATCACACCACAAAGTCTACTTCTATGTTCTCAACTACCCACTTGGCTCACAACCCTCCCACCCCACCCCGCCCCACCCCAGGGAGAAAGCTAAGCAATTATGCTGACACTGAAATCATTCTACTAGTTGGCATTCTAAAAAAGCAAGCTGACAGAGGCTATAAATGCCCCAGTATGCTTTCAATTCAAGCAACACGTTTCAAAAAAGTTAAATTTTTGTATCATCCCAGCATCAGATCAGTAAATTAAGTGCCACAAATGGAATTCAAACTATTAAAAAACCTGTAGCTAAGTCTTTGCATAAAATAAATTAGAAATTTATTTCAACATAGTGTACAAGCCATTCTTGCTCTGGGCTGATATCTCTAATCTGCAGAATTTCTTTTAGAAACACAGGGATACAAAGACAGAAGAATGAAAAAGAAAAAGGAAAAGAAAAAAAAAAAAAGAAAATAGGCTTAGAATCTTCAATGCTCTGAAAAGCTCAGTTCCCTCATTTCAGAAACCTGGCAAGAAGTATTGATTTTCTCATAAACGAGCAAGGATCATCTAATTCCTTGAGGCAAGTAATGGTTTTGTTATTTAACATTTGTTATTCAACAACTGTTTAACGTTGAAGGGCTTACCATGCATTTGTTGTGAAGAACCCTTCCCACAAGATCCCCTTGAGAACAGAGGATCAAGGCCAAACCACAGAAGGGAGGTGGAAAAGTTAGCAGGAACTGAAGACATACATCCATCTGGACTGGTTTATGTGAATGAGATGAAGGATATTATCATTTCAGCCCCTGTCCTTACTATTGACTCCCAGGGTGTACCTCCTATGCTTTGTGAACCATTTGAGTGAGAATGAACAGCATGAATCTGCTATTAATGAAGCATTTACTAAGAAAACTAGTTTAATGGTGCTCCTTTCATTGTGTGTTTTTATAGATACTTTACAGCAATCTTGAGGGGCAGGTATTAATACTCCACATTTTCAGATACAGAGAATTTAGGTGACTCGTCCATGCTTGCACAGTTTTATAGAGTGGAGGTTAAATCAAACCCAAGTTTTATATTTTAAGTCCACCTTATTTCATGGGAACTAGAACTGTCCTCATTGTAGGTTAAATAGGGGAACATATTCCTTAACTATAAATCTCTTCTGAATAATTCTAATTTCCACAAATTATTACTCAGAAGAGACCTACAAAGAACATGTTTCTATATATTTGCTTACAATGAGAACTTTTCCCAAAAATTACATAAAGAGAGAAGTGAAGAGTCACATAGAATGTTATACTGAACTGGATGGCAAGGATGAGCTGCGTTCCTGTGCCCCTGCCAAGCTGCATCTGAAAGTCAGAAGTCCTGGTTGGGTCTGTAGACCTTCTGGAAGCTAGGAATTCAACTGAAGAGGAGCCTGAACACTTCTTTCCATAAAGGCATAAAAACAAGTGAATATAGCGAGATCACAAATTTCGGGGCCTGCAAGAATTGTGATGTGACACACTGTATTTATAAGTGGGCTGTTTGTTGATTAAAATACATGGAGGGGAAAAAAAGAAAAGGTGTGCTGCTCAACACAGAATTGCAAGAGTTCCTTTCAGGCAAGCATTCTTTCTGAGAGCTATGCTGAAGCCATAGCTCCATCAGTGACAGACAAAAAGAATATGAAACCTTTTACAATCCTACATCGCCAAAATGAGACCATAACATTACTTTCAGCAAGAGAAGGGTCGCAAGAGCTCACATCAATTGCCTGTCATTCAGCAAGTTTCTTAGGGAATATCTCACAGGATTCCTGAGAAAGTAGTAGGAAATACATCGTGATGTGGTGAACCATTCTCATGACTCAATAACTTTTTATCCTTTCCTCAAGCCAAATAGTTAAAAAAGATTGCCTGCTATTATTCTTAGCTGCTGGGATGTAGCTTCCTGTTCTGTGTTTTCATCACAAGTGGTGACTGCCGAGAGGAAAAGTTGTTCAAGAAAATAACTTGTCACAAGCTAATGCATGACTCTCAAACATGGAAAGTTTTCTGAAGTTAAATTCTAGAAACAGAAAGTCTTCCCTTGGGAAGGGCTCATATGTGCAGAGATGTGACCCAGTATTATTTGAATGACTACTATCTGCCAGGCACTTTATAAATATCATTTGATTTAACATCACAACCACCACGGCAGAAAGCTAAACTCAAACGTTTAAGAAATTGCTAAGATCACACAGCCAGTGAGTAATAGAAATGATTTTTTTACTCTTTAAATTTTTACTGAGGTATACAAATAATAATGTGCATAAACTACAATAATCTTAAATTTGTAGCCACTAAAATGTTACATGTATTTAGGCCCATGTAACCACCATCTAACTGAAGATATATAAAGTTGACACACTGAAGTAAGTTTCTCTTTGCCTTTTTCCTTCAATATGCAACTCTGAAGTGACCTCTATCCTGACCTCTATAAACATGGAGGAATTATGTTTGTTCTTAAACTTCATCCAAATGTAGCATGACTAGCCATCCTAGTTTGGCTGGAACTAAGGAATATCCCAGATGTGGACTTTTTAGTGCTAAATCTGACACGGTTGGTCATCCTTTAAATTGAATAATACAATATATATTCATTTCTGTTTTGTTTTGTACAACATATCTGTGAGATTGAACCAGGCTGTTATGTGTAACAGCGTTTTGTTTGTTGTGTATTATTCCATTTTATTACTACTCTATAATGTATTAGCCCATTATTCTGTTGATGGACATCTGTTCCTAATTTTTTACTTTCATGTATAGAGCTAACAACAATGTCCTATGAGTCTTTTTATGGAGATAATTACTCACTTCTCTTGTTAGAAGAAATGCTAGCTTATAGCAGATATATTTTAATGGATACCATCAAAATTTTCTGAAATTGTTGTACAAATTCACACTCCTAGAAATTTATAAAAGTTTTAGTTGCTTCACTACCTTACCAACATTTTTTAATCATTCTTGGTCATGTGATAGTCTACTATTACCAATATTCATTCCCTTACATCGTCTCCTTCCATGTTGACTTTGGTCTTGGCCACGTGATTCACTTCAGCCAATGGGATATTAACAAGCATGACACAAACTAAAATTTGATAAACACTTGCACATTGGGGTTTGTTCTTTTGAGACACTCACTCTGAAAGACCTGATCCACCATAGAAAGATGTCTGGCTATGCTGCTAAAGAGATGGAGATGTAGAAGAGAGGTAGAAACATTAGTGTGGACTGCTCAGCTGGATCCTAGATGTTCCAGCCATCTCCACTAAGGTGCTAGCTGTGAGTGAAGAAGCACATTGGAAATTCTAATTCCAGTAAAAGCAACATGGAGCAGAATTGCCCAATGGACTCTAATCCAGATGAAGAATTGGGGAAAATATTATCATCATTGTTCAGGTCACTAAGTTTTGGGGTAGCTTATTTCATAACTATAGGTAGGTCCTAACAGATAAGTATATACTAATATCTCTTTTTGGTTTTAATTATTCCCCTGAGGAAAGATGATACTGAGCACAATTTCAGATGTTAATCATCTACCTGGATAATAATGAAACTTTATTTTATTGCATTTTGTCACTTAACTTTCCCAGTAGGTCTTTTGTCTTTTTCTGTCATGATTATAAATTCATTACTTTAGTCTACCACAGGTTCTTTTACTTCTTCCCAAACATTCCAATATCTTAAATAGCTTAATTCCATGTAGTTCTTCAACACTTTGTGCTAGGACTTCCACTTTAGCTCAGACTTCCACTTTAGCTCGGACTTCCATTTTAGCTAGGACTTCCATTTTAACATGTTATAAGCTCCCTGATACACTGCTGCTATTTGCTTTAAATAACCATTATTCTTTTCTATTTTCCCACATATTTACTCTTTCTAGTGCTCTTCAGTTCTTCCTCCAGTTTTGTACTTTCACCTGGGCTCATTATGCTTCAGCCTAAAGAAGTCAAATTCTTTATAGGGTAGGTCTGGGAGCAGTGAATTCCCTGAGATTCTGTTTGAAAAACTTCTTAAATTTCACCTTAAATGTTTATAATTAGCTGTCCTTCATTTATTTTTCAAGGAGGGAATGATACTTAGTGCCATTTTTCCTTACTTCATAGAAAATACTTTTTATATTATGTTTTAGTGTTTAAAATTTCAAAATTTATATACAATAAAATTCCACTTTGTGGTGTACATTTCTATGGTTTGTGACTCAAGTGCACTGAGTTAACTCAATAGAGAACACAACTAAAGAATACAACTAGAATTCAGTAGCCATAACATAATCATGATACAAAAGTTTTACTACTCCCCAAATTCTTTTATCCTGCCCCAATTTCTGAAGACCATTGATGTGTTCTTAATTTCTAGTTTAGCCTTTTTTAAAAGATTCTATTTATTTATTTGACAGAGAGAAACACAGCAAGAGAGGGAACATAAGCAGGGGGGTGAGAGAGGGAGAAGCAGGCTTCCCGCCAAGCATGGAGCCTAATGTGGGGTTCGATCCCGGGACTCCAGGATCACGACCTGAGCCGAAGGCAGGCACTTAACAACTGGGCCACCCAAGCACCCCATAGTTTAGCCTTTTTTAAGAGTGCCATATAATTAAAGCATACAGTATATAGCCTTTTTTAAAACTTTAAATTTTTTCTAGTTTTGGCAAATAATTTACATAACTTAAGTTTAATGATGATTAGGTTTATACTTGTTATCAAATCATTATTGTAACAGGTTCAGCTAATGTCTATAATCTCATATAAATACAATATAAAGAAAACAATTTCTCCTTGTGATGAGAACTTTTAGAATCTATGCTCTTAACAACTTTCCTAAAAATCACATAGCAGTGTTAACTATAGCTATCATGCTGTATATTATATTCCTAATACTTATCCTAATACTTATCTTACAAACTGGAAATTTGTACCTTTTGGTCATCTTCCTCAAATCCCCCCTTCCTCACCCTTCACCTCTTGTAAGCACATGTCTTATCTCCTTTTGTGTAAGCTTTTTTTTGGGGGGGGATTTCTGTTTGTTTTTAGATTCCATGTATAAATGAGATCATACAGTATTTCTCTGACTTACTTCAGTTATAATGCTATTTACTTATGGCATCACAACTTTTTTCTCTATTCATCAGTTGATGGACTCAGGTTGTTTCCATGCCTTGGCTATATAAATAATGCCACTGTGAACATGGAGGCACAGAGAATTATATGGTCACAATTATATCACCAGTCTTCAACAAAGGAGGCAAGAACATGCAGTGGGAAAAAAAAAGTCTCTTCAACAAATGGTGTTGGGAAAACTGGACAGCTACATGCAAAAGAACAAAACTGGACCACTTTCTTATAATGTACACAAAAATAAACTCAACATGGATTAAAGATCTAATAATAATGTATAAGACCTGAAATCATAAAAATCATAGAAGAGAAAATAGGCAGTAATTTCTCTGACATTGGCTGTTACAATTTTTCTAGACAGGCCTCCTGAGGCTTATCTAGAAAACAAAAAGCAAAAATAAACTATTGCGACTACATAAAAATAAAAAGATTCTGCACAGCAAAGGAAAGAACCACCAAAACTAAAAGACCGCCACAGAATGGGAGAAGATATTTGCAAAATGACAAAGCTAATAAAAGCTTAGTGTCCAAAATATATAAAGAACTTAATAAAACTCAAAAAATCAGAAACAAATAATCCAATTAAGAAATGAGCAGAAGACATGAACAGATATTTCTCCAAAGACAACATCCAGATGGCCCACAGATTCATAAAAAGATGCTTGTCACCACTTATAATCAGGGAAATGCAAATCAAAACCACAATGAAGTATGACTTCACACCTGTAAGAATGGCCAAAATCAGTAACACAAGAAACTAGAGGTGTTGATGAGGATGTAGAGAAAGAAAAACCCTCTTGAACTGTTGGTGGGAATGCAAACTGGTAAAGCCACTCTGGAAATCGGTATGAAGATTCCTCAAAAAGTTAAAAATAGATCTACCCTAAAATCCAATAGCAATAGCCCTACTGAGTATATACCCAAAGAATACAAAAATACTAATTCAAAGGGATACGTGCATCCCTATGTTTATAGCAGCATTATTTATAATAGTCAAATTATGGAAGCAGCCCAAGCGTCCATTGATTGATAAATGGGTAAAGTAAATGTGGTGTCTCTCTATGTGTATATGTACATATGTATGTATCCATGTGTAAATTTGTATTGTGTATATGTTTGCATATATTTACATGCATGTACAAATATATGCATATATACATATACACATACATATGAAGTGGAATATTATTCAGCCACAAAAAAGAATGAAATTTTACAATTTACCAAGACATGGATGTAGCTAGAGTAACATGCTAAGCAAAATAAGTGAAAGAAGGACCAATACCATATGATTTCACTTACATTAGAAATTTAAGAAATAAAACAAATGAGCAAATGGGAAAAAAAGAGAGGGAGACAAACCCCAAAATGAAACTCTTTACTACAGAAAATAAACAAATGGTTACCAGAGAGGAGGGGGAGAGGGAGGGAGATGGGCTAAACAGGTAATGGGGATGAAGGAGTACACTTGTCAAGATGAGCACTGGGTGATGTATGGAATTTTCAGTCACTATATAGTATGCCTGAAACTAATATAGCACTATATTAACTAGAATTAAAATAAACACACACACACACACACACACACACACACATACACACACGTGTATTTTGACTCTAAAAAATAAAATAATTCTTAGGAAATCAAATTGTGTTTTCCCCTAAGCTTACTTTTTTCATTTTTAAATATTTTAATTTGTCTTAACTTTTTATTATTTATGCTTACTATTTCACATTGTTCAATATTGTGCCTTAAAACTGTTTTAAAATTATCAGTCTTTTTCTCTGTAAACACCTTAGCATACTTTCTAAAGTATGTACTCCTTTTAAACTCTATGATAATTTTTGAAAAAGATGAGTGAAATCAATTTCTTTCCCTCAGCCACATTTCCTTGCAGTTAAGTGTCTATCATATTACTTATTTTTCCCATGGACTATGAAAAGAAATAATGTATTTACTTCCAGGTTAATACAATTAGAACCCATATTCCCCCTTCATCGTCGTCTTCTCCTCTGTAGTGACCTCAGAGACCACATTTAGCACAGCTACAAGATGGCATGGCCTCCATTAGCCTTGGTCTCTGAAAGGCCATGTGCCTCAGAGCCCTCTGCCCACCAACCAGCAACAAGTACTGACTGAAAAACAGACTTTTGGTTGTGACAAGCCATTGAGATTTCAAGTTAGTTAAATACAGCACAACCTCTCCTTAAACAGAAGATAATGCAATTAGGGTCAATATGTAAACAGCATAAATGTATACAAATAAAAAATAATCTTTTCTTCCAACGACTCTTTTTATTCTACCTTGATGCTCTATTCTAATATCCCAGAAAACAAGGTAAAAGTGCGGACGTGAAGTCTTCAGCTAAGGCCACCGTTTTCAGGTTAACTCAATGTCATATGATACTTGCTTCGAAGTTCAAATTTCATTTCTCCTCTCTCAATCGAGCTTACATCTCTCTTCTTCCTCCTGAGAGCCATTAAGGGGTTCAGGATGAACGTTACTGACTCTCATGCATTTACAAGGAATAACCTCCAAGGCACAGTCTTTCTCCCTGCTCTCCTCGTCCCCATGGTGGCGTGGTCAGTTTGCTCTGGTGCCTGTATGGGCATCCATCAGGATGTTTCTACTCCATTTTGGAATTCTTTGGCATTCTCTTGGCTCTGGATGCTCAAGTTGGAGGCGACTGAGCTCTGCCTTCATTGTGAAGACCCTATATTCAGAGACTGGCCAACACTTTCTGTTAAGGGCCCTCTAGAGAGTGAATATTTTAGACTCTGCAGGTCACATACAGTCTCTATTGTATATTTTTCTTTTTTTTTTCTTGTTCTTCTTGTGGTGGTTGTAATGATGATGATGGTTGGTATTCTTTCCCCTTCTCTTTTCTTTGTCTTCTCTTTCTCCCTCCTTCTCTTCATCATTATTCTCTTTTTGAAATTGTAAACACCATTCTTTCCTTAGGGCCATAAAAATGAATACCCGCAGAATTTGACCCATTGGCCACAATTTGCCAACCTCTGACTTCCAATCTTTTCATTCTGACCTTGGCCTCTTCTAGTTTCCTATACTGATTTTTAACAACTCCTGGGTTCTCGGCCTGCCCCACAGTCTGTGGGAGGTTGTGGACTATTTCAGGTCCATCTGCTGAGAAAACTCCCTCCCACAGTGCTTTTTTTATTTTATTTTATTTTTTTATTACTTCTGCACCATGCGGATCCCAGAAACGGAGCAAGGGTTGGTATGCCCTTTCATTCCCTCTCTACCGGGGGGACTCTCCTGGAGTGTGATGGCCTGAGGCTCAAGAAATAGAGGGTGCAGTTCTGTTTTCAGGGACCCAGGTGACAGCTTTCATGCTGCAAAGCTTCTTTAAATTGTTCTTTCCCCCCAGCAAATAGGTTTCCACTTTTTTCTGTTTGGTGGATCATGTCCTCTGATCGTCTAAACTATGGTTTATAGGAAAATATTTCCACTGTGCTGCGCTAGCCTTGCATTTCCCTATGTCAAAGGGACATTTTGTAACTTAGAAAATGCCTCTATCTCAACCAAAGTAGACCAGTTTTTAATAATATTCTAAAATATCCCTGAAATAAACATCATAAATCTCTATATTTTGTGATTAAATATATCCTAATTTATCTGTTACTGATTCAAGTTGTTTTTATTTAAGAATATATTTATTTATTTGACAGAGAGAAACACAGCCAGAGAGGGAACACAAGCAGGGGGAATGAGAGAGGGAGAAGCAGGCTTTCCGCAGGGCAGAGATCCTGATGCAGGGCTCGATCCCGGGTCTCCGGGATTATGACTTGAGCTGAAGGTGGTCCCTTAACCAACTGAGCCACCTAGGCGCCCCACAAGTTTCTTTGAACAGGGGTACATATGTATGTATTTCAAGCTACCAGACATCTAAATTGCTCAGCCATGGAGCATGAATGCTCCATACTTTGCAAGAAGTACTTAGCTTCAAGGGTAATGTAAAGCAAAGTATTCAAAAGCTGTATATTACAATCATCTATTTAAATATTTTAAGTGATCATTTATTCATAAGGCTCCACTTTTTCCTTCCCAAGATACTTGGCATGATGCAGAAGCAATTAAAAGACACTCATAATCATAATCACAGCAATTATTATGTTGTCTGGCAGCTCTGTGCCACCCTTACATAGCAAGCCTCCAGAGATCTAGTTCTGCTTCTGGAATAGAGCGCATCTGTCCTTAACAGAGGTTTCAGCCGGTGCTCCTGCCTGCGTCACTCGTAAGAGCGTCAGCAGTGACTCAGCGGCACCATGGCAAGCACTGCCAGTGACTCAGTGTCACACAGCAAAAGAGAAGGCTGCTAAAATACCTGGCCTTTCTTTTCCTCCTTGTGAGAGTTCTTTCTATGATAGCTGTAGGGTGAAATACAGCAGATTTACAATTCTAAAAACATTCTGCTTTAGATGCCCTGCAATATGGTTCAGGCTTTGGTTACAGAAAGGAGTGGAGTGTATAAGATGGTTTTATAACTTTAGAAAGAATTTAAAAATAATAATAATTAAAAAAAGATTAGTTTCATTCAGCAAGGTCCAAACTGCTTACCTATGCTTGTGCTCCACAGCCCTTTCATCCCTATGTGTACGTGTTTAGGAAGGAAAAGGAACATCTAGCCCAGTGTCACACATCATATGCTTCCTTCTTCCAGGGAATCCCTGGAGAATATGAAATGGGTATCACTGGGCCAGGCTGGTAAGGAACTGACCTTCCCACCTGTCTGGACTGAATTTCAGCATTAGAACTACCACTTCTGAGAACTTCCCCCTGCCTGTATTCAAGCATTAGCATTGAGGTTCATAAATATCCAGTTACCTACTGGTCACCCTCACCACACATGAACTCCTTAAGGCAGAAAATATGTCAAGCTTTCAAAAATTGGTTGTTAAAAGGAGGAAGGAGAGCTTGAGAGAGTAATGAGTGAAAGAACTCATGAAACTAATTAGTCCGGTAAGATTATTTATAGTTTTGAGAGGTTCATTTATCATTTTTTTCTGAAAGGACAGGATGGTACACTTCATTCAGTAAATTTACTCAGATTAGTGTATCAAATCCAATCAAATATCTGGATTATGTGCTGGAGTATCATGACTGAAACAATACCGGGATCATCACCAGGAAGGGTAAGTACTAAATGAAATCTTTCATCTGACTGCCAAAAGGGATAAAACCACTGAAAATAATGGCTCATGCTGAACACAAGCTATTCCTAAGATGAAAAGACAAATAATAAGGATCCTGTTCCTAGTCCTTTTTATTGATAAGTGAACCCATTATATACAGTCGGTCATGTAAGATCATTGAATATCCACAGCTAAATTTAATGTATTACCTTTTCTTTCCATCCAGTTTTGGAGCATCTATCACACACTGCAGTAAGTACCATAGGTGAGAGGGGGAGGAACACAAAGGCAAAAAATTGGCGTATAAAAAGGTGGTATTAAGTTGTAATTAGTGCAAAGACCCTGAGTCAGGTGGCCTGGATTGAACTCCAGCACCCCTACCTTCTAACTCTGTGATCTTGGACAGGTTATGTAACATCACTAATCCTCAGTTGCCTCACCCAAGAAATTATAACAATACCTAACTCTGACGGTTACTGAGAAGATAAATGACATGGGAAAAGCACTCGGTTTAGCATTTGACACAGAAAGTCCTCCAAAGTCGGGGCGCCTGGGTGGCTCAGTTGGTTAAGCGACTGTCTTCGGCTCAGGTCATGATCCCGGGGACCCGGGATCGAGTCCCACATTGGGCTCCCTGCTCAGCGGGAGGCCTGCTTCTCCCTCTCTTGCTCCCCCTGCTTGTGTTCCCCCTCTGGCTGTGTTTCTCTCTGTCAAATAAATAAAATCTTTAAAAAAAAAAAAAAGGAAAGTCCTCCAAAGTTACAGTAATTATAATTGTTTTGCTATTGTTGATGTTCTCATTATTATTAAGATAGAGACCTTGACATGCAGGAGCCACAGTTTGGCTGAGAATGACAAGTACAACTTATCAACGGATTTTCACAACATAGATGGTAACAAATTGAAATACAGTCTACCAAATACACCAATGACCTCAAATATTCTTTTTTTTAAAAAAAAATATTTTATTTATTTGACAGAAAGAAACACAGCGAGAGAGGGAACACAAGCAGGGGGAGTGACAGAGGGAGAAGCAGGCTTTCCGCAGAGCAGGGAGCCCAATGCAGAGCTCAATCCCAGGACTCTGGAATCATGACCTGAGCCAAAGGCAGACGCTTAGCGACTTAGCCACCCAGGCGCCCCAACCTCAAATATTCTTAATAATATGTATGGATTAAAAGAAGTTTTGATCATTTATCAATGTTCTCGTTCTATTTATTAAATCATATTCTTGCATTATGCAGGTAGCTATTGGATATTTCTTTAATAGACCACATGTAAATTTAATAATAATTATAATGAATTCTTGTTCAAGTTTCTCATAGAACTAATGAATCTTCCTTTAACACTCCCACTGAGGTAAAAAAACAAAACAAAGCAAAACAAAACGCATTCTTTGCAGATATAATTTTAAGTCCTCAGATCTGTAAGAACAGATTCAATCTCAAAATAGTTCCCTTAGGCCTTCAAGAGCCCTGCAAAATTGATGTAATCCTAAGGACTTACACAGGGGTTCAGTTTTTTGTTTTTTTTTTTTTTTAAAGATTTTATTTATTTGACAGAGAGAAACACAGCCAGAGAGGGAACACAAGCAGGGGGAGTGAGAGAGGGAGAAGCAGGCTTCCTGCCGAGCACGGAGCCTGATATGGGGCTCGATCCCGGGTCTCCGGGATCATGACCTGAGCCGAAGGCAGTCGCCCAACCAACTGAGCCACCCAGGCGCCCCATGGGGGTTCAGTTTTAATGTGGATGATTCTGAAGATTTTCTTGCCAAATGGAGTAGTGCTTCAAAGAATGAAACCCATTTGCAATACTCTGAAGTCTTCTAAATGCTAACCAGTAAGCTAAAGAGGTGAAGATGAATTCCATGTAAAGCCTTTCTCAAGCAGCTAAAGCTGGTTGTATCTCAAAGATCTTCTTAGTTTCATGCTCCTCAAACCTACCTAGAGCATATATGAAAGATGTTCACAAAACTAAGCAAAGCCTCAGGGCAAACATCATGTCTTCCTAGGGCATCCATTTTTCTAGAAGTTTGGTGGGAAAGCATTATCTATATATTTAATCAGGCATAGATACCTCAAGAATTCTTAGGGTAAATCAGGAAATCTAAAAATATATGTGCCTCTCTGG
Source organism: Spilogale gracilis (assembly GCA_004023965.1). NCBI lineage: Eukaryota > Metazoa > Chordata > Mammalia > Carnivora > Mephitidae > Spilogale > Spilogale gracilis. The sequence continues at coordinate 148,349 of PITA01000925.1, forward strand.
GACTGCATCTTAGGAATATTATGTTTACTTTGCTCTTCTGAAACTCTGATAGGAAGTCTGAACATCCAGTATGACAAAATGTTTCCACCAGCCAAACATAAAGTTCCATGATTTTATGGTCTGAATCTGTATTCATTTCTTTTGTCTCACCAGTACTTAGGCCTACACAAAAGCAAACTCTAGCTATAATAAATAGAGGATTCACTTTGCCCTTTCCCTTTTCTCCCACCCAGGCCCATGCCTTTGTAGCCCCTTTATAGCACAAGGATTTTGTCCTTCTGTTATGCTTTCCCTTGAGGATGTAGAGCTTCACAAAAATCACATACAACAGCTGATGATACTCCTAAGATCCCTATAAGACAAATGCAGATGGTGATGATAACCACCCACACACTGTCTGCTTCGACGTTAACCTCCTCAAGGGAAGAAGTCTATACCAGTGAAATGAGGACATTTTCATGCCCGCAAAGAGCCGCTGTTAAAAAGGTACAATGATGATCCTACCCATTCACCCAGGCTCTGATTTGAGAGTATGTGGGGAGCCCGGAACCTAGCTGTGTCAACAGGTGAGGTGTAGCTTCTAGACTCACTAGCTCCGATGTTCGGGGCCGGGCAGGTTAGAGTTAAGGAACGAAAGTGATACCTGCCTATTCCGGCTCCCTCTCCAGCGAGAGCAAGGATAGTAATGATAGCGCACGCAGGCTAAGGGCAGCAAGCACGTAGGCTCGAGGCAGCAGTAGTCACGTAAGCAGCCCTAGTCACGGAGGCAGTTTTACTATTATGGGATCTTAATCTTACCTAGGGGCATGGTGCCCCTCCCTTGGTGTTTACCTCCTCAAAGAATTAGTGATGTAGTGTAGGATGAACAAAGAGAATCGTTGTCATGGGGTCTGTTAGCAGTAATTAGGAAAGAGATATGGGGGTTGTGCACTGCTCAGTATATAATGACTTATAACCTTGAATAAAATTGGCATTGCTCAGACATCATCCACTTTGTTCCTCCTGTCCTCATTGCTTTTATTCTTCCTCTTGTCTTTGTCTTTGTTTTCCCATCTCCTTGCCCTCAGGTTCAGTTTACATTGTCCTGCGGGTAGTCAGGCCCCAGGATTAACTGCTAGACTACTGAAGTCACTTTGACTTTTCTAAGAGTAATTAACAATTTTGCAAGTCAATGAGCAATAGTGGTCTAGGCGTTTGGGTTTCAGGAAGAGAATAGTCTGAATCATGAACTTACAGAAGACTCAGATAGTCATCTTTATATCTCTGTACTTTCTACGGTTCCTGGCAAGGGGGACTGGAGGGTACAAATAAATATCTGAGAAGAACTAAATGAAGATTTTTAGGTCAAGGGAAGTTGAGGCCCAGGAAAAACTTAATACAATTAATTTGTCACACTATCATGGTTAGCATTCCATCTCCACTAATTAACTGTCGAATCTCGGGCAAGTTATTTTTTCAAGCTTCCGATTCCTCATGCATAAAATAATATACTCATAGGGTCATTACAGGATGTAAACTAAAATAGCAAAGGTACAGGGATTAACTGTCACATGCAGACCCTGAATAATTTAATCTTCCTTAACAGGTAGCCAGAAAAGTTCAGACTCTCCTTTGTTACAGAGCTCAGAGTGGAAAGCAAGGTATGAAAAATAGAACTTTCATCTGGAAAATGATGAAAAATGACCTGAACTGAAAGAGTACTGCTTGAAGATATTCATTCATTCATTTTTGCTTTGATCTTGCTCTTTAGTGGCGATGTGATATTGAAGAAGTCACTTAAACTCTGATAGTCTCAGTTATATCAGCCACAAATTGTAACTATAATTTGTTGTAATTTATACTTAATTAAAATTTATAAATTTTATATTTTTAATCATTTTTGCTCATCCCATCATATAGCTCTATTTTGAGACTTTGTGTAAGGTATAACCATGGTTTGTAAATAGTGACACATTATACAAATATAAGGCACATTTCAGAATCAATTTTTTGGGTTGCTAAGTATAGAAATGGAATATAAATATACATGAATAGCAGGCAAAGGGGCTCATAGTAAGATCTCTCTTACTATGGGAAAGAGAAAAAAAATCATGCTTTCAAGGCCAAGTTATAAGTCAGAGTACCTAACTTTAGACCTAATGGGCTCACAGGTCTCATCATCTTGCATGCCTGGAAAAATGAACGGAGAAGAAATGAGAAGATGTTGTTGACCCAATTTTAAAAAGCACCACTGTGGTTCAATTCTGGCTGCTAAGGATCCAGAAGGTAGGTGAGTCAATATGTGTGCTGTGAATTTGTATCCTAACATGACATATTCTTTATGCCCAAAATATTGCTGACAACCCACTTCTTGAAACTCTGTTTTGTGAACCCAAACTTGTTCTGTTTGCCAGTGGCATTCAATGTTCTTTCTCTGCTTCCTGACATATCTTGCTTCCTCCCATCATTTCTGTTTTCACTGGTTTCTGTCTAAATTCATTTCCTCAGGGACCTCTTTAATTTCCATGGGAATTCCCATGTGAAATTCTAAATTTACATTTATTGCCCTCATACCTGTACATATCTTTTAGAAGTCATCATCACCCTCAAATATGGCTAAAACTTTATAAATCGCCATTCTGTCCCCCTTATCTTCTTTAATTCCTCATTCCTAATATTCCATTTACCTCAGGGCGTGCAATGCTTTATACAGAGAGCCATAAAATTTAAATGTATTCTATTATATTGGAAGAAATAGAATCTCAGTTAATTCAGAGATTTTCTGGTTTCCCTGGGTACATCTAAACTCCAGGGCTTTCACGGAGCTGTGATACCATGAAAAATGGACACCATGTCCTTGCTATTATCTCTTCCTGCCGGCATCTTCTGAGACTTCCAGAACACCAGTCTCTGGAACTTCAGCCATCAGTCTCGTACATAGCTTCTGAGTAAGCCCTCATTTGCATCTGCTGGGACCCTTTGGGATACTATGGTTTTCACGGCTAGCAAGTTCTTAAATGAGGAGTAAAAGTTGAGAGGCAAAAGCAAATACAAGGGAGAATACATTAATATATACTTCAAAACCAAAAATGTTTTCTGACTTTACTTCCAAACATAATGGAAGAATGAGGACTGATTTAACCTGGTACCCTAAACAAACAAAAATGGACAAAAATGTTTTTTGAAACTTTTCACATTGGATATCAGACATCAGGCAGTGAAAGGGACAGAAAAGTGGGACTTCCTGGGAGACAAGATAAGCCCTTGAGCGCTGTAACAACTCCAGATTACTTCCTGGAGGGAATTTCCAGACTGAATGTGAAAGGGCAGAATCATGCAGCGTCTGGTGGTCTCCATGAGGTGAAAAGATGGACCTGGGAGTCTTAGGAATTTAGGCAGCTAGAATTGACAGGGCAGAGTAGCAGGGAAGAAAGAACTCCAAAGAGAACACCAGAGATCTGCATAGAGTCTACCTCAATTACTTGTTAGAGAAATTACATGTATGTGAAGAAACTATCTAAAGCAAGAAAAAAAAATCAAGTTATTGATTAGAACCCACAGAATACCAGCAATATTTCCTGTTCTAGCCAGTGAGAATGGAAATCTTCATCATTCAGAGGATGATGAGTATAGCACTCAAAAGACAATTGCCTCAGTGGGGAAAAATTAACCCCAGATGCAATGATACTCCAATCTTGCTAACAAAATCCAAAAAGAACACCTTGAAGAACTGAACTTTTTCAAGTAATTTAATTGCATCCTAGAATAAAGTTCAGAAACATTTATAGGAATACAAAAATATCCAGAACCCAACAGGATAAAATTCACACTATCTGACATTAAATAAAAATTTACTAGGTATTCAGGGAAGCAGGAAAATACAACCCATAATGAGAAAAAAAAATTAATCAAGACAGACAGACCCAGAAATAACACAGCTGACAGAATTTTTAGTGGGGAAATAAACACAATTATAACTTAACTTGATACGCCCAAGAAACTAGAAAAAGGATTGAACATGTTAAATGGTAACAAAGGATATAAAAGAAACCCAAAGGGGGTGTCTGAGTGGTATAGTCAGGTGAGCATCTGACTCTTGGTTTTGGCTCAGGTCATGATCTCATGGGCTGGAGACTGATGCTCGTGCTCAACCAAAAGTCCGCTAGAAGATTATCTCCCTCCTCCCTTCTCTGTCTCTCAAATAAATAAATCAATCTTAAAAGAGAGGGAGAAAACCAAAATGAAGATTTAATGATGAAAAATAGACCAGATAAAATTAATGATATATTGGGTATTGGAGAAGAAAAGATTAGTGAATTTGAACACACAGCAATAGACATTATACAAAAAGCAGGGGGGAAAATGACTCCATAAAACATGGAGTTTCACTGAGTTTTGGGACAGTTTAAAACAGCCCAATAAATGTGTAATTGTAATCACCAAAGGGTAAGTTCAGGAGAAAGTTGAGAAAAGAAATTTTGAAGAAATAATGCCCCCAATTTTTCCAAATTTAATGAAAACTAAAACCCACAGATCTTAGAAACTCAACATACTTCAAGCACAAAAGAACATGAAGAAAGCTACACTATAACTCATAATCAAATTGATTAAAACTGTCAATAAAGGGAAAAAAATATCTAAAAAGTGACCAAAGAAACAAGACACACAACATACAGAGAACAAAAGGTGAAAATTGGAAGATTTATGGTTGGAAACAATGCAAGCCAGAAAAATATAACATTTTTAATGTACTGGAAAAAATCAACTTAGACTATATTCAATGAAAGTATCTTTAAAATGAAGATCAAATACTTTTCCTTATATACAAAAGCCAGAAAAATTTGTCACTAGCAAACTTAAGAGTGAAACATGTGTATTTAAAAAATCAAGTCTTTGGGCAAAATGGAGGAGTGGGGGACTCCATTTTAACCAGTCCCCTGAAGTTAGCTGGATATCTACCAAGCCATTCTGAATAGCCACAAAATCAACCTGAGGTGTAAGATTATATGTCTGGATCTCTATGGGGGCAGAGGATCAGCAGTAGGGAGGTATGAAGGATGGAGTTGTTACTTTGCAGACAGATGCTGGAGAATACAGGGAGCCACCAGAAGCTGGCCACTGAAAAGCAATATAATACCCCAGCTCAAAAGTGTCTGGTGCTGCGGGACTGGCGACAGCCTACAGAGTGTTGGCCGTGGAGAGAAAGGACCTGATAACAGCACTCAGACAAGATCCAGGAGCTGAAGGCTCATAGATTCAGAAGCACAAAGGGAAGAGACAAGCAGGGACTCCTCAGTCCACGCTGACAGAGTTGCTGGGGGCAGGCACCACCTGTGGGAGGCTGCAGTTTTTAGTGGTATTTATAGAAGGGGAGACTGTGTGTTCTGGAGGGTTCAGAGAGGAGTAGACTGTGACTTCTCTGCCCTGGGGCACAGGTCTCAGTGTGGACATTTTCCTTTGCTCTGACCCTCCCAAAAGGCATGAAAAGCCACCAGAGAACAAAAGGCCCTCACAAAATGGTTTCCACAGAGCCTTGCCCCCTGATAGGGGGCAGGGCAAATCCGTCCAAGCACGGTTGCCTGAAAAACAATGTGGCAGGCCCCTCCTCCAGAAGGCAAGCTGGAAGAATAAGACGATGATAACCCTAAGGCCCCATAAAACTGTAAAACCCCAACACTGGAGGAAAATAGTATATTGAGCTCCTGCTGTTGCCTCACGGCCTATGTATTTCTCAGATACAACTTTTTTTTAAAATTTTTTCTCGTGCTTCTTCTGTTTTTTTTCTTTTTACCTATTTCTCATTTCAACTAGATGTTTAATGCAACATATTCCATAGTAACTTTTTAACTTGTACTTTTTCACACATATATTTTTTCCATTTCTTCTTTTTTCCCCATGAAGACATTATGTGAAATATATAAACCAAAGACAAAGATAAATATTGTATAATTCCACTTATATGAAATGTATAGAATAGGCCAGTTCATAGAGACAGAGAGGAGATCACCATGCTCCAGAAAATGCAGAGTTATTGCTTAATGGGTACAGAGTTTCTGTTTGGAGTGATGAAAAAGCTGTGAAGTGGTAATGGTTGCATAACAGTGTGAACATAATTAATGCCAATGACTTATACACCTACACATGATTAAGGTGACAAATTTTATGCTGTGTTATTTTATTATTTTTATTTTTTGGTTTTCATTTTTCCTCTCTTCCCTTATGATCCTTTGCTTGTTTCTTAAAGGCCACCTATCAGTGAGATCATGTGATAACTGGTTTTCTCTGATTCACTTATTTTGCTTAGCATAATACCCTCTAGTTGCATCCACCTTGTTGTAAATGGCAAAATTTCATTTTTGATAGCTGCATAATACTCCATTGTATATGTATATGTATGTATGTGTGTGTGTATATATCGACACACGGATGTATATATATTACAAATACATCATCTTTATCCATTCATCTGTTGATGGACATCTAGGCTTTTTCCATAGTGTGGCTATTGTGGACATTGCTGCTATAAACATTGGGCCGCATGTGTCCTTTCAGATAACTACGTTTGTATCTTTGAGGCAAATACCCAGTAGGGCAATTGCTGGATCGTAGGGTACATCTATTCTTAACATCTTGAAGAAACTCCATACTGTTTTCCAGAGTGGCTATACCAGCTTGCATTCCCTCCAACAGTGGAAGAATGTTCCCTTTCTCCACATCCTCACCAACATCTGTTGTTTCCTTACTTGATAATTTTAGCTATTCAATAGACTGGTGTGAGGAGGTATCTCATTGTGGTTTTGATTTGTATTTCCCTGATGCCAAGTGAGCACTTTTTCATGTGTCTGTTGGCCATTTGGATGTCTTCTTTGCAGAAATGTCTGTTCATGTCTTCTGCCCATTTCTTAGTTGGATTACTCTTTGTGTGTTGAGTTTTATAAGTTTTTTATAGATATTAGATACTAGCTCTTTATCTGATATGTAATTTGCAAATATCTTCTCCCATTCTGTCGGTTGTCTTTGGTTTTGTTGACTGTTTCCTTTGCTGTGTGAAAGCTTTTTATTTTGATGAAATCCCAATAGTTCATTTTTGCCCTTGCTTCCCTTGCCTTTGGCAATGTGTCTAGGAAGAAGCTGATGCAGCTGAGGTTGAAGACATTGCTATCTTATTCATCTCAAGGATTTTGATGGATTTCTGTCTCACATATTCTATAGTAGTTTTTTAACTTATACTTTTTCACACCTTTTTTCTTTTTTAATTTTATAGATAGACAGACACTTCAATGTGGTCCTTTTTCCCTATTCAATACGGATATATATATATATATATATATATATATAATCAGTTTTATATTTCTCTCTAACTCTGGAAAGTAGTGTTCTTTTTCCCTATTCAATACGATTATATATATAATATATATATAATCAGTTTTAATTTCTCTCTAACTCTGGAAAGTAGTATTCTCTAACAAAGAGAACAAAATACACCCAGGAAGAACGGAAACACTCTACCTTGCCCACATTGAGAGATTATAAAAACCTTTTTAAAAACTTTATATATAAATACTATTCTTGGGTTTCATTTGTCTGTGTTTTTTCAGTGGTGACTTCTGACCGCTCTGAACTTTCCCATGGTGCATCTTGCCTGGATTGCGGTTGATATTTTTGACTCTATACACACCCTCAACCACCCCTCAACAGAGTGACTAGGAGGAACAACTCCCATAAAAGAAAAAAACATAGATAATGACCTCTTCTGCAGATCTAATGGATATGGATATAAGCAAGATGTCAGAAATAGACTTCAGGATAGCAATTATGAAGACAATAGCTAGGCTTGAGAAAAACCATTAGTGGTAACATAGAATCTCTAAAGGCAGAAATGAGAACTAATCAGGCTGAATTTAAAAATGCTATGAATGAGATGAAGTCTAAACCAGATAATCTAACAGCTATGGTAAGTGAGGCAGAAGAATGAATTAGTGATCTAGAAGATAAACTGATAGAAAGGAATGAACAGGAGGAGGCCTGGGACAAACAACTTAAAATCCATGAGAACAGACTTAGAGAAATTAATGATGTCATGAAATGTTCCAGTAACAGAATTACTGGGATCCCTGAGGGAGTGGGTGAGAGAGAGAACTAAAAGATATATTTGAACAAATTGTGACTAAGAACTTCCCTAATATGGGGAATGAAACAAGCATTCATTTCCTACAGCCAGAGAAGACCCCTCCCAAGATCAAGAATAACAGACCAATGCCCCGGAATGTAATAGTAAAACTCATAACTTTTAGAACCAAGAAAGCTACTCTGAGAGCAGCTGGGAGAAGAGATTCCTCAGTATGTAAGGAGGAACATCAGCATAATGCTAGAACTGTCCACAGGGACCTGGCAAGCCAGAAAGGGCTGGCAAGACTTATTCAGGGTACTAAAGGACAGCCAAGAATATTTATCTGGCAACGCTGTCATTCAGAACAGATGGAGAGATAAAGAGCTTCCAGGACTGGCAGAAACTGAAAGAATATGTGACCACCAAGCCAACAGTGCAAGAAACACTAAGGGAGATTCTATGAAAGAAAGACTCCCCTATAGACCAGAAACTTACAGAGACAATCCATAGAAATAGGGACTACATGGATGATAGGATGGCAATAAATACATATCTTTCAATAGTAACTCTCAACATGGAGGGCTTAAATGCTCCCATGAAATGGCATAGAGTTGCATATTGGAGAAAAAGACAGGATCCATCCACATACTATCTACAAGAGACTCATTTTGAACCTAAAGACACCTCCAGACTGAAAGTGAGGGGATGGAGAAGAATTTTTCATGCCAATGGACCTCAAAAGAAAGCTGGGGTAGCAATTCTTATATCAGACAAAATAGAATTTAAACCAAAGACTGTAATAAGAGATCCAGAGGAACACTATATCATTCTTAAAGGGTCTATCCAACAAGAAAATCTAAGAATCATAAATATCTATGCCCCCAACATGGGAGCAGCCAACTACATAAGCCAACTGTTAACCAAAATAATCAGATTAACAATGATGCATTAATAGTAGGAGATTTTAACACTCCACTCTCAGCATTGGACAGATCATCTAAACAGGAGATGAACAAAGAAACAAGAGCTCTGAATGATGCACTGAACCAGATGGACTACATATAAATATACAGAACATTCCACCCTAAAACAACACTCTTCTTGAGCACACATGGAACTTTCTCCAGAATAGACCACATACTGGGTCACAGATCAGGTCTCAACCTATACCAAAAGACTGAAATTATTCCCTGCATATTCTCAGACCACAACACATTGAAACTAGAACTCAATCACAAGAAAAGAATTGGAAGGAATTCAAACACTTCAAAGTTAAAGAGCATCCTGCTAAAGAATAAATAGGTCAACCAGGAAATTAAAGAACTTAAACAATTTATGGAAACCAGTGAGAACAAAAACATGTCAGTCCAAAAACCTATGAGATACTACAAAGGTGGTCCTAAAGGGAAAATACATAGCCACCCAAGCATCTCTCAAAATATTAGAAAAATCCCAAATTCACAAGCTAACCCTACAACTAAAGGAGCTGGAGAAAGAACAGAAAATAAAACCAAGAGAAGAGAAATAATAAAGATTAGAGCAGACATCAATGTAGTAGAAACCAGAAAAACAGTAGAATAGATCAATGAAACTAGAAGCTGGCTCTTTGAAACAATTAATAAGATTGATAAACCATTGGCCAAATTTATCCAAAAGAAAAGAGAAAGGATCCAAATTGATAAAATCATGAATGAGAAGGGAGAGATCATGACTAACACTAAGGAAATAGAAAAAAAATATCAGAAATTATTTCCAGCAACTATATACCAACAAATTAAGCAACCTGGAAGAAATAGATGCCTTCCTGGAAATGTACAAACATTTCTACCAAAACTGAAAGAGGAAGAAATAGAAAATCTGAATAGATCAATAAGCAGTAACAAAATTGAAGCAGTAATCAAAAATCTCCCCAAAAACAAAAGTCCAGGGCCAGACGGCTTCCCAGGGGAAGGCTACCAACCATTTAAAGAAATAATGCCTATTCTACTGGAGCTCTTCCAAAAATAGAAACAGAAGGAAAACTTCCAAACTCCTTCTATGAGGCCAGGATTACCCTGATCCCAAAACCAGGCAAAGACCCCATCAAAAAGGAGAATTACAGAACAGTATACCTGATGAATATGGATGCCAAAATACTCAACAAGATCCTAGCTAATATAATACAACAGTGCATTACAAGGATTATTAAGCACTACTAAGTGGGTTTTATGCCTGGGATGCAAGGGTGGTCCAAAATTTGCCAATCAATCAGCATGATAAAGCAGATCAATAAAAGACAAGAACCATATGAAACCATATGGTCCTGTCAATTGATGCAGAAAAAGGATTTGACATCTGTTCCTGATTAAAACTCTTCAGAGTATAGGGATAGAAGTTACATTCCTCAATATCCAAAAAAAAAAAAAAAAAAAAAAAAAAAAAAACAACCAAACAAACAAAAAAACATTTAAAAAGAGCCCACAGTGAATATCATTATCAGTGGGGAAAAGCTCTCTCCCTTAAGATCAGGAACACGACAGGGATGCCTACTCTCACCACTATTCTTCAATATAGTGCTAGAAGTTCTAGCCTCACCAATCAGAAAACAAAAAGAAATAAAAGGCATCCAAATTGGCAAAGAAGAAGTCAAACTCTCCCTCTTCCTGGATAACATGATACTTTACATGGAAAACCCAAAATACTCCACCCTTAAATTTCGAGAACTCACACAGCAATTCAGCAATGTGGCAGGATACAAAAATCATTGCACAGAAATCAGTTGCTTTTCTATATGCTAACAATGTAACTGTAGAAAGAATTGCATTCACAATAGCAACAAAATGAAAAGATATCTAGGAATAAACTTAACTAAAAAGGTAAAAGATCTATGTTCTAGAAACTACAGAACACTTCTGAAAGAAGTTGAGGATGACACAAAAAGATGGAAAAACATCCCATGATCATGGGTTAGAAGAATAAACATTGTTAAAATGTCTATCCTGCCCAGAGCAATTTACACTTTCAATGCCATCATTATTAAAATACCATTGGCATTTTTCAAAAAGCTGGAACGAACAATTCTAAAATTCTATGGAACCAGAAAAGACCCTGAATCGCCAAGGAAATGTTGAAAAATAAAAACAGGGGTGCCTGGGTGGCTCAGTTGGTTAAGTGACTGCCTTTGGCTTGGGTCATGGTCCCAGAGACCGGGGATCGAGCCCCACATACGGCTCCCTGCTCAGCGGGAAGCCTGCTTCTCCCTCTCTCACTCCCCCTGCTTGTGTTCCCTCTCTAGCTGTGTTTATCGCTCTCAAATAAATAAAATCTTAAAAAGAAAAAAAGAAAGAAAGAAAAGAAAAAGAAAAACAAAGCTAAGGGCATCATGTTGCCTGACTTCAATCTATATTACAAAGCTGTGATCACCAAGACAGCATGGTATTGGCACAAAAACGGACACATAGACCAGTGGAACAGAACAGAGAACCCAGAAATGAACCCTCAACTCTATGGTCAACTAATGTTTGGCAAATCAGGAAAAAATATCCAAAAGAAAAAAGACAGTCTCTTAAATAAGTGATGCTGGGATAATTGGGCAGCTATTTACAGAAGAATGAAACTCAACCATTCCCTTATGCCATACACAAAGATAAACTCTAAATGGATGAAAGACCCAATATGAGATAGGAATCCATCAAAATCCTAGAGGAGAATATAGGCAGTAACCTCTTTGACATCAGTCACAGTAAGTTCTTTTAAGACACAGCTCCAAAAGCAAGTAAAATAAAAGCAAAAATGAACTTTTGGGATTTTATCAAGATAAAAAGCTTCTGCACAGCAAAAGAATGAGTCAACAAAACTAAGAGGCAGGTCACGGAGTAGGGGAAGATATTTACACGTGGCATTAGGGAAAAAGGGCTAATATCAAAGACCTATGAAAAAAACTTCTCAAACTCAACACTCAAAAAGCAAATAACCCATTCAAAAAATGGGCAGAAGACACAAACAATCAATTCTACAAAGAAGACATTCAAATGGCTAACGGACACATGAAAAAGTGCTCAACATCACTAGTTATCAGGGAAATACATATCAAAACCACAATGACATAACTACCTTACACCAGTTAGAATGGCAAAAATAAACAAAACAGGAAATAGTAAGTGTTGTCAAAGATGTGGATAAAGAGAAACCCTCTTCTCTTGTTGGTGGAATGCAAGCTGGTACAGCCACTCTGGAAAATAGTATGGAGGGTCTTTAAAATGTTAAAAATAGAGATACCCTATGACCCAGCAACTGCATTACTAAGTATTTACTCCAAAGATGCAGATGGAGTGAAAGAAGGGGCACATGCACCCCAATGTTCATAGCAGCAATGTCCACAATAGCTAAACTGTGGAAGGAGCCAAGAGGCCCTTCAAGAGATGAATGGATAAAGAAGATTTGATACATATATATAAGGGAAAATTATTCAGCTATCAGAAAGGATGAATACCCACCATTTACATCGACATGGATGAAACTGGAGGGGATTATGTTAAGTAAAGTAAGTCAAGCAGGGAAAGACAATTATCATATGGTTTCACTCATATGTGGAACATAAGCAATAGCACAGAGGACCATAGGGGAAGGGAGGGAAATCTGAAGGGGGGGAAATTAGAAAGGGAGAAAAACCATGGAAGACTATGGACCCTGGGAAACAATCTGAAGGTTTCAAAGTGGATGGGGGTAGGGGAGGGAGTAACAGGGTGATGGGTAATGAGGAGGGCACACATTGTGATGAGCACTGGGTGTTAAACACAGCTAATGAGTCATTGAACACTACATCAGAAAACTAATGACATACTATACAGTGGCTAACTGAACATAAATAAAATATTTAAAAATCAAGTGTTTCAGGAAGGACTATGACACCAGGTAAAAATTTGGTTTTAGAAGAAGAAATAATAACCACCACAGAGGATATTTATATGAAATGTCTAAATGGTTTTTCCCTTATTATTTAAATATTTGTCAAGGATAAATGACTACTATAAATAATAACATTTTGTGGGGCTTATGGTATATAGAGTGGGCATTTACTAAGACCTTTATAATGTGAAAATATCAGATATTCATTTGTTAAGGACTAAAGCACTATGATGTCTTGAATAAAGAGTAAATAGAAAGTTGAATAAAAAGTAAATAAAAGTTGTTGTATTCATTTCCTTGGGCTGTTTTACCAAGTAACACAACGTAAGCAACTTAAAACAATAGCAATTTAGTGTCTTAACAGTTCTAGATGCTTGAAGCTCAAAATCAAGGTGTTAATAGGGCCATACTCCCTCTGAAATCTGTGGGGGAATCTTTCTTGCCTCTTTGCCTATGATGGCTTGTCAGCAATATTTGGTGTTCCTTGGTTTGGAGTTGCATGACTCCATTCTCTGCCTTCATCATATGGTATTTTCCCTGTGTGTGTGTTTCCACAAGGAATTTTTTTTTTTTTTTTTGAGAGGGAGAACACACAAATAAGGGGGGAGAGGGAGAGAGAAAAGGAGAATCTTAAGCAGGCTCCATGCTCAGTGCAGAGCCCAGCATGGGGCTTGACCTCGTGACCCTGAGATCATAACCTGAACCAAAATCAAGAATTGGTTGCTTAAATGACTGAGACACCCGGGAACCTCTGAAATTTTCTTATAAGGACATTATAGTCATACTGGATTAGGAGCTCACTGTACTGAAGTTATGACCTCATTCTAATTAATTATACTTACAATGACACTATATGCTAATAAGGTCACATTCTCAGGTACTGGAGGTTAGCACTTCAACGTATCTTTTTTAGAGAGACACAATTTAACCCATAATAGTTGTCATGCCTTAAAGATATTTCAGTCTTTCTAAAGATGCCTGTAAATGTACACAGGACTTTTGTGGTGTTAATAGGCAAACAACAGGATCAGAATTACTTATAGAACTGTTGGCTTTCTTTTCAGCACCCTATAGTAACAGGATTCAATAGCAACACATATTTAGTTCTTCTCTGGATTTCAAGATCCTCTGTGAATAATTTTTGACAGATAATCCTCCAAAAAACACCAACTTTACCAAAGCTGCCTCCCACACAGAACTTCTCCACTCTGAAAAACAACAGACAATTCAAGTTTCAACTTCAAAAGCAATGGTTATCTTGTAATAAACTACCATCTTTAAATATTAATTTTTATTCTAGGAGAATATGAGGAATCTCAAGGTCTAGGCACTTCACATATTGACTTTCAGGTAAACAGGCCTCTTACACACAATTCACATTAGTGAAGACACTATCACCAAGTGTGTGGTAAGTCATTTCACAGAATGCTGATTGGGCAACTTCCTAGCTAAGAAATATAATGCATATTTTTCAAATAGAGTTAATAGTATTTTCTCTGATACTTCTCTGAAGATTCCTTGTTTTTAATTCAAGCCTCCCTGAGAAAGGAGACATTATCAGCAAAATATGAAAATTATTAGTTGGTAAGAGAGGGAAAAAAAGAAAGAAAAAACAAGAAAAAAAGTGAGGCTTACAGTCAGAAGACTTTCCTATCAAAGACAATGAACTACTAAGAGGACCTTTTTCTTTTTTATTGATTTTTAAATTATGTTTACTTAGCCACTGTGTAGTACACCACTAATTTTTGATATAGTGTTCAGTGATTCATTAGTTGTGTATAACAACCAGTGTTCATCACAACATGTGCACTCCTTATTACCATCACCCTGTTACCTAAGAGGACAGTTTAAATAACCCAACCCCTCAGTCCTCTCCCCTCTGAAACCCTCAGTTTCAACTGCTAGCCTAGTGATGGGTATTCAGGAGGGCATGTATTACAAAAAACCACTGGGTGTCATACACAAACAATAAGAACACAATATCAAAAAGTAATGAATTATTGTATGGTGAATAACATACCATAATAAAAATTAATAAAAATAAAGATAATGAGATACAGGTAAAATCAGAGCAGTCAAGTGACAATGAATGGACATAAGATACTGGAAGCCCAATAAAACCAAGTTGAATGCTGGCCAAGACACTACTAATTAACAAAAAATAGGCAAATTACACATACTAGGTATTCAATAAATTTTAACAGTTATTATAACAATTATAATCATAATTATACAAATAACAGTACTGATTAATCAGTAAAAACTAGTTACTTAATTATGTTACATAAATACATGCCAAATGTATAAATTATTTTAAAAATATTAAGTTTTAATATAGTGATGATGGTGATGATGATTATAGTAACAAAAGAGAAGTTTGTGTCTTGCAGAGTATTAGGAGATTTATCAGGTTCTGGCCCTTCAGTGACATAAGATTCTCCTGGCCTCACCTCCTCCCATGGATACACTGAATCTACAGCTATACACGGAGCAATAGCCTCTGAAATTAATTCAGAAACTACTTAAGTGACTCCCAGGAGAAAGTGATACATTCTGAAACATAAAACCTACCGACACTGAATCATAAAGAAAAAGAAATCTGAACACATGCATTACTAGTAAAGAGACTGAAACAATAAACACAAATCTCCAACAAATATATGATGAGCAGTAGGTGTTGGATGGAAATGTTAAAACCTCTATTATACACCTGAAACTAATACTACACTGTGTATTAACTGACTGGAATTCAAATAAAACTTAAAAAAAATTTTTTTTGAATGCCATCAAATAAGTCCAGAACCAGAGAGATCAGTAGTGAATGCAACCAAACATTCAAAGAAGAATTAATACCAATCTTTCTTAAACTCTTCCAAAAAATAGAAGGACTCAGGACAGGGGGCACTTCCAAACTCATTTTACAAGGCTAGCATTACTGTGATACCAAAACCAGACAAGGACACTGCAAGAAAAGGAAATTATAGGCTGATATCCCTGATGAACATAAACAAATATCCCTCACAAAATATAAGAAAGTCAAATTCAACAATACAAAACGTTTCATATACCATGATCATATGGTATTTATTCCAGAAATGCAAATATGGTTCCACATCTGCAAATCAATGTGGTATACCACATTGACAAAATGAAGAATAAAAACTATGATCATCTCAGTAGATGCACAAAAAGCATTTGTCCAAATTCAACATCCATTCATGATAAACTCTCAGCAAACTGGGTATACAGAAGCTCTGGGCTTTGATAGTGAAATTGGAAGAATAGAACATGAGATGTGCAGTCCTCTTCCAGTAGGAATGAGCCTGCCAACAAAGTAAACACGGAGATAAGAGCCAAGAAATAGAGAACAACAGGTTCTTGACTGTGTTAAGCATTATGGTGAAGACTGTAATGATCACCAAGTGTTTTATGAATCTCTTACATTTCCCAAATTTTCATGTCAACATGTTGGATCCATATACCACTTCTGATCAATAAACATAAATGTTGTATTTTACTTAAATGCCAAAGTATTTCAGAGCAGGTATGGATTATTCAAAGTCCCTCTCTTCATGGGTCATAGCAACACAAGAAACCAAAAAAAAAAAACAAACAGTGAAATCGCAGATGACCACCAACAATGTGAAATAATCTACTGATCTGCATTAAACAGCATAAGAAATATTAAGACTTCAAATTCTTAGGTCAGGTTAAAAAAAAAAAAACGATCTCAGAAAGAAGTCATCTATTTATTAAAAAAAAATAAGCTATCTGAGCAGATTTGCCCATGCATGACCAAAATTAATAAATAAAATGGAAACTGCA
The DNA here is from genome assembly GCA_004023965.1 of Spilogale gracilis. Lineage (NCBI taxonomy): Eukaryota > Metazoa > Chordata > Mammalia > Carnivora > Mephitidae > Spilogale > Spilogale gracilis. The sequence continues at coordinate 165,150 of PITA01000925.1, forward strand.
AAAAATAAATAAAATAAAAAACAAAGCACTCCTACTAGAAAAAATATTACCCCTAATTTTTCATAATTGGAGGAACAATAGAACTACTTATGATATTAATTAAAACAAATGCTTACTTATGAGACCAAAGTCAGTAAAATGAAAGTTCAAAAGTGAGATGACAGAACAAGAAAATAAAATTAAAAGGTAGCTTCTAAATGTAGGGAAGTAAGTGAAACTAAAACATACTAGAAAAAGAAATGGTGTAGGAAACGGAACTACTGGCATAAAGAAATTGAATACAGTTTTTTAAGACAAAGATTACTGTAACTAAAAAGAAAATAGGTATAGAAAAAAGATATAATCTATTACAAGTATTACTAATGCTGCTGAAATAGAGTAATGAATGTAACATAAAATAAATTTAAATTATACAAGAAAAACTTCGCCAAAAAAATTTTAAAAAGAGAAAAAAATTCCTGAATAAAAAAAAAAAATCTTTTAGTCTTGAACATAAACACATGCTATTCCATGAAAAAATAGAGTACTTAAAACCAGCCATAGACTGAATTAGCTATGAAACCTCAAGGAAAACAGGATTATAATTATTATCATAATCATTCTGTTATCCAGACATAGAAGACAAATATCTAGGAAAAAAATAGATTACTATTTCTCAAAGTATTATTCAGTGCCACAAGACAGTATGAAATATATATAAAATTTGAAGGAACAAAAATGTGACAGAAAAATATTACATACAGCAAAATGTCCATCATATACATATGGAAACTAGCTGATATTCCCAAATATGATAGAGTCTGAGTTTTTCTTTAAAAAAATACTTCAAACTGGAATACAGTCACTTAAGGACTAAATAAAAATTTAATTAAAGAGATGATAAATTTAAAAGATGTTAAAAGGACTGGTTATAAGCAGTGATGAATTTAAAGATTAAATTCATTTATAGAATATAAGAATTGTTAACATTGTTTTTGAATTTCCCTTTGTATTTTGCTTCATTATTTGAATTCATTATAATGAACATATGTGAATTTCCTGAACATTATTTTTTCTTAAAAACAGACTAAACTGCAAAATTATTAGCAACTGTTAAGACCATGGCAAGATATCAATATTTGTTTAGTTCAATACTATATCTTAATCTTTTAAGTATTTTTACAAAGAATGCTGAGTTAACTCTATATCATGAGTTCATATAGTAATAAAGAGAAGCTAGGATCATCCGTAAAAGTAACACGGCATTGATAAAAAGCATGAAAATTAATGATTTGTTCAGAGAATGGGGAGCAGTCCAATAAAACTGGAATTCAGTTCTGGTGTGACATATCTACAATATGGAAGATGAAAATATACCTGGTAAAATAACTTGAATCTACATTATAAACCCTATTAGCACCTCTCTGTAGAAAATAGAACCAAAGAGAAACAAGGCTGTAAGAGATGTAAAGCAGCATAATCTCTGAGACACTAACTTTAGGAATGCATGGTAATCATATATTCAATGAGGGCCTTGGCTATGCTGATAAAAATTCAAGGGATATCTGCAAAAGAAAAATGTTCAACTCTTCTTTTAGGTAGAAGATGAAATATTTATATATGCTTATTTCATGAAAATATTTGAGTCATAGGAGAGTATGAATAGGTAAAATGTAGGTAGGTTTTATTCATTGCACTGGGAAAGCAATACGAGGTATGGAAACAAAGAAGCTTCAGTCATCACCATTTATCCCAAGACTTTCCAGGATATTATTCTGAAGTGCAATTGAGAAGAAAGTGAGAAGCACAGAGCTCAGACTATAATAAGCAAAGACAGTTCCAATGATTCCCCTGTATTTCAGAATGAGCCAAAGACCACTGATGCATAATGGAAGGAACACTGAGGTTAGAATCTGGAAATCAGGTTTTCAATTAGGATTCATAATTTCATGATTAATAAATTCATTATTAGTAATAAAGACTGAGAAAATCACTAGCAACAGATTTCTCTTATATTTCCTTATCTGTATAATCAAAATAATATTTATCCTACCTAAAGGATATAATTCATGTAAGGATCAATAATGAGATGAGAAAAGACTTTCACAATGGCAAAGTATGGAATACCCCAAATTTCCTTCTCCACAAAGCAATGAAAACACTGCCCAAAACTGTCAAAACTGACTTGTTCAGAACTCTAGGAATTAATCAAAACCTTTTTAAAAAAACCCAAGGAGTGTTTATTCAAGAAAACTGTACTGAATCTTGGGGCACATAGGTGGCTCAGTCAGGTAAGCATCTGTCTTCAGCTCAGGTCATGATCCTAGAGTCTGAGATCAAGTCCTAGGTCTGTCTCCCTGCTCAGCAGAGAATCTGCTTCTCCCTCTCCCTACGCCCCTCCCCCATGCTCATTTTCTCTTTCCTTCTAATAAATAAATACAATCTTAAAAAAAAAAAAAGTGAAGGTGGCACCTGGGTGGCTCAGTTCGTTGAGTGACTGTCTTTGGCTCAGGTCATGATCCCAGAGACCTGGGATCAAGCCCCTCATCTGGCTTCCTGCTCCACGGGGAGCCTGCTTTTCCCTCTCTCACTTCCCCTGCTTATGTTCCCTCTCCAGCTGTGTTTCTCTCTGTCAAATACATAAAATCTTAAAAAAAAAATTTAAAAAGTGGAGAAAGGGCAAGATGGCAGAGAAGGAGGCTGTGTTTCAAAAGATCTCCTGAAGTGAGCTGAACTATCTACCAGGACAATCTGAACACCCATGAAATCAGCCTGAGATGTAAGACTACACACTTCTGGATCTCTGTGGGGTCAGAAGAGCATCAGCAGAGAGGGAAAGCGGAGCAGGAGTGCTCAGACTGATTTCAGAGGAGAAATAGGAGGGGGACGGATCCAACAGAAGCGACCCACTGGAAAGTAACACCCCAATACGAAAGTGCCCTGTGCTTGGGGACCAGCATCAACTTGCAGTCAGGTTAAAAGCCTTCAAAAGCAAAGGGTCTTCACTGTTGGCAGGGATATAAAACTATGACACCGGGCCAGGGATAGAAAGCACTCCCTGGTGCTGCACGGGAGGGAACCTGGTGGCACAGAGTATCTTTAAAACTGCCACTTTTTTTTCCACCGCTTGGGCCAGGGGCGCGCACCTGCAAAGGAGGCGACTCTGCAGACTTCCACGTGACCTGACCTTCGAGGCCACGGGATCTCAGTCCCTCCTGCGTGGGGGTGCACTACAGAGACTCTCTGGGCAGAGACAAGGTGTCACCATCCGAAATCAGTCAGTTTCCCTGGTGCGGGAGTGAAGCAACAAGCGGGGGCCTGGGGCCCCATTCTGACCATGGCTGCGAGTAGGCCCAGTTATGAGAAACAGCAAGATAAACAGGGGAAAATGGAGAGAATCTGTGCCCCACACCATCCAGAGGCCTGCTGAGGCCTCTCTCTGAGATGGAGGTCTGGGTGCAGACATCTTGCTCTGGCCGGATTTTCTGCAAAAAGCCACAAAAGAACAAATCCTCCAGAGAACAAAAGCCTGAAAACCTGGTTGCCATGGAGCCCAGCCCCTAGGAGGGGGGCTGAGAGATGCAGCCCACGTAACAGGGACTGAAAAACAGCACCGCAGGCCCCGCCCCCAGGAGGCAAGCCAGAATCACAAGAGGACAACACCAAAACTGAAAAACCTCAACACAGGGGAAAGGCAATATATTAAGCTCCTGGTACTGCCCCAAAAGCTGCATGCTTTCTTTACACTTTATTTTCTTTTTAACTTTTTTCTATTTTTATTTTTAAAGTTTTCACTTTATTTTAAAACTCATTCTCATGATTTTTTTACTTTTATTTTTTAACTCACTTATTATTACAACGTGACACTTAATACAACACTCCCTAATAACTTTTTACTTTGAGCTTTTTTCAAATACATACCTGTGTTTTGTTGTTGTTTCTTCTGTTTTTTTTCTGGTTTTTTTTCCTTTTTTCTCTTCTTTCCTTTATTCTTTTTTCTTTTAAATATACATATAGTTATAAGCTTGAAGGTGGTCCTTCATTCCTATTCAATACTACCCCTATATACAAACCTGTTTTAATCTCCCTATATCTTTAGATAGTGGACTCCTCTAACAATAATAACAAGACACACCCAGGAGGATCTAAAATACTTTCCTTGCCCACCATGAGGGTTCGCACTCACCTTCCCATCCTATTCTTCTGTCAGTATTTCTGTGTAATTGTTTTTGTCTTTGTAATATATAAATACTGGTCTTGGGGGTCATTTGGCTTGGGCTTAGCTTTTTGATCTCTTCAACTTTCTTTTACTTTTGATGATATTTTTCTTTACTCTGTTGTAGTTTTATACCATATAAATCCTACCACTGGGACCCATTCTGGCCGGGTTTTTTCTTGCTTCTATTCTCTTTTCCTCTCTCTCTTTTCTTTCTTCTTCCTTTTTGGTGGTGACTTCTGATTGCTCCAAAACCTTCCAATGAGCAATTCATTGAGATAATGGTTGATATATTCAGCAATACATCCCCTCAGTCACCCCTCATGAAAATGACTTGGAGTAGGAACAACCAACAGAAGAAAAACCCAGAGACTGCAAGCCCTGTCACAGAATTACTGGAAATGAACATAAACAATATGACAGAAATAGAATTCAGGGTAGCAATCATACAAGTAATGGCTAAGTTGGAAAAGAACATCAGTGGCAAGATAGAAGCTCTAAGGACAAAAGTGAAAGCCGAACTGGCAGAGGTTAAAAAGGCTATTAATGAGATGCAATCTAATTTAAATATGCTAACAGCCAGGGTAGGTGAAGCTGAAGATCACGTTAGTGATTTAGAAGACAGATGGATTAAGAAGGAGGAACAAGAGAAGCCTTGGAACAAACAGCTAAAATCACATGAAAATAGAATTAGGGAAATAAATGATGCCATGAAATGCTCCAATATCAGAATTATTGGAATCCCCAAGGGAGTTGAGAGAGAGAGAAGATATAGTTGAACAAATCATGAATGAAAATTTCCCTAATAAGGGGAATGAAACAAGTGCTCGTGACATAGAGGCAGAGAGGACACCCCCCAAGATCAGTGAGGCCAGAAAAACCTCCAGACACATAATTGTGAACTTCATGAATCATAAAATCAAAGAATATGTCCTAAGGGCAGCTACGGGGAAGTAATCACTTACATACAGATGGAGGACCATCAGAATAACGTCAGACCTACCCACAGAACCCTGGCAAGCCAAAAGGGCTGGCAAGACAAATTCAGGAAATTACATGAAAAAAATATGCAACCAAGGATAATGTACCCAGCAAAGTTGACCTTCAAAATGGGAGGAGAGATAAAGAACTTCCAGGACCACCAAGGTCTAAAAGATTATGTGACCACCAAGTCAGCACTACAAGAAATATTAAGGGGGGTTCTATAAAGGAGTGACAGAACAGAAATTTACAGAGTAAATCTATAGAAACATGAACTTCACAGGAAACATGATGTTAATAAAAACATATCTATCAATAATCACTCTCAATGTGAATAGCTTAAATGCTCCAATAAAAAGGCACAGGGTTGCAGACTGGATAAAATGATAAGACCCATCCATATGCTGTTTACAAGAGACACATTTTGAATCTAAATACAGTTCCAGATTGAAAGTGAGGGGATGGAGGACAATCTTTCATGCCATTGGACCTCAAAAGAAAGCCAGGGTAGCAATTCTCATATCAGACAAATTAGATTTTAATCTAAAGACTATAGTCAGAGACACAGAAGGAGACTACATCATTCTCAAAGGGTCTATACACCAAGAAGATCTAACAATTCTAAATATTTATGCCCCCAACATGGAATCAGCCAACTACATAAGCCAACTGTTAAGTAATATAAAGAGTCATATTGATACGAATACATTAAGTGTAGGAGATCTTAACAGTCCACTCTCAGCAATGGACAGATCATCTAAACAGAAAATCAACAAAGAAACAAGAGCCTTGAATGACACATTGGACCAGATGAATCTCATAGATATGTTCAGAACATTCCACCCTAAAACAATGAAATACTCATTCTTCTCGAGTGCACGTGGAACTTTCTCCAGAATAGACCACATACTAGGTCACAAATCAGGGCTTAACCAATACCAGAAGACTGAGATTATTCTCTGCATATTCTCTAACCACAATGCCTTGAAACTGGAACAGCAAAAATTTCAGAACAAAAAATTCACAACAAAAAATTCAGAAGAAAATCAAACACTTGGAAGCTAAAGACTATCCTGCTCAAGAATCTCTGGATCAAGCAGGAAATCAAAGAAGAATTTAAGCACTTCATGGAAACCAATGAGAATGAAGATACATCAATCCAAAACTGATGGTATACAGCAAAGGCAGTCCTAAGGGGGAAATACATAGCCATCCAAGCCTCACTCAAAAGAATTGAAAAATCCCAAATATACCAACTCTCATTACACCTTAAATAATTGGAAAATCAACAAATTAAACCAACCCCACACACAGATGAGAATTAATTAAATAAGAGCAGAGATCAATGAATTAGAAACCAGAGATACAGTAGAACACATCAATGAAACTAGAAGCTGGTTCTTTGAAAGAATTAATAAGATTGATAAACCATTGGCCAAACTAATCCAAAAGAAAAGGGAGAAATCTCAAATTAATAAAATTATGAATGAAATGGGAGAGATCACAACTAACACCAAGGAAATAGAAACAATCATCAGAAATTACTATTAACAGTTATATGCCAGTAAGTTTAACAATCTAAAAGATATGGATGCATTCCTGGAAACCTATAAACTTCCAAGACTGAATCAGGAATAAATTGACAATCTCAATAGACCAGTATCTAGTAACAAGATTGAAGCAGTGATCAGAAACCTCCAAAAAAACCAAGCGCCCAGGACCTGATGGATTCCCTGGGGAATTTTACCAAACATTCAAAGAAGAACTAGCACCTATTCTCCTGAAGTTGTTTCAGAAAATATAAACAGAAGGAAAACTTCCAGACTCTTTCTATGAAGCCAGCATTACTCTAATCCCCAAACCAGACAAAGACCTCATCAAAAAGGAGAACATCAGACCAGTATCTCTGATGAATATGGATGCCAAGATTCTCAACAAGATCCTTGCTAATAGGATCCAACAATACATTAAAAAAGATTATCCACCACAACCAAATGGGATTTATCCCAGGGATGCAAGAGTGGTTCAACACTCTCAAATCAATCAACATGATACAACAAATCAGTAAGAAAAGAGAGAAGAACCACATGGTACTCTCAATTGATGCAGAAAAAGCATTTGACAAAATACAACATCTGTTCCTGATTAAAACTCTTCAAAGTATAAGGATAGAGGAAACATTTCAACCTTATAAAATCTATCTATGAAAAACCAAAAGCAAATATCACTCTCAACAGGGAAAAACTGACAGAATTCCCTCTGAGATCAGGAACAAGACAAGGATTCCCACTCTCACCACTACTGTTCAACATAGTGTTAGAATTCCTAGAAACAGCAATCAGACAACAGAAAGAAACAAAAGGTATTTAAACTGGCAAAGAAGAAGTCAAACTCTCTCTCTTTGCAGATGACATGATACTCTATCTGGAAAATCGAAAAGACTCGTCCCCCAAACTACTAGAACTCATACAACAATTCAGTAATGTGGCAGGATACACAATCAATGCACAGAAATCAGTTGCATTCTTATACACTAACAAGGAAAATATATAAAGGGAAATCAGAGGATCAATTCCATTTACTATAGCATCAAAAACCATAAGATACCTAGGAATAAACCTAACCAAAGAAGTTAAGGATCTGTACTTGAGGAACTATAGAACACTCACGAAAGAAATTGAAGAAGACACCAAAAGATGGAAGAGCATTCCATGCTCATAGATCAGAAGAATAAACATTGTTAAAATGTCTATACTGCCCAGAGCAATCTATACTTTCAATGCCATCCCATTCAAAATTCCACCAACATTTTTCAAAGCATTGAAACAAACAATCCTAAAATTTATATGGAAACAAAAAAGACCCTGAATTGCCAAGGAATTGTTGAAGAAGAAAAACAGACCTGGGGGCATCACGCTACCTGATTTCATGCTTTATTACAAAGCTGTGATCACAATGACAGCATGGTACTGGCACAAAAACAGAGAAATAGATCAGTGGAACAGAGTAGAGAGTCCAGATATGGACCCACAAATCTATGGTCAAATCATCTTTGACAAAGCGGGAAAAAATATCCAGTGGAAAAAGGACAGTCTCTTCAATAAATGGTGCTGGGAAAATTGGACAGCTACATATAGCAGAATGAAACTAGACCATTTGCTTACACCACACACAAAGGAAAACTCGAAATGGATGAAAGACCTCAATGTGAGGCAGGAATCCATCAA